>QPKB01000006.1:16236343-16570871 GCA_003546025.1 Camphora micrantha | reverse complement strand
TAGATGCCTCGAAATCGCCCACCGGCCGACAAAGAAAGCACACTTTCCGCCCGCTCGATCGTGAAATCGACAGGACAGATGTTGCCGGCACGTTGACATTAATCAATGTCTGAAATTGCATCGCCATCCGACGTCAAACAACATGTGGATCCACCGGCGGTCATCGCAAGAAGAATTCCAAAAGACGCGGCGCGGCCCGCGACTCTTCAAGCGACTTGGCGACCAATTAATGAGGTTAAATGACCCATTTTATGACAAGTTAATGCGGTCATTAACTCATTATTTTGGACGGCCCAATTAAAAGCAAGCAAATGGGAGTTACAAGTCAAATGATTTATGGCATTAAAGCCATGAAACTCCTCCCATGATGGAGATTAAAGGCAATTAAAAGCTCATTATTCTCCATCAGCCAATCAGATTCAAGGAAAAAGGAGTTACAAAACAAATAATTTAAAACTTGTAACTCCTCCCATTATGAGCATTAATGCATTCAATGCTTATAAACCCTCCTAAATGGCTACCAAAGGCCTATAAATAGGAGGGCATTCCAAAGGGAAAGACCCAGAGAGAGAGAGAGAGGGGGGGAAAAAATCCAGAGAAATCGCCAGAGAAATTCACTCGAAGTCCAGAGAATTGCCCGGAAAATCCAGAACTCCTGCAACTCTGCTGCAAGACCACCAAAAGGTGATTGAAGCACCCTTGGGGGGCCACCCCCCCAAGGACCTCCCTTCTTCTACCAACATGGCTAAAACGTGGTTTTTCAACCCATTTACTTATCTTTTTATCGGATATAAGACCTTCTCTTGGTCTTTGTCCTTTAAAAATCTGAGGTTAAAAAGCCAAGCCAAGAATCCAAGAATCATGTTTTCATCTGCATGGACGACGGCGGAGCCCATACATGGCTCGCGACCGTCGATCTGAACGTGTCCCCACAATCGAATGAGAAGTTAGATCCCTTTTCTTGCTTTTCCTTTTGTACTTTGTATTTTTTTTAAGAGACAAAAAAATCACAATTCTTGTCTTTCATAATGGATAAGATTTGTAAATCGCCTTTTACGGCAAAATCGCCTTTTACGGCAAACAAATGAAATCGCCTTTCACGGCATATAAAAAAAAAAAACCTTTGTCTCTTTTCTTAAAATATGTATGCAATGGGAAACTAGAAAAAGTTTTATTTCCCCTTTCTACTTGTGAAGGTGGATCTTCGGATCACCATTCCAAGATTCCAAGTAGAAAAATGAAATTGGCATACCCATACAAAATGTTGATACCCTTTACTTTTTTTTCTCCTCCCCTCTGCCGTACCCCGAAAGACCCGGGGCGGAGGCAGCGGGAGAGAGGGAAGAATCGGGTCCATCAAAAATTATGCATTATGACTAGCAAAGAAGCAAGACCTTCAATTGATACCATTCTAGAACAACAAGGTAACTACTTAATGACTAATCCTCACTAAAAGAAATTTAACAATATGAAATAAATTTCATTATTCTTAGTAAATCAAAAATGACTATTAATTTTGCTTTTTATATTGTACTCACTATCATAGTGAATGAAGTTCAACAAATTCCATCAAAAGCATCAAATATGGGAAAAGAGCAAATTGAATTCTATAGTACCCATGAAGTTGGTAAGACTTGAAACTTCTCTAAATACCTTTATATAAAATAATGATTAAATAAAAAAAAATAAGCCGTTTGATAAAACTATCATAACTTAATCTAATAAGTTCAACATCAAAGGCTGGTCATCATTCTTCTTCATCAAAACGACATAATAAAGATTGCAAAGGTGAGTGAGGCATTCTGCTTATTACTTAGCCATCTTTGAAATTTTATAATATCATTTGTTATAAATAAAGTCAATGCATCTGGTAATGTTGTAAAACCTTATTCCAATAGGGCCATTGTCAAATGCTGGTCATTGTTCTGCTTCATCAAAAAGACAAAATCAAGATCTCAAAGGTGAAAAAAAATACAGTTCTTACTCAATCCTCTTTCAAATTTGACAGTAACGTTAATTCTATTACAAAATTTACAATGACAGAAACCATCCAATCATTTAGCTCAAAAACACCTAAAACGAGGAAAATAGGTACAACTATCCAAAGTCCACTAATTTACACTTTCATATTAATTTAAAGTATAGTTTATATTTGATAATTTTCTTATTGTAGACAAAATCCCCTCTAGTGCCATATCCATCGATGTGTTTCTTCAAAAAATACCTCGAGAACCATCTGTTTTTACATCTTGTCCAAGATGTGAACACTGTAATGCAAAGCGATTTTCCTGTGAACCTGCAGGCTTCTGTTGGACAAATATCATTAGCCTCAAATAACGTCCCACAAGAACTTCATATACTCTTCACGTCCAAGTTGAAAGATGCTGTTAAATTCAGAAAAAATGCTCGTACATACAACAATACTTTTGCATTTACATCATTCGGTGTAAAAAATGATAAAGAGCTTTGCAAAAGAGAAAATGGTATATATACCTTCAAGGTACAAGGTCAGGTATACCACTATATTAATGACTTGATACCTACAGATGGACATCCTTCCTACTTGCAACTATATTTTTATGATACAGATCATGAAGTGGAGAACCGGATGCAAGGATCACAAAAGATTAATTCGGACATTGCTCAAAAACTCATAAATATTTTATCAATTAACCCATATTGCTCATTCTTTCGAAGTCTTCGTCATGTACCTGCTCTGGAGAGCCTTCAAATTGTAATCAAGTGCAATGTCGGGTTAGATCAGAGAGTTTATAATTCCCCTTTAGAATCGCAAGTTGCGGGAATATGGATAGAAAATGATAATTCCGGTGTTACTGCCGAACGTCATATAATTATCCAGAGTCATACAGGCCATAGTCACAATGTACATTATTATTTTGGATGCTATGATCCATTGCAATATCCATTGTTATTTCCTTATGGTGATACCGAATGGCATCAAGGCATTCAAAGATTGAATTCAACAATTGCGACAACATATTGCCAGGGACAAATACCTCTTAATCCTTCCCAAATCCAATCAATAGATGAACTTCTTCAAAAAGAAAAAAAAAGGTATTGGTGACATTATTTATTCAAATAATATGATGAGTATTAAATAATAATCATGAGGAAGCTTGTATCAGAGGAAGCTTGTATTATGTCGGGAGTATTATTGCTACAAATTGTAAATATGACCAAATACTACTTCATTGCTATTACACTCTGGTCGTTTGTTGCAGCAATATGTTGTTGATATGTATATCAAGCTGGAAAACTCCCGATTGGACTACTTCCGTTATAGACAAGATGAAATAAGAGCTGACTTATATCAAGGATTTATCGATAGCATTGCAGTTAGAGAGACTCGTGGTTCCAAAATTGGACATAGAATTGTCTTACCAGCATCATTTATTGGAGGGCCAAGGGACATGGGGCGTCATTACATAAATGCAATGGCATTGGTTCAACGCTTTAGAAAGCCCGATATATTTTTAACAATGACATGTAATCCTTCTTGGTTTGAGATTAAAGAACAATTACAATTATATGAAGAGGCACATAATAGGCCAGATTTGATTACACGAGTATCCAGAGCAAAACTCGAAGAGCTAAAGCATGACTTGTTCAAAAAAAAATATATTTGGACCAATTGCGGCTTATGCCTATGTCATTGAATTTCAAAAAAGAGGACTTCCGCATGCTCATTTCTTGCTCATTCTAAAGCCAGGCTACAAAATCATCATGTTAGATGCATATGACAAATTTGTTTGTGCTGAATTGCCTGACAAATATATAACTCCACACTTATATGCAGTAGTTCTGAAGCATATGATGCATGGACCCTGTGGTAACTTAAATCCAAAAAATGTGTGCATGAGAAAAGATGGTTGTTGCAAAAACCGTTATCCTAAAGAGTTTTGTTCGTCAACAACTCAAGGAAAGAACTCATATCCAGTATATAAAAGGCATGCATTACAGCAATGTACAAGTGAAGGTTCGTGGTGCATATTTGAATAATCGATGGGTTATACCGTATAATCCCTACTTGTTAGCAAAGCTTGATTGCCACATGAATATTAAAATTTGTTCAACAATTAAAGCAGTCCACGATCGTGTTGCTTTCCATATTGTTGGTGATGAAAATTGCAACGATGTTGATGAAATAGAACAATTCCAAACAGGAATATGGATTTCACCTCCAGAAGCTGCATGGAGAATTTATAAATTCTCATTGAACGAAATTCATCCATCAGTGAGAAGCTTACAGTTGCATCTAGAAGACAAACAAGTTGTAGCATTTAAGAAGCAAGATGATCTTCTTCATATAGTCTCTAATGATCGTGCCTCAAGGACAATGCTCACTGAGTTTTTTCAAATGAACAAAATTAATGTTGAAGCACATAAATACCTCTATAAAGAATTCCCAGAACACTTTGTATGACATGATGACAAAAAATACTGGAGCGTGAGGAAGAAAGAAAAATCTATTGGAAGGATCGTCATTGCAAATCCAGTTGAAGGAGAAAGATATTATCTGCGGTTATTGTTGAATCATGTGAAAGGCCCGACATCATTTCAAGATTTACAATATCTAAATGCAATTAAAGAATTATCATTCCGTGAGGCTGCATTGCTACGAGGCTTGCTAAAATCAGATAATAGTTTTGAAGAATGCTTATAAGAGGCATCTCAATATCAAATGCTGCAAAGTTTATGACGGTTGTTTCCTACTATTTTAGCATATTGCAACCCAAGTAATCCTATGATGTTGTGGGAAAAGTTTGAACACGCAACGTGTGAAGATTACAAATATTTTATACATTCATCAAACAAAAGGCGGGTCAAAGCATTGGAAATCATTAACTCTGTTTTTCAGTCAATGGGAAAAAACATTGCTAACTATGGTTTTGCTTCTGTCAATACTAAAACTATTGACGAAAGATCTTATTCCAGAGAAGTTGAAGAAGAATTGAATGTTTCAATTTCCAAACAAGATTTACGTACAATACATACACTCAATGAAGAACAAAAGCAAGCATATGACATTATATTGCAAAGAATAGTCAATGGCAAAGATGGAGTTTTTTTATTGATGGTCATGGTGGAACTGGAAAAACATACTTGTACCGTACTCTTTTAAGTACATTAAGATCAAAAGGTTTCATTGCACTTGCAACTGCAACTTCTAGAGTAGCTGCATCTATATTGCCAGCTGGTAGAATAGTACATTCTCGCTTCAAAATACCACTTAACATTGAAGAAATCAAAAGTTGCAATGTAAGTAAACAAGGAAGTGTTGCGCAGCTAATTCAAATGCCAAAACTCATTATATGGGATGAAGCATTGATAGCAAAGCAAGAAGCAATTGAAGCATTCAATCAAATGTTACAAGATATAACAAATTCTCAACTGCCATTTGGAGGTAAAGTTATTGTCTTCGGAGGAGATTTTCGATAGGTCCTTCATGTTGTCCCGAGAACAAATAGACATGAGGCAATTGAAGCAAGTTTGGTTACATCAAAATTGTGGCCAACATTGGAGAAAATCAAATTGACCGAGAATATGAGAGCAAAATTTGATCCATCATTTAGTGATTTCTTGTAACGAGTTGGAAATGGAACAAAAGAAACTATCAAGAATGATAAAATCAGGATTCCAAAAGCCATGCTTCTTCCTTATAAAGATGATGTGACATCTAGAGCTGATTTGATAGAGGCTACATTTCCAAATTTACAAAAAGAAGCATACAATTCAGATTTCTTGCCAGCTCGTGCAATATTAACTCCAACAAATGATTTTGTTGATGAACTCAATGATTTGCTAATAAATCATTTTCTAGGTGACTCTGTGAAATATTATAGCTTTGATTCAGCAATAGACGATACAGAGCAAAATTCAACAAGAAGAATTTCTAAACAACTTAACACCGAATGGATTGCCTCCTCATGAGTTAAAACTAAAAGCAAATTGTCCAATAATATTGCTTCAGAATATTGATCCACCCACAGGATTATGCAATGGAACACGATTAGTATGTCGAAGAAGAGTATTACAACAAATCTCATTGATGCAGAAATAATTGTTAGCCACTATCGTGGAAGAAGAGTATTATTGCCAAAAATCCCACTTCAGCCAGCTAAAAATGATAAGTAACTATTCATGTTCAAAAGAAAACAATTTCCAGTTCGTTTGAGTTTTGCAATGACAATCAACAAAGCACAAGGACAAACATTAGATCATGTTGGTATATATCTTCCACATCCTGTCTGTTCACATGGTCAACTCTATGTTGCGTTATCTAGAGCAAAATCATCTGCTACTGTGAAAGTTCTTATTAAACCAGGCATAGATGATACATCAGAAAATACATGCACTTCAAATGTTGTATACCAAAAAGTATTAACACTTGCCAATTGTCTTTAGCATCTAATGTTCTTACAGGTGATTTTAATAGCAACACTTCTTATCAATTAGATTTATTTTCTTATTACATAAATCATTTCTTTTCACATATATATATAAATAACTTAAACATAAATCCTTTCTTTTCTCAAATATACGTAAATAACTTAATATTTAAACAATGTTTACTCAATGTTTCACTTAATGTTTTAACATTATTTAATGAGACTTTCAATTGTTCTCTCCAAAAGTAATTCTAATAACATATTTTTTTATTAACATGCTTTATTTCCTAGGTAAATAAATCGTTCCTTTTGACACATATACATAAATAACTTAAATTTTTAACCTTGTCTAATTTTATTTCAATAATTCTCTCTACAGGCTCAAAAAAATGGCTGAAGAATGTGAGGAGATCATAGATATAACAAACCATACAACAAATTGGACAGCAAAAATAACAGTAAGTGAAAAAAGCAATGCTCGTTTGTCACGAAGTGGGACTAAAAGATATCAGAATCTTATATTTAGTGACTCTGAAGTAAATATACAACTATATATATATATATATCTTATATTATTTCATGATCTCCTGTATTATGAATAGTTTTATCATCAAAATAGTTTTCTTTCTTATAAGCTTAAATTAACTTTATGCAGGGAAAAAGAGTGCGAGCTACCATCTTTGACACTGATATTGATTTATTTGAAAACACATTGACTATGTTGAAGAGCCACTATGTATCAAACGTGTCTGTCCGCCCAGCTCATCCATCTTATCTTTTTGGAGATACCGAATATCAATGGTTTATAAATAATCAATCTCATATTGAAGAAGTTAAAGAAGAAGAAGACAACATCAAAAGAAGCTTTTACAACTTCATTCCATTATCTAATATCAAAAATTCTGATGCAAATGCAGAAATAGGTAAATACTTTTTCCACTCAAATATTATTTCTCTTATGTCATCATCCATATAATAAAAACAAATATATGTCAATTTTATTCATTAAGATCACATTCTTCAATTTTTTTTTTCATAAAAATACTCACTTTGCATCATACAATATCGTAGACATAATCGCTGTAGTTTTGGAAATCCTACCCCCAAAGGTAGTGAAATCACAAAGTCTCCCACTTCAACAATTAGTGCTAACAGATTCAAGGTAGGCAGTCTACCTTTTTACTAACTTTATTTACTGTAACCTAATAACTTCTTCTATTAATTTTTTGCTTTGACAATTCTTAGTTTAACGAGGATTGTTCTATCTACATGGAACAACATCATGTCGACAGAGATTGAAGCTCTTTCAAAACTAATGAATACAAAACCCATCATTGTTGTCACACGTACAAAGTTATCATCCTATGATGGCATGCAAATAACAAATTTATTTATTCTAATATTTATATAGTAATATCTTAACATGCTTCTATTCTTTCTCACATATCTTAGCACGCTTCTATTCTTTCTCAGGAGTAGCAGGAATAAATACTAGGGCTTCTTCAACAATTATCATAGACCCTCAAATACCACAAGCTACTTTGCTACGCACTTTGTACTTAAAAATCATTTCATCATAAAAATATGAAATAATAATATGATCAATTATTACTATGATTCATTTTCTGCTAGGTGTACAAATCATCATGATGAGCTTAATCAATTGCAAAAAAAATAAGCATCATACAATGATTGCAAGCACATAAGAAACAACAACCATAGACATCCATGAAATTCTTACTTTAGAAAAAATGGTACTTAATTGCCCAACTTAAGTTCCTTTCAAATGAACTAATTTTACTTATCCATATTTCTTATTTCTAACCACTATTTATTAACAGATATTCTCATGTGTAGGATGCTATATTTTTCATAAAAGCAAAAATTTTGATAGATGATCTGCAACAAAAGTTTTGGTATATGGGTTGTAGGAATTGTAAAAAGAAAACAACATCAAAGCATAACAGTACAATCTCATGTTCATGTCATAGCAAAGAGACTACTGCACAGCCATGGTATGACAATTTCAAAATACAAATAACTATCTTTAATTAATTCAAATTACTAATTATTGGCTTCAATTTTTCAGGTTTAGAATTATAGCAAATCTCTCTGACTCCACAGGAACCATCTCAGCCACGTTATTTTCAAATGAGATGAAGAAACTATCATCATGTACACCAACACCTATCATGCAGTTTTTAAAAGAGGTATAATTACTATCAAATTAACATTCACATGACTACCCACATATCTTATAAGTAGAAACATTAAACTTACACTTTTATTTTAATCCTAGGGACACACGAATCAAATCGAAGATGTTGTCAATAAATTCAACAGGCAAGAATAAATCTTTCAGTTGAAGGCATATTAGTATGGCTCAGGAGTTAATATCACAATTCTATCAATTAATGACATTCCTACAGAGAGCCAAATATAACGAATGTGTCAAATACTATCTTCTTGTAAATATTCACCTTTGTCACCATTTCCACTATAGTTGTACATGCTATGTACAAAAAAGGGGGCTATTGTAAGTAACAAGCTCATTGTCTAATATGCTTATGTACACGCAGAAATTATCATGAAAGTTTGTTGGGTGATTTTTTTTAAGGATGAAATGACTTGTATCAATTCACAGGACTTGTTCTCTTGTTGACTTAATGAGTCAATTAGCTAACCTCCTTGTGCTATAAATGATCCATAAACAGAACAGTCTATAAACAGTTTATAAACAGTCTTTAGAAATTGACTGTGTATTTGAACATCCTCCAAGATCAGGTGTGAATCAAGCCAACTGTAACTCCCATATTGTTTCAAACAAATGAGTGCCAAAAGGGGCCATGGCCATAAGAAACTATGCGAGTTGTGCACATTCTTTTTTTTATTTATTATATAGTGATAGCCCCTACTTAAGTGACTTATAGTTTGTTATTGCTACAAACACATACAAAAGAAAAAGAAAACTTGCTATGAACATTTACTGATAAAGATATCAATTCATTCTTCTTCCTTTTTTTTTTTTTATTCATGAAAAGAAATTTACAATGCCATATTATCTAGAAGCAATGAAATTCAAAGAAAAAAAAATCAGAAGCTGTAGACTCAAAAAGAGATTCTACACATGCAATTCTCATTTTTTTTTTTTTCACTTTACATGAAATGTAAATAGAAAGTAAAAAAAAAAAATGTAGGGATATAGCTCAAAACTAGGAAATTATGCTCCATCCCTTGATGGAGACATGATCCTAGTCCTTAACTTGCTTCAAATCTTCTCTTCAGGAATGATCTCTTCGCTTAATAATCCCGGCAGCACGTTGTCGGAAAATGGCAGCGTAGTACTCTCTTTTTGTATGAAATTCTGCAAAGTTCTTGGTTTTCTTTCTTCTCTTTTTTTTTTTCTTCCACCAGGTAGTGACCCTTTATAGGCCTTTTGAAGCCATCCACGAAGTAGTTGCTGCCCCACGTTTTCCACTTTGCTACACATTTCCTGTAGCTTGGAATGGATGGGCACCATCTGTCTCTTCTTAACTCCCTTGCTGCCATGCTAGCTACCCATTTCCCATGGGTAGTTGCTTTTCTTTTTCCTAAGGAGTGGATATTGATGTCGGTTTCATGTACCAGATCATTTATTTGCTTTACCCTTGTGGTATTTTCATCTAAGGAGTGGGTACTCCTCTTGACTCCATTTGTCATTTCACCATATATTTACAAAAGACCCGGGCCCTATCACGTGATTGATACCATGCCTAAATTACCGGGCTCACATATAACAGCTCGCTCATAATCACCAAAAAATGGATTAGACCGGCTTAGCATGATATGGTCACAAAAATCAGCCTGGTCTTATGCTATCACATAAATATGAGAGTTTGATAGGTCATGGGAAATTAATTGGATAAATATCCATTTCTAGCCATAGGATATAACATGGGGTGTGACTCACATAAACAGGTGGGCAATCATTAACTTGGGAGTGAGCCCAATGGCTAAATGGATGTCAATACATAAGTGAGCCCAATGCATTGCTGGGTTTAGGCCCATTTATACAGATCCCGCAACAATGGTTTTTATGTCTCATAGATTGTCATTTTTATCCTGGATTAGGCCTAGGCCAGAATTTAGTTTTGGCACAGATCAAGATTGGTCACATACTTAGGCCAGAAATGACCCTCCTCTATTCAATCAAAATTGGCCATATGAAATAATTCATATGGCTCAGGCCAGAAATTGGCATGGATTAATTCATATGGCTCAGGCCAGGACCATCATCAACAAAGATTGGTCACATGGCTTGGGTTAGAAATTGACTTGAGCCCGACTCAACCAAAATTGGTCATGTGTTTTAGGCCCAAAAATTGGCTTGGGCTTGGATCAACCAAGATTAATTATTTGGTCTGGGTCAAAAACTGACTTGTGCCTGAATCAACCAAAATTGGTCATGTGTTTTAGGCCCAAGAGTTGGCTTGGACTTGAATCAACCAAGATTGGTTATATGGCCAGGGTCAGAAACTGACTTGTGCCTGAATCAACCAAAATTGGTCATGTGTTTTAGGCCCAAAAATTGGCTTGGGCTTCATTGGACTTGACATGATATGGTTATATAAGTTGGCTTGAACCTATATTAGTCATAGAGATCCTGACAAGACCCACCAAATTCATCAGGGTACAATTACATGCCATGTAGTGGTCACCAATCATTGGCTTGGGGATGGGTCAGGTGGCTAAATTGATTTAGTCCCACTTGATCAAGATCACGCTGGATGCAGTCCAAACATTGATGATGATGAATATATAAATATATAAATATATTTTTTTTCCAACAGCTTAACCATTATAAAAAAAAAAAAAATCAACTCCCTACTTTTATTCTTTTACATTTTTAAATGTAACTGATACCTGACAGAATGTATAAGTTTTCTTCTCATTGTATATTATTACTTTTCATAACTTTTGTTTCTTTTAATAAACTCAAACTCAATGTCAGCATGTTAATAACATGTATTATTAACATGGTACTAAAGTTCACTCTCAAAATATACCATTAAATAACATCTACATTAATAATTGAAACAACAATCTTTGTACATCATTTGTTAAAAATGCAATTAAGCACACAAACACACACACCCCATTACATTATATTTGTATGAGAAGACTGGTTATAAATTTATCTTGTAAGTTAAGATAGTTTCAAAAATTCTGATTAATATACTATTTGTCACGTTGCATGCAACCTAAGATGTGGCTCGCTTGGTGAGGGACATATGTATGGTTCCATTGAATGATGAAAAAGGAGTGACCATGTGTCTTCAAACAAAACGTCAGAAAAGTGGCATTTGAGCATTTACAGTTTGCAAGAGATATTTGTGTGTTTCCAAGAGGCCCAATTTCATCAAAACATCAGTAGGATCATTTTTTTACTTCTACAACATCTCTTCACTGACTTCATCCAACCCTTTTTTTTTGGCATACTACTTCCTCATTTTTTATAGACTACTTGCTCTTCTTAAGTTTCCTCTGCTTGTATTCTATAGAAATTAAAAGCTTTTCAACATTTTTATGTTTGATATCTATTATTAATTCTGATATTTGTAGGAAGGAAAGCCGTTGATGATTCCACTTGTGACCATTGCATGTTTATTTATTGCTACAAAAATAGAGAAAACTACCATTCCTAAGTCCCCTGATTTACAGGTGAAAAAACATTGTTTCAATAGATAGGAATTTTATGCATTGTTTAAATACTATTAACTTCTCTAACTCCAAAATGTTGACCTGGGCTGATTAGGTTGGAAATGAACATTTATACTTTGAAGCTGGAGCTATATTAGAGAATGTAGCTACTCAAATGGAGGATGCAACCCATCACTCCTTTCTCTCTACTACACCACATCCTCAAAAAAGTGGAGAACAATGATCCTCCTCTAAAATCATCCATCTATAAATATATAGAAGTTTTTTTAAGAACAAGTTAGAGGTTTGTATCTTTTTTTTTTTTTTTTATCATAATTTCAATTTTCAACTTCTTTTAGACATATTGCAAAAGAATTAGTGAATTGTAATGTATAATTTATTTTCATGTTAAACACAATGCAGAATGACATAAATTCTTTGAATTCAGGCCATTTGAGGTTGTTGTAGTAGTGACTATATCTGTGACCAAAGACTATGAAGCAGTGATTTTTGAGAATATTGTTTCACATTGCCTCTTTATTGATAAGGTAAAAGTACTGAACACCCACAAGAGGATTTTTTTTTTAATTATTTTTTTCCCATTCCTTTGTTCATTTCCAGTTTATGTAACTGCAATGTAAGTTTATTATCCTCATTGCCTAAATCTTCAAAAGTTGTTGTAGTTGTGACCATATTCGTTACCAAAGAATCTGAAGCAGTGATTTCTAAGAATGTTGTTTCACATTACCTCTTTATTGATAAGGTAAAAGTACTAGACACCCACAAGAGGATTTTTTTTAATTATTTTTTTCTCATTTCTTTGTTCACTTCCAGTTTATGTAACTGCAATGTAAGTTTATTATCCTCATTGCCTAAATCTTCAAAAAAAAATGTTTCTCTTTCTTCGTTATTTTGTGTTTCTTCAATTTTCACATTTACAACTTGATATCATAAAGCCTTCCTTAAAATGCTTTGAATTCGGTCTTGTGCTGTAATTATTATCAGCTTTGTAAATATTTTCAAAAAACAAACTGAACTTCTCCCTCTCTTACTATTCAACAAATTTTCATGATCTTCAGTTTAAGAAAATATCCAAATGAATATATGCTGTATGTGGATGCACGTGCCTTGCACGTGCACGGCACCACTAGTTGTTCTATAAATTTCCTTAAATAGTTCAGAAGCCAGCTACACATTAGTCCCAACATGGCATATCCGAACCTTCCATGTAAATATTTAAATCAAAGGAAGATTCTGCTCGGTTCAAAATCATGTCACCATCAAATTGATGAGGTATAAAGAATAAGTGGAGAATGATAAAGGGTAAAATTTAGGGAAAGCCCTCACAAAGTCTTTAAATCCAGACTACTTTCTAAATCAAAACTCACATATAACTATTAATTTAAGGGCCCACCTAGCATCCAATCCAAACCTTGCAATGGATGGGACTCTCTTGAAAGTCACACACCCTAAGGATTTGGTACCTATGGAATTGGGGCCAAACTTGATATTTGAGATGGTCCCATATAGATCTTTCAATCCGCACACCGGTCCCATCCCAACCAAAATAGCCCAATGGGCCCCACAAAAAAAATTCTTACGGTGACTCCGTCAGAACAATTCTCATTGGATCAAATCCCTTAATTTAGATCAACAGTTTTCTTCTTTTTTTTCCCTAATTCTCAAGTGGTGATGGTAAGGAGTGAAATAAAAGTACGTCTTTTCATCATTTCACTAAAGGTCAGAAAGTTAGAGGGAAAGACAAAAAGCAACTCTCTCAAACATTCACCTTCAATCGAGGGAGATATGAGTAAAAACACAAGATTTAGGGTTTTTATTTATTTATGGTCTAGCAAAATTAGTGCGCCCTTTTTATTAAAAAAAAAAACACTCAAAATTAATAATCAATAGATTATTAAACTTTAATCCATTAAATCAAGGGCTAAGACAGCGATCTAATAGAACTCATATTTTTTGAGTGACACTTATCCTTAAAAGAGACATTTCCATCTACCCTCCCTCGCCCAATAATATTAATGCACATAGATGGGGCGAACGCGTTGGATCTTTACTCCAGCCAAAGGGAGCTAGGACCCAAAAGAGCCCACACATTTGGAAAGAGGAAGCCACCCCATTAAAAGAAGGGCCTACACATGTGGAAAGAGAGGCATACCCTCCGATGGGTCCCCTGGGCAGACAGATGCAAGGTTGCCAACCGAACAACCCCTTCTTCTCAGGATTGAATGTTTATAGGGAAGAAAACATATGTACAAATAAATGTGGAATGATCTAGCTTTCTAACAGAGAGAAGTATTGGTGAATGATCTAGCTTTCCACACGATCACAACCCTTCTCTTTGACCATTCTTTTCCCTTCTTCTCAGGGTCGAAAGAGAAAAAATGGAAAAATGATGTTAGGGGTGATGGTGATTGGGTTGGAAGGCAATGTTTAAGATGGTGATTAAATTTCAAAGTGGAAAATTGATACCAACCAAAACAAAGAGTAGGCCACACAAGCAGACCCCCTCGATAGATCGATACAATCAAATCGATCCTGAATCCTGATGCAAGACTTTGATACCAAACTTAAATATGGACACTACACTTTCCACCCATGAATTATTAACAGCCAACCCTCCCCACCACCCACCCAATTACTTACTCTACTGATGTACCTACTGATGTACCTATGAACAAAATTCGTTTTCCAATGGTTTCTGCAGTTATCTCCAGCCACTCAAGTTCTTGACACATAACTGAAAAGGTCAGAGCACCCGCTCATCATGAACAAAACTCCAAAGGTTCCAGAGTAGCTGATGCTTAGGCAATGAGTTAACAAAAACATTTTGGAGAAAGATAGTGATCTGTGGTCTCCCATCAATGCCCAACATTACTGCCCAGCGTCCCAAGTTCTGTAGCTTCCAACAATTTGGTAAATTACATAACTCCCATCTCATCTGTGCTACACAGAGGCCTCGCCAGTTCTTGCTCCCATGTTCTCATCCTCACTGAAGATTCTGTCACAGCCCTCGCTTGAATAAGCCCCAAAATCTTCATCAGTTGCTGCATCCATCTTTTGATGCTGCTTCCTAAACTCTTTCAAGACCCTGTTTCGCAGTTGCAGACGCCTGCGCTTTCTGGCCTTGCGCCTGCCTTTGGGGGATTCCTCCCTGTGGGGTTCGATACTTATACCTTCAATCTGATTAATGGGCCTGTCCTTTGCATCTTCCTTCTCCGAATCAAATGTAGATGTATCAGCATCAGACATGCGCCTCTTGCTGCTGGAACTGGTCTGAAAAATATATATATATATATATATATATTTTTTTTTCATTTCAGTAAAGCCACAATTTTATGGAAACACCTCAAGAACCAATGCCCCCACTCATTTGAGGAACTAAAACTCTATTTATCACTTGAGTCTTGTTTGGTATGCACCAGAAAAACTGGGAATGAAAATTACATCCAATGGTTAAAAACGGAGAAAGAGTGCCTTCCCTACCTGTTGGTGGTGTTCTTGTTATCCCATCAAGTAGAGAAAACTAAAAGTGATCTCCATTTCCCCCCACAGAAAATTTAACCAAACGGGGGTCAACAAGATTGCTATGGCAAATTCTTTCCCCACCCCCACTTTCCCCTACATCCAAGTAGTTCCTTCGAGTGTCGAGGCAATAATTAGAGAAGCATCATGTAGTCAGGCTACTTTTTAAATCTAAAACAAATCAATATTGCTTGAATATTCTGGTAAAGGCAGCATCAGAAATGGAAATCACTCACATTAGATGAAATACTGTTTTTCTGGCCTTGGTTCGACATTGCAAGTTGCAACTGCTGCTAATATTTGTACGGGAGGGGCAAACCCAGAATAGCAGTAACATACCAAATGCAATCAACCATTTTCAGATTGCCTCCACCAAATGCACTAAAGGATAACAGTTTGTCCTTACCTTTTTTCTGAATGGTATAACAATTTGATTTTGCCATAATATTCTATACATTTGCCATTTGGGACCTTCCCTGACTAGAACATCGATAAAAACGCAGGACTCGGGGCAATTCCATCCCTCACGAGTTAAGTCGAGTCGCCCCTTAGGGCAAACCTCCTCTCTCTCTCTCTCTCTCTCTCTCTCTCTCTCTCTCTCTCTCTCTCTCTCTCTAAAATCCCTGAAAAATCAGTAATATGTACATGTATATATAATCATGCTCCACCTTTGTAATTCTGCTGAATCTTTCGGTTTGCATCTCCAAGATCATCATCATCATCATCATCATCAAAGCCCTGTCCCAACTATATTGGTCCTTTTTTCTTTTTTCTTTTTGGCATTTAGGTGTATTTAACAGAAATTAGGGGTAGACCAAGTCATAGATGACCAATCAATCATTTTAATAGAAAATAGAAACACAAATCAATGACCAATGGTTAGCATTTTTCAATAGAAAGAGGCCCTTCTACATAGCTGAGTCGCCTCACTGTGCAACTCGGCTGACTCCCTTGAGTCTTATGGGACTCTGGCGAGTTGCATGTGGTAAATGGGATCAAGTCCGAGTTGATCAAGCATTAAAAAAAAAAGAAGTCCGAGTTGACCACAACCCAACTCGGTTAGGATCGAATCTGAATTAAGTCACCCTAGTCGACTAGGACTCAGCCGAGTTTACAAACCATGGACTGGAATCAGAGGCCATTTACACGTGCCGTAGACAATTCCAAATGCCCCCACCCCAAACCCCAAAAAGAAAGACACGCACAGCAAGTCTAAATAGATACTATGAATGGGCAAGCCCATTATTAGTTGGATAAGAATTAAATCATGGTCAGGGTCAAGATGGACCTAAAGTAATTAAAACAAAAAATGATGTAGAAATAAACCAACAGGTAAAATAAATATTGGTTTTCATGTTTGTTACCTTCGGTCCACGATCAATTAACTCAGCCCATTCATTCCGATTCCTCAGGCAATCGAGAACAGCCTGTGAGTGACTTGAGTGTGCATAACACTCTTCATTATGCTTTCTCAAGTTATGCCAGTACTGAAAGAAGAATAAAACACTTTTTTATGAAAAAAGAACTAGTACAGAGAAACTGGCTTTTCTCTAATAGATGGATGCAAACATACCGGAAGCACAGCAGCACATAGGTCTTCATATGTCATCCGCTTGTCCTTACTCATTATCTTGTCAATCAGTCCTGCAAATGGGACAACAGATGCAAGCACCAGAAATATCAATTATGGAAAAGGAAAATACCAATGAAACTGTTCTATAGTCGAGAATAGCAAAGACTATAGAGGCAAAAGGTGAAACTGGAACCTGTATGAGATGTTATACCTGGTAAAGTATAAGTAGAACCAGAAACTCCACCCACATCATCATCTGAAATATCCCTGGATGAACTACGTATGAAGGACAAGGTCTGATCATTAGCCTCCATGGATGAAGAGTAGCCAGAAAGAGTAGAAGACTTAAGGGGCACATTCTTCTTAGTAGAAGCTACAGCATCAGGAGACCTGTTACATGAATCCCTCTTGATCAAGCCATCTGTTGTAAAGACTGAAGCTTGTTGTTTCTGATCAGGGGACGATGAAAATCTGCTTGCCTTTTTTGATCCATCAGCCAGTTCAGGTAGATTGCGAGAGTTATCTTTGCACACTTCTTTGTTTTTTCTCCTTGAAACCTATTAAAAGAATATGAAAGTGGATGTCATCATTACCGAGCAATGTTAACAGCCTACTTAATCCAGATGCCTCAAAAACCAAAGGGATGCACTATCATCTAAAGCCTCCTGCATGTGGATCTAAGAAGAAAAGGAGCTTCTTTACCGAAATGGGATCCTTTCCTCCAGAACTATGAGTGCATTTGACCAGCATGCTTGTAGCTTTTGGAGAGGACAGCTGAGGCAGGTTGTGGCGTATGCGTGCAGCACGCGGAACTCTAGGAGAACTGTTAAGTTCTTGATGCAACAGTAATGCAAACTGCCAAACAGTTAAGTGCGATTATTATTTAAAACATCAGTTTCACTGAGAACCAGAGGAAAAGCCATTCAAGAAATAACTGTCACAACTCACAAGTCACAACAGTTGCTCCTACCTTCTCATCACTCAATGTTGCTGAAGCATGAACAGGTGCAGGTGGTGGGGGATGCACTGAAGAGGAATGATTGAACTCTTTAGATGATTGCTGGAAACTTGACTGGTTTATTTTTTCATTTTTTTGGTTTGAGCTTGAAGCTAACTTGTTTTGTGAAGTAATCTGCGTCTGAGACAAACTAGAACAGTCTACAGTACCCAAAAACTTTGCTACATTCTGGGCAATAGATTCTTTAGATGAACAAGGC
Source organism: Camphora micrantha (assembly GCA_003546025.1). NCBI lineage: Eukaryota > Viridiplantae > Streptophyta > Magnoliopsida > Laurales > Lauraceae > Camphora > Camphora micrantha. Next base: position 16,552,452 of record QPKB01000006.1, on the reverse strand, counting down.
ATCTGCTGCACCTTCGCATCTGGCATCGAATGCTTAGAAGTAGAAGAATGATAAGTCCTGCTTGCATGTGGTTGTTTCAATCCACAATTTGCAGGGCTCTTTGGGCAGTCTTTAACTGGTTCTGGCACCTCTTGCTTGCTTACATCACTTGGCACACTTATTGCGACATTGTCTTTCTTATGGGCAGTGGATAATTTGATCTTCACATGCGGCTTACTGGAATGGTTAGGTTTTATGGCTTCTGGGGATAATACAGTTCTCATTGATTTACTATTACCTGAAATGGATGGCTTGGAAAACACTAAGGTGGATGAAGCAGATTTTCCAATGCCTACAACCAGCTTACGCAAACCGGGCGCAGGAGGGCTTGGGTTTCTAGCTTCCAACTTTAATGGCTTTTCAATGCATTTGCCACCCTGCCTGGGTTTTAAACAACCTTCCGCTCCTGTCAGTGGACTTGCATACTCTTGTTCACAGTGATGAAGCTTGTCAGATGTAGAAATTGTTCCCTCAGCAATTGTATCATGGCAGCTCATTAAGTCCAATACTCTCTCAGCATCCGTACTACTGTGCTCTCCAGATAGAAAATTGGCTGCAGGCATATCATGCACCTGAAGATTCTTGGATATTTCCCCGTTAAACCTTGCAAAATGTTGCAATGAGTTGCTCACAAGGACAGGTGTTCCATCACCAACAGAATGTAACAGCTCTGGATCCCTTTTCTTGTCGCCATCACATGCTTCTATTTTTGACCTACCATTTGTGTGGACAAAGCTCATAGAGACTGCGCCATTTGAGCCTGGAAGTGTGCAAATTTCGTTCACATCTTGAGTAGCACTCCTTTGATCTACATCAGGAGGCTTTGATTTCTGGGAGTCCACTGAAACACTGGAAGAACCTTTGTTTAAATCCGCCATAATATAGCTCTCATCTCTGAGATGATTTAAACCTTCAACTGCTGACCTAAGATCCTAATGCAATAAAGAGAAGCTGTTACTTTATAAGGTTGGTGCAAGCAAACAGAAAACATAGAAAATGGAACTTGTTAAAAAAGCACTGCAGATGCAGGGACATCACCATAGCGCTTTAAAACCACCAAATTCGGTCCATGCTTGACAACGGAAACTCAATGCCCACTTGGTAAGAACATATACTCTAGAGAAAAAGCATATTAATAAGTTTTTTACTTTTACTCTTATTTTGTGTTAAATGTCAACTTTACTAAGAGCAAAATAATGCATAAATAACAACAAAAGAAAACCAAATATCAACATTAAAAAGGGCCCTGACATGCACCTTTACTAAGAGTACTGCCAGTTAATAATTTAAATAAGCTCCTAAAGAGATATATTGAATTGTGTAACTAGAATTGCCTTACAGAAAGTAAGATTTCTGCTTCTTAAGAATGAAGCTACTTCAACAATGCCTACAAACTATGCCAAGGAATTTCTTCTTGTTAACTTTACTATTAAAATGATGTGAGGTGAAGAGTCAAATTAAGAGATAAGAAAAGAAGAAGGGTCAAATAAAAAAGTGATGGCCTTTTGTCATTTAGTGAAATGAGAATGTAACTTCATAGTTTTTTGTCATTTACTGGCTTGGAAAAGTAACTTTTTTTTACTTTTTTTTTTTAAAGTAAAAGTGGTTTTTGAAATATGGTACTTTATGATTTTACCCCTTTTCTTTTATTGTCTCTTGAAATGACCATTCACCCTAGTTCACTAGTGAAGTGAATTTTCCAAATGAGCCTTCAGAGTCACATGATGACATCCTTATGGCAACCCTCATGGCTTCTGCTCCTGGACTTCTATGATAGCACTATAGAAATTAAGCATTTTGATTATAAAGACCAGAAATGCCTTCAGAGTTGCACGGATGCATTTTTATGAGACCCCATATACCTCTAGGTTTTCTATTGCACTGACGAAATTAAACTTCTACAAGTAACACCATCATTGGAAGATACAATAGGAATCATTTTTTATTTTTTTGAATGGCAAGATACAATATGAATCATCTCCCATGACAAAATTATTATTTTTTCAAACATTACTATGCATTTTAGACAATTCTCTCTCTTCCCCCCCTCTCTCTCAACAAAAAATGGTATATTATAAACAAATAACAAAATTATTGCATAGTATTTTCTCCATCTTTTCCGTGGTTGTAATCTTTTGCCTTCAGGGATTCTTCTAAATAAATTGCTTCGTATCAATAAGATTTTATTTCATAGAAAGTATCTCAATTTATGAAAAGAAATAAAAAAAGAAGAGAAAAAAAGATTCAGCTCCTCGGTATCTTTTCTGCACAAACGTGTCATCCATTACAAATAGCAATAGGAAGGCACACAACAGACAGAAATATAACAAATGAAAGTGTACCTCATCCTTTATAGAAACTTTGCCAATGCCTTTCGTTTCTGTCAAAGAAGTTCCAGAAGCATCAGCCCTAGGAGAAATCCCATTCCTAATAGGAGCTTGATGGTCGATGTTTTCTACCTTTACTAGTGGCTCTGGTGAAAAATTACGTTTATAAGCTCCATCACAGAAGATCTCAGCAGTTGCCTCAGTAAATAATGTGGGCTTGGGCTTGCTGCCATTAAAAGGTGCTTCCAGATGACATTCATAGTTCGGCTCTGCTTCCCTGTCATCTTTGCTCTTTGTATCTTGGTAGTCGGTGCTATTTCCAACCTTGAAACCTCCATGTTCAAGTATATTCAACCTATGAGCATCAGGGGCTGGTGCAGACACCACTAAATGAGTAAAAATAAAATATTAAACCAATTTTTGAGAATCAAGTCCAATGGTAAGCTTTAATTTCCCAACCTGAGGGAGATAGGATATTTTGGCACAATGGACTGCTATCAGTTACACCCAGCATTAGAGCTAAGATCAAAATGTTGGACCATGTAAGTGTAAGGCCTTGATGATAATAATGATGACCGTGACAATGATGGCGTGATTATCGGTTTCATTTCAGATCCTATTTTGGTTTGACTCGAATAAAATGTTTCAGCCAGTTCAATACTATTTTGATAAAGTGTTAAAATAATAAATATAACAAATAGTTAAAAAGTCAAATAAATAAAAATACTATATATATCCAATTCATTCTACTAAATAAACAACTAAATATGTTAAAAATTTATAAACAATGTGGGTGAAAATCTGAAGTCATGGGATCAAATCTTTAATCATATACATCTTAGCCTTGAATAAAATAGATAAAATAAACAAACATCTTAGCCTTGAATAAAATAGATAAAATAAACAAACATACATAATTAATACACTAAAGTAACATTATAGAATTGAAAGACACTCGTTTTAGTCTCTTGGGCTACCGATTGAGGCCAATCCAAGATCAGTAGCTATTTGGGACCCAATAATTGAGAAATTCTAAAAAAAGATCTTCTTGGAAAAACAGTATCTTTCTATGAGAGGCAGAGTAACTCTAATCAAAGGGGTGGCTGATGGATTGGATCAAATAAGGACAAATTTTTTATGGGAGGGGCATGGAGATAAGAAAAGACCTCATCTTATGAAATGGAATGAATTGATTAAATTGAAACAGGAGGGAGGTGTGGGTCTTGGTTTTCTTATTCAAAATAATTGGTTGCTTCTAGCCAAATAGTGGCACAGTTTGGGGAAGAGAAAGAAACTTTTTGGAGAAAGACAATTATTTCCAAATATGGTGAGGATAAGTGGGGTTGAATCCCTATTTTAGAACCTAGGTATTGGGTGTCAGGTGTATTGAGTACCATTTTAAAATATGGGGATGAGTCTAGTATTGAGGGGTGTGTATTTAAAAATAGGGCAGGATTCAAAGTTGGGAAAGGTGATCAGATCCGTTTTTGGGTTGCTGATTACGTTGGGGTGGCTCCATTGTTGGTTTTGTTCCCTTGATTTTTTTAAAGTGGCTTCTAATAAAGAATATTCTGTTGAATAGTATTATTCTTGGAGAGAGGATATGGTGTCTTTGTTTGTTGTGTTTCGTAAAGTCCTTCGTTAGTTCAAGAGTAGGAGTACGAAACCTTTTTTCTTTTAATGGTAGGAGTATGAGCCCCTTCTGAGTTTGTTTTCTTATGTGTTTATTTGCAAGGATGATTTTGACACTCGTATCTAGAAGGCTTCCACCTCCAAGCAGTTTTCCTCTAGATCCCCTATTTTCTTTGTTGTTTGCTTCCTATGGTGCAATTCCTCTTTTGGCTTTCGTCTAGTTGGGCTTGGCTTCTCCTAGGGCGTTTTGTTGGTTGACACTGACAGCTAAGATTTCTATCTCTACAGTGTATAATCTGAGGAGGGGAATCTCCATGGATTCCTTCTTTGACACTTGCTCTTTATGCGAGGAGGAGGAAGAATCGACCAATCATCCTTTTTTACATTGTAATGTTTTCTCCTCACTTTGGTTTACTTTCTTTCAAAAGTATGGTAGTGCTCATTTGGATTGCTTATTGAGATGGTTGATGCTTGGAGGGTTAACCATTTTTCAATTGTGGTTTGATATTCGGGAGGATTAATCCCATTTGCTATTTTCTGGTCAGTTTGGATGGGTTAGAGATGACCATATCTTCGGGGGGTTCTTCATTGTCTTCAAAGGTGACTCTTGAATTGGCTGCTTTGAGATTCGAGAATAGCTAAATGGGAGATGATTAGAAAAGAATTTGAGAATATTTCTTTGGATGCCGTTTTTCACAATTGGAAAGCTTCTATGAGGCATGGTCCTACTAAAAAGAGACTAACATGAAGCAGAGCCCTCCTTCGACGGGCAACTTAAAGTTTAATATGGATGATGCAGCTAGAGGAAAACTCAGGTCAGCCGGTATTGGCAATGTTTTACATAATTGTATAGGGGAAATTCTTTATATATTCTCTAAGCATGCGGGTAACAAAGAATCAAGTGAGGCAAAAGTTTTTGCTATTCTTGAAGCTCTTAGGATTTTCTCTCGCTCCTTTCATGGATTGTTAGTGGTAAAGAGTGATTCGTCCAATGTTGTGGCATGGATTTCTTCAACGGGTGTGGGACCTTAGAGACCATTTTCATTTCAATGAGATTGAGCCCTTGGTACTTCACTACATAGTCTTTCGGCATGTGGGTCGTTTGGTTAATGGTTTTGCAGAAGTTCTTAAGCGAGGAAGTTCTAGATTTTCTCCTTTGGATGCTTCGATTATGTAACTCTCTCTCTCTCTCTCTCTCTCTCTCTCTCTCTCTGCTTCGATTATGTAAGTCTCTCTCTCTCTCTCTCTCTCTCTCTCTCTCTCTCTCTCTCTGTTTTTTTGTTTCAGGTGTCGGTTATAGGGCCCTTATATAGTGCGTCCAGGGATCTTATACAGTACTTGCCTTTCTCTTTGTATGTTAGTGTAATCTTCTTCTTCAACATATCACTGTCACTTTCCAATGTAAAAAACTATACTAAGTAGTGAATGGTAGTGCTTAAACCAAGATGAAAAGCTTTTTTGGTCAAAAGAAATGAATATTATCTACACCATCCTTGCTCGGCTGAAATCTTTCCAGCCAAAACTTGAACAGAAATGGGAAGCTGAACAGGGCGAACACCAAACAGGTCTAAAATTTGGACTGAAATCTTTTAGTGGGGATGGGTTTTTAGGTCCAGTCACCAGACAGAACCAAAATGTTTAGGTATGCTTGGGTAATCTAAACCTAAATTAACGACTGTAAATGATGATGATTTGAGGTGACATGAAAATCAGAAATTGCATTAAATTATACACTTCTTGCTTTATTCAAATTTTTGCCCCAAAGACCAAAAGAATACAATCATAACTTGGAAATAAAATATCACACTAAGTTAAACACTTCTTATTTTATTTCATTTTTTTCTCCAAAGGCTACAAGAATACAATCAAACCTCGGACACTGGCTTTGAGAAAATATTCATAAAACGCCATCTAATATAATGCGAACTCGATTTCAGTACTGCCCCAAACAAACAAAGAAGCAGGTGACAATCCATTGCAATTTGGGAAATATTCAAAGACTATCAAATATAATATGTACGGTCTAGTGCATGTTAAGTTGCTAGTTGTTAAACTAAGGCTAGCAATTAAGTATGAATTAACCCATATACCCATAAAAGCAGCTGCCAAAGGATGACTCACCTATCTTCTTACCATCCACCTCTTTATCAGCACTTCTAGACTTCTTCTTCCCACTCCGCTCCTTGGATATCCCCAACTCTTTTGTCTTCCACTTGCCTGATGGTAGGCCAACAGGCTGAATTTGGTTCTTCTCCCTATTCACGCAAGTTTGCACACACCCGCTGTTCAAACCACCTTTCTCCCAATCTCTTCTCTTCATTTCCTTTAGAGGCGACTTTGTCTCACCACGTCTTCCATCATCATATCCTCTCAAACCACCAACTGCCCCCATAGAAGGTGCAAAGCGGATAGTCTCCTTCGACAAAGAAAATAAAACATCCGCCCCTCTATCTACTGCATTCTCCTTATCCTCTTCATCATCTCTTTTTGCATTGACCCTTTGCTTCTCCACATCCTTCTCCCCATCCTCCTGCCAAGGGAACTCCTTGTACTGGAAATTGAACTTCTTGGGCACATATCCAGCGCATTTCCACAGCTCTGGGGAAAATACAGACGACATTCCATGAAAAAGCGCAGGATCACCGCCCGGGACACCATGGGCATGGACCCGCTCCTCCATGGGAATCCAGAGCCTCTTAAAGAGAGGGCATGGAGGCCTCGGTGGCGGCCGTTGGACCGACGCTAACCGTCCGTCCATCTGAATTGTCTTGGTAGGGAGGTCGACGAGGAGCTGCGCAACCTCCGTCTCCTTGCTGCTATCGCCCGGCGCCTTCCTGCTCTTGCACTTGTGGCAGGCAAAGGACTCCTCGCCCCGGACGAAGCGCGAGCACCGGGTGTGGACCCAGACGCTGCACTCGTCGCAATTCACCATCTCCGCCCCGTCGTCGAATGTCACGCCGCAGATGCAGTCCACCGTCCACGACCCGCCGCCCCAGTCATCGGGGCAGTCGGAGACGACCGGAAACCGGTGCTGAGAAGGGTATTTCATATCGAATTCTGTTTTCTTTACCAAGATACCAAAACCCTAACTGCTCCTATAAACACCAAAATGGAGAGAAAAAAAAAAAAACTTCTTAACGGAAAGATCAAAACCCTAACCGATCCAGCAAGCCCCAAAATGGAAAGAAAAAACAAACCCTAACCCTATCTTTATCCCAAGTTTCCATCTTTCCATATCGGGAAGAAGCATTCAGAACCCTAATAATTCTTCATTTCCAAAGATTTTCAAGGATTCCTCGATTCTTTTCCGGATCTTAAAGCTTCAAAACTGCGAATCGGATATGGAAATCGGTTTCATTCAAGGAAACTTCACCTTAAAGATTGGGTTTTTCCAAGGAGATTGCTTGCAACGAAGAGTCCCGTTACAGAGGGCCGAATCTCCGCGTTTCTCGCATAGTTTCGGATCGGAGCGCTACAGCGGGCAAGCGTTTCTAGCATAGTTTCGGATCTCAAGAGTTTCGGACGTTTTTGCAGGACGCTTGTTGTACCCGGGGCAAACGTTATCCGATTATCCGGCTATTCCGGAGTTCCTACCCGCAAAAAACCGGATTGGGTTATATTTTAGATTTTGATTCGTAAACGGCCCAGGTCTAGAACCTAATTTAGGTTTTGATTGATAGACGAGTTTGATTTCAGATCTATATAGGTTCTGAGTCATAGACTCAGGACCCGACATATAAATATTTGATATTGTAATTTATACTTTAAAACTAATTCTTTTTTGGACATTCTTATATGTAATATTGGATGTTGTAGGCTTAATGCACTGTTATAAGTTATAAGTTTGAATGATATGTTTATTTTAAGAAAGAATAAAGAATAAAGAGAAAAATATAATCGATTTTGGAACTAGAATTGAGTCCTCTAGGTGGACTCGATTTCGAAACCGAATTTAGGTTTTCTTATTGAAACCGGATCCGGAACCAACAAAACAGGTTCCGATTCAAGACTAGATATGGAACCGAAACTGTTATTTTAAAAAGGATTCGGGTCGAGGTCCACTATAGTTCCAATCTGGAACCGTCCCATTTGCACCCCTAGTTATTCCCCCCCCCCCCCCCCCCCCCCACATGCTAGCCACATGTAACTGGCTATTTGGCTTGGCGTCAGCTCGCTTAGAAGCTCGGCTTCGAAAGATTTTGGTGTGTGAAAAAGAATACTAGTGTGATGTTAATTAAACTTACTTAGATTTAAATTTTTATTGGTCTTTTCAGATTTTTTTTCTAGTATTTAATTTAATAAGGTGATATTCAAGATTTTTTTTTTTTTTCATTATAGGATAAGTATATAGTTGATTTCATCAATCGTTGAAGATTGATCACGGCTAATAGCCAAGGTTGTTGATAAAAATATTTAGATTAGGTTTTTTGTTATTGGTAGTGAAGGCTTTCCACCGCAAAAACATTTAGAATTACAGAGTTAGTAATTCATAAGAATAAAAAAAAAAAAAAAAGGCGGTTATGTTGTATTGTTTAAAAAGCATTCATGCATCATTCCATATGAATATTTTTAAATTTTGGAAAAACATGAAACAATTATGCACCACCTTGGCGAAGAAGACACTAGTACCACCACGGATGTTTAGCATAAGCTTTGTGTTGAATCCCTTTACCAACTTTTACTTTCCGCTAGTTTTATGTCTTAAACATTCATATTTTCAATGATATATAAAGGTTTATGTCATTCGATCCCTTCAACATTTACTCGTATAGAAATGGTGCTTAAAAAGAAACTGATTATGTTCTAAAATTTTATACGTAAAACATAAATTTCATTTTCATATCCCATTTCCAAAAACATTTATTTGTGCTGGGGCATGATCTTGGGTTTGCCTGCATGTAACTCAAGCCCAAGTTACACCTCTAGACAATATTAGGGATGACAAGCGACAGGCCATGTTAGTTAACCAGTTCGGGCCCAATTCATTCCCAACCTGCTCCAGTCTTATGCCCTAGATAAAACTAGGGAGATTAAGCAAGAGGTCAGGTTCGGTTGCTTAACCTCTGTGGTTAACAAGTCTCGACCTAATCCAAGTCCAAGTCATATGAGTTTACGCCCTAAACAAAAAGGGATGGCAAGCAACATGTACTTGGGAAGGGACCACTAAGAAAATTATTAGAGAACATTGGGTGTCTCATAAAACCCTTTCTTACAAAGTTGTATGTGCTTTGATGACTTGAGTTCTAAAAGTACGATTTTATTTATTTTGTCAAATAAGGAAAAATGTCAAAGAATCTATTCTATTTCTATTTCACACCTTTCACTTGAATGTTTACGCATCAAATCATTCCATAGAGTCTTATCTATAAGAAATTTAAACTATTTAATGTCACCTACCTTTTTATAAATTGGCATTAATTTTAATTTAATACTAATTTGACTATTAACCGTGTTGGATTTCATTCACAAAAAATAAATACATTTAAAAACTCACTAATAGTTCAGATTTAAAAAAAAAAAAAAAAAAACGAGAGTTATAATTATCTAATTAAAGGGATATTTGGATTACCTCATATCCTCAAAGTTTCATACACAAACAAATTATTTTTATGAATTGGTTGGCATCCCAAGTTACTCCACGGAGGATAGTGTATTCTTATTAATATGAGTACACTTTCTTTTGCACAAACAAGCAGTGGCGGACCCAGGAAATTGATTGGGTGACTTTATGTAAAAGAAATATTGGGGGAAGGGGCAAATAAAAAAATATGTACATGAATTTTCAGAATTTATGGGGGGGTTCTAAAAAATCTCAAGTCCTTTCCATGTATGGGTGGAGGCTTCAGCCCCAGAACTTGATACCTGGGTCCGGCAGTACTAGCAAGAATATATAAAAACTATATATAATACCTAAATAAGAAACAACAAAACTAGAAGAAAGTGATTAGAAGTAACTGTGAAATACTAATTGTTTATGCAATAAGTATAATACATAACTTAAATAATTAAATAGAGATGAAATGGATCAAGTATGCATGTGTATGAGTTTTTAGAGCATTTTAAAATGGATATGGAGATACGAAACTGCCTTCATATCCCCGTTCTGTTATGGACTGTGGGCTACGTTTTTGTTTATTGATCTGTGATCATGGGGTATGATGCCCCATTGGAATTCTCCTTCATTGAAAGGATGAATTCTAATTTCTGTAAATTATTTTGAGCATGAAATGAAAGAGTTAGTCACCTTTCAAAAAAAAATTAGGAGGACCAAGGCAAGGCCAGGCCAAGCTTAACATTATCCAAGCCAGACCTTCAAATTTCAAGGCCTGTAAAAAAAAGAAAAAAAAGTTCACGCTCAGCCCTAGAGCCTTTTCTTATAAACAAAAGCTATTGTTTTTAGGGCTTTTTGAGGGCCAGGCCAGGCCAGGCCCCCTTTTCACAAGGCCAGATTGACATACCTAAGTAGAATGCATACATAATTTTTTATTTGGACCCTTTTTTTTTGGGGGAGAAAAGTAATTATTTTGGTAATTACCTTATGCAAATGATTTTTTTTTCCTAGCAGGGTGGAGAAAACACCTTTTTTCTCTAGTGGAATTTATTTCTAACAAATAAAACATAGCATTTTAATTATTTAAAGAATTAGTTATATATATATATATTAAAATGTTTTCTCCCACTCAGTCTTCTTCATTCAAATGGAAACATAGAGAGAATCACTACCAGAGACAAACCTTCATTTATAGGGCAGAGTATGGCCAAATGACCAAAGTCTCTTTCTGCTACATGCAGCAGCTGGATTAGTTCAGTTCTCCAGCCAGTTCTCTCCTTTTCTGGCGCTGGACCATGTGCTTCTGTTTTTAGTGAGTTTTCTACTTCTCATGGCACCCATAGGACAATCTTTAATAACCATATAATGTATCATTTGGACCCATCAAATTTGGAGTCTGGACCAAATTATTTTTCACATGTCCATTTTGTAGGGATGGGAGAACCGTCGGATAAAGTCTGGACCTTAGCAGGATGGTTTGGATTGTTTTATGTATCATCATCAAAGCCTAGTCCCAAAATACCAGGCTTTTATGTATTGCAAACAAGAGATCACATGTCCACCTTGATGGATGCCAATTAATTAGAATTGTTCATCTAAACCCCATTAGATCATCATGTCCCTTGTGTCTATGGACCTTAATTTTGATGGTTTTACAAGGCATCATTAGGTTTTGAAGTTCAATCTACCACGAGTAACGGATGGATGAGTGTCATGAGTCATCAATCATAGGTAGGGAAGGCGGCACCAAAAATGGACTAGATTGGATGACTGTGCACACCTTGATGTGGGCCCCACTTGGGACTGGAACATGGGGGGATCGAAAGATCTCCATGGGCCCCTCCTCTCTATAAAAAATCAGCCCCAACCAATCATTCTATCATCCTCATATGGAGTTGACAATGTAGTATGTTCAAATTGGTGTATAGTCGATCCAACGGTCCAATTCGTTCAAATTGGTGTACAATCGATCCCGGTCCAATTCATTCGGATATATATAAACCCAAGGGGCATGTGGAATTCACGGGAGGGGGGTAGGTGTGTATGGTCCAATCAGATGGACCATCAGGTGGGCTCCATTATGGGTGCACACTTTGCACACAGTTTGCATAGGATAATACACACACACATAGGCATGTATGCAGATGGATGGATCAATGGAAGCTAACTTCCATGGTGTCATTCTCCATTTACAACCATAAGTACATTATTTACATGATAACCCGAATCTTTGTTTTACCACACAAAAAAAAAAAAAAAAGAAATGCCTTTGCTTGGAATGCCAAAATGCTGTCTGAACTCCCTGACTTTGTTTAACCATTGCCAACTTTTCACCTTGCCTGCTACTTGTAACCGTCTAATCCCTTGATAACAATAAACAGCAATAACAGGTCCAACCAAATCCATCCATCAGATTCATAATGGTCCCCTCAACCAATAAGCCCATATTTGATTATCCAATCCCATACACATGAATTTCACTCGGCTCACAACTTTAAAGAGAATATCACTACCTAGGTTAAAGCAGGCAAATAATCTTAAAGAAGACATGGATACATTCAGCTTCTCATTAAGTTCCTCAAAAATGCATAAAAAGTCAATCCACATGTAACTCAACTGGTGTGGCACCTCCCTCCCACTGAAACGACTATGATTAATCCCCGGCTGTAACATTGATAGTGAGTGACTCGTGCAAGGTGTGTGCGGGCCTGGGTGTCTGAGTATTTACAAGAGCAAAAGAAGAATAAGAAGAAGAAAAATAATAACAACAATAATATGAAAGCACACAATCATCCGTAGCAATTGAAAGCTCTGTGCAGAGCTACATCTTTAAGTCAATTGGCTATGCAATCAACCAGCCCCCATATGATCGGTTCCTCCCCCGGTCTTGGATACCCACCAAGATCAGTAATAGGGATTACACCCTTGCAAGACTTTCATTTCTAAGGTCTTTTGACATTATGCAAGGTTGCCCAAAGCAGAATCTCTAAGAACCTTTTTTTTTCCCCCTTGCTCAAAAATCTTAAGCTACTTGTTCGACTATTAATATTCCAACGTGGTAAAAAATATAATCCTAACAAACGTAAGCCATTTAATACAAATGTTAATGTCAACACTAATCACAAAAATACTCTAAATTGTCACAACGCAATTCAAACGCCAAAATGAAAAAAAAAAAAAAAAAAAAAAAAAAAAAAAAAAAAAAAAAAAAAAGGAAAGCAAGAAAAAATGAATTTTAGACAGAGAATAGAACCATGTAGGTATGAGAAGTTTGCCAAGAATATTTCCCTGAATGAGGGGCCAGTGTGGGGATCCATGGGAAGAACTGCATCAATAATCCAAAGTACATGGGCACATTCTGCACAAAGATTTCTTTAATGAGTGATAAACAATCGGGTTTTCTCCCACCACCAGTGTTCTTCAGAGTTCTCAAAGAACTCTTAATAAGGACTCGTCTATATATCTCCTCTCTTCCCCCACCACTCTCTCCACCTCCAAGTGTTCTTCAGAGTTCTCATGCTCTCTTAGAAAGGATTAGAAAGGACTTATCCATATCTGCTATCCTCCCCCACGGCCCCTCTTCATCTCCAAGTGTTCTTCTCAAGCTCTCTCTTAAAAAGGACTCATCTACATCTCCTATCCTCCCCTCTTTCTCCACCTCTAAATGCCTTCCAAAATGCTCTAATCAAGACATCCCTTACCCTCCTTTTACCAAAACAATAAAGACATCTCTTACCCTCCCACTCTCAAGTCGCCCACCCTCACATTCACAATTTTGTTTTTTTGGTTCCCGAGCTAAGGGGGGCTGGGACCCCATCAAGACCTCAGGTGAGGTAAGGGAACCCTCGTCTAATTGTGAGGGCGGAAGACCTCGGGTGAGGGAAGGTGGTCTGCCCAGGGTCAATCCCTGTGCAACCAGGTGAGAACTGCCACTTCGGCTCTCCATATTCACAATTATTGTCCACACCATTTCTTTATATTCAGATTAACAACTTACCTTATCAAGAGGATCCACTCAGAACCATGACTTACCCTCGCTAGGTACTCTCTAAACAGTGACCATGCCTCCCCTTGTTTCTGCCAGTCTCTAAAATTTAAGACACAATAATCATAATCACCCACTCCACAGTCTCAAGCACAAAGATATATTCTCACCTAATCAATAGACCAACTCTAAATACCTCCAAGATGAACTTAACCATTCATGCACAAACAGTAGGTAATGATTAAACTTCAACATATTATCTATACCAAAATCTCAAACTGTCACCCATATTAATGCTGCATCTAATCCTAATTCTAGCCTGTAACTCTAAACCAAACTAATTCTGGCACATTCATAACAAATTCTCTTTTCTGGTGATCTCCCAATGATCCAAGTACACTGCATATGTCCAAACTTGAGGAACTATCTTCATAAACTTACTTGAGACCTCCCTGGTTCTTCCAGTTTTAGCCATGATAACCTATCTGGTCCTTACAATCCTAAATTTTAGACTGGACATGTCAGTGATTAAGAAAATAAGGTTTATGGAAGACAATAAGCTTGAGAATAATCATAAGCATCTAAGGTTTAAAGTCTAAAGCATTTTTAATCAAATATGAATATATACATACTTAAAATTTTTTATATAAGTTTTGGTACTTTGATCATATTGCATTTAAAAGAAGCAGAATAATAAAGCAAATATCAACCAAACATCACAGATGAAGGTAAATATTAACTGACACTATAAATGATGTATGAATGCCCAACCACCATGACAAACTAGATTATGTGTTCAATGTCAAAGTTGGCAATAAATCAACTAAAGAAGTTTATAATATGAAGCATATCTTTTTCATGTTTACTTTATTCCACAACCAAAATTACAAACTCATATGATGTGGTAATTTTATGAAATATACTCTCAAATTTAATGCTTCAGGGAAAAAAAAAAAAAAAGAACAATACAAAGAAAAATAACAAAAAACTAGCTAGGAGGCTTGGGGCCTTTTTCCCCATGTCAAGTGCCTTGCAAATTTGGCAGCAGATACTTTAGCTAAAGCAGGTCTTAGTTGTAATAGTTTAGTGATTGATCATTGTATTTCCTCCTTGTCTTGAGCTTCGTGGATGTCTTGGGTGATCTTAGCTTTGTTTTCTGTTATTGCCTTTGCCTTGGAGCTGTTCAGTATATTTCTCTCACGTTGCATGGCCTCCTTTTTAATATGATGCAATTACTATTAAAACAGAACAAATGGAATATCAGAGGAATTTGAAGGAAGGTATTATCCTTGCATTGTCGTATACAAGGAATGTTGATCATTTCAAAGTTATATCTCAAGTCTTAACTATTCAAACAACATAAATCGACCAACACAGTGCTAGAAAAACTAAAAGAAGAAAAAAAGAAGAAGAGAGGACTAGTTCATAGTCTTAAGTGAGTCCCCTGCACCCTGAAAGAAAACACATGAAAGTAAAAAATCAGCAACAAAAATACTAACAAGAGAGATAACCACTGCCGAAGTGGTCGACTCCCCAACACCCTTTGCACCCCCAAGAGTAGTAACCCCCCACGCACAGCTCACAATAGCAATGATACCACCAAAAACATGCGACTTTATCATTGCACTGATTATATCCCAAGGCCTCAAAGCTCTTTGAGCCGATTCCAATATAATGTTGATGCTCACACCATAGACCCCATCTGCCAAGAGCGCACTAGAAGCCATCCCAATTGTAAAACACATCAGCGTCAGGATCGGCAATGCAACACAGCAAGCTATCACCCGTGGTGTAACCAGGTAGTCCACAGGGTCGGCCCCAAGCACTCTCAACGTGTCGGTTTGCTCTGACACCTGCATCGTCCCCAATTCAGCAGCAAATGCACTGCCAATACGACCCGCTACAACAACTGCCGTCACAACAGGACTCAACTCTCTTGAAAAGGCCAATGCTAAGACGCCCCCAACAGCACGATTTAACCCTAATCTTGTGAATTCTCTAACAAATTGGATCGTGAAAGCCATGCCCACAAAGGCAGCAGTCAGTAGGCAGACACCAACAGATTTGGGGCCGATTCTCTCCAGCTGTTGAAGGGTGTTTCTTTTGTGGATTTTACCCATCAAAATCCTTGTAATTACCTGGCCTGCCAAGATGAAGACAGACATGCCTCGCCAGAGGTACCTTGGAGGGGTCCATTTGGCGATGTGGGTCTCTATGGTTTCAAGCTCAAGCTCAGGCATAGCATTTGTGTTAGAATTGGGGATGGAGACAGGCAGAGGACCATCGGTGTCTGGAGATGCAAATAACCGGAAATTTCCAAAAGTTTTTTCAAACTTACAGGTCAGAGATCGTCCCGGGTAAGGAAGAGTGCTGGGTCGGCTAACTGCAAATCTCTTACTTTCATAACATTTGATATGGACATGCCTGCAGGTTGTTTAGTGAGTTAGTGGTATAGATATAGATATAGATATAGATATAGATATAAGGGGGGAGAGAGAGAGAGAGAGAGACCTATTGAGGATGCGAGGCAATGGACGAAGAAGAGATGTGGTTTCCATGGATATGCGTGGATAAGCTGTGATTCTATTGCATTGGTCTGAAAGGACTTCAACTGACAAGTGACAACAGCAGCTAGCCTGGATTTTTCTACAATGAAAGCCTATTTAGTAGAGAAAATACCTGTAAACATTATGGGTATTTCCATACATTTATCAGGAAATTCAAAATATATACGTGTATGAGTCCATAATGCCTGCTCCCACTTATAAAAGTGGAGTCACACTCCATTTTTTCAAAACCCACACACCCCAGGATTCATAGATCTAAGCCGCTGATATCACACAGATCTATACTTGCACCATAAAAGAGTTTCACTACAATTGGAGTGGGAACCAGCATTGGAATGGTCACACATAAACCTCATAATTAACTTTAACTCCAATGAAATAAATCGCTTTTATTTGTAATCAATCCAGCGGTGGGTGCACTTTGCCTAGAGTGAAATTTGGATAAGTGCAGGTTGGATTTTTTTTTTATTTTTTTATTATCTGTGCTCTCAGTGGCTGACTCAGGATTTTCACTTGAGGGGGGCTGACATTGGTCAAGTGAAAATTATTTGAGGAATAATGAGACAGAGCAAAAAAGATAAAACTAAGAAAGAAGACGGGTGGTCAAACAATACCAAAGTAGCTATCCAAACAAAAAACAAAACAAAAACAGAAAAGAAGCAATTTCTAACATAACCTTCAAGGACAATAAGTGAACAAATAAAAGATGGAAGAAATAAAACAACAACCCTTCTAGGAACTCAACGCCATCAGCTCATTGTAGATGGAAAAGAACACAATAAAATTTCGAGTTCTACATAAATAAGTTTCAAGGTCAAGTAATAGAGAGAAGAGTTCAAGTTAATATAGATCACTGCCAAGTAATAGATAGATCAAGATGCCGATTAATTTCATTGTTGATTACTATTTCATATCCAATTGTAAAGGCCCACATCAACCCTCTTCCTGAATATGCCAATATATGACCTAAGGATTATTGGAATCGCCAGAATGAACTCAATTACAAAATTTTCACTATAATTACAATTGTAGATCTCAGTTATAAAAAAGCAGCAGGCAGGTGGCAACTGGCAAGGCAAGTTTGGATGTCTCCATTTGAATAGGCATTGGTCTCTCACTGTCTCACATCACATATAAATATCTTAAATAATTCTAAGCTTAATAAATGTATGATTTATGACAACAAACAGAACTTCTCTAATCCAAGTCCCATTTAGTCTTATAAAAGCAGAGAAGATGATTGATCATTATTCCATTTTCATCAGTTAAACAATAGAGAAAGAGACATCCCCCATGTGAGTATGCATGGGATGGAATCATTGAAAGATAAAGAACAAACAAACAAACAAAACGAAACAAAAATGATCTCTTGAGAAACATAGCTCATGTAAACTAAATTAGTGAGGCCTTGCTGGAACAAGTTCTCCCATAGCCTTCTCCCAAATTTGGACACATTGACATTGCATTTCACAGCTCTTAACCCTGTTCTTTCATTTCAAGAATCAGCACTGAAGACTCCAACATTCCTCCTTTTTTGCATTTGGACAAACACCCACACAACAATATTAACAAACAATTGCAATACCATGTTTGTCCAAACGCAAATGCATTCATTGGAATTATCAGACAAAAACAAAACACTTCCAAACTACAATCCATAGCAACAATTGAAAAAACCCAAAACCCAAAACCAGATTTGATTGAAATCAATTGCAGTGTCCTCACCGTGTGTAATTGAAATCGGTGCAAGGAGAGATCTTTTTGAATATCTGGAGAGAATCCGTGCGACGAGGTTGCCCTGGTTACTGAGGATTCGCTGCGTCGTAGAGATCGAAGCCTGGGTTTTTGAAGAAGATTGGTGAGGATTCGACGGTATGAAAATAGGTGGTGCTAGGGTTTTGGTTTTGGGCCTTTCGTCATAGATTGACAGAGTGTAGGAATGACGAAATGATCGGCACTGGTGATAAAACCTCACTCATCATGTGCGTGGCCCACTTTTACTTTAATAAAAGTACTTTTGTATAAGAATTATTTCACATTGATTTCACTTTAATCGAGTGATATCAACCGTTGGTTGATGGTTAGTGCCTAGGATTGTGAGTAGATCAATCATGGTGCACCGTATCAATAGATATGATTTTGAAGTTTCAATAGGATGGGGATGTTTTTTATGTGGACCAAATGTGATGATCCGGCGTCATGCATCAATTATGTAGGTTTTGTCTTAAAAATGAAAATTAAAGATGGATTTCTAGAAACTAACATCAAATAACAAATTAAAAGATTATATAAAATCAAACGGTGTAATTAATTGATGTTAATTGTTAAAAATTCATGTTCGGTCTTCATTTTTAACCACCTCCATATCCAATTCATATATATTTTTTTATGAGAACAATCAAGGCAAGAAGAAATTTGGTGAAGGTTATATCTAAAAAGGTCCATGTGATGTGAACGAATAGATTTGATCATATAAAGATGGTAGAACTTTTTATTTTTATTTTTAATATTAGTAAGTCTTTCATTTTCCAAAAAGACAACGATATTTCCAAAATGATAAAGTTGATGGGATCATTTCAAAGAGTTTAGATGGCATGATCGAATGCAGATCATGCAATATCCAGAATTTATCGCTATAGATCATTTTGGAGTGCGGAGTGTCGGCTCTCTTTGAAATTTCATACCTCTAGAGGGAATTTCAAATAAGGCCTTAAGCTTTTGGCTTATTTGAAAAAAGGGATATAAGTTTCAAAACTTTTCTAAATTAGTCCTTAAGTTTTCCTGTAAATTTTCAATTAAAGGACATCCGACCATTTACAGGTAATTTTTTGCGACCTTTTCTCTTTGTTTTTTAGAACACCCAAATTACCTTTCATTTAAAGCTATGACATGATTCCAGCAGCCACTTCATGCAATTGATCACGATGGGGATGCTGGTTGTCCTCAATCACATGACGAAGTTGATGAAGAAATGGAGGAGAATATAGAAGAACTGAATGAGGGTTTTCATTTCAATGAAGACTATTATGGGTAGTTTTAAAACTTTGAGGGAAAAATTTATTGGAAAACAGCTTTAAATGAATAGATGTCCTTAATTGGAAATTTCTTGGAAAACTAACGGACTAATTTGAAAAGTTTTAAAATTTGTTTCCTTTTCTTAAATAAGATAAAAACTTAAAACCTTATTTGAGATTTTTTCTAAAAATTATTGTGTTTCGCCATGTATTAGATGTGGGCTGAATTTTCAATTATATATGCATGATTGCATTTGTGAAAATGATGTTTAGTAACAAAATGATTTGTCAGATGTGCAATTCGTATAGGGCTTTTGAGTTCTTAAATAACCTCAAAGATCTTTTAGGCTGTTTACCTTGTCTGATTTAATTGAAAAATACAAACTTGTTAAATTACCAGAAAATCATAGTAAAATGCCCATTACACCAAAAAGGCCTAATAGTTTTTATGTAATAGAACCGGCCCTCCCACCATTTTTTTTTTTACTTTTTCAATGAATGACAATATCGTTGCCTAACAAACCCTACATATGAGTAAATGTTTTTGTCAGACGACGATATATTATTTGTAAGATATAATCATCTCTGTCGGGTGATGATATCGTCACTCATTTCAATGTTTTCTGTAACTATTGTTGCCGTCTGGCAATGATGTAGTCGCACAACATATTGATTCTACAGTTATATGGTCATGTAATTGTGTGCAATAAATGCAAACATTATAAAAATATTTCATTTACTTCTTCCATGCAAACCTATGTCAATTCTTCCAGCAATAAATGCAAACATTATAAATATCATCCATTTACGACATCCTCCATTTACATCATCCCCATCCAAACATTAGTAAATTTCTCTTGCTACAAATGCTAATATTATAAGAATCATTCATTTACAACATCCTCTGTGCACGGTGGTGGAGGGAGAGGGGGTCGAGGAGGGGCAATTCCATAATGTAAATTTCTCTTGCTACAAATGCTAATATTATAAGAATCATTCATTTACAACATCCTCTATGCATGGTGGTGGAGGGAGAGGGGGTCGAGGAGGGGCAATTCCAACCCCCCCCCCCCCCCCCCCCCCCAAAACAAAACCATTTTGTTTCTTTAATTTAAGAAAAGGGATTTTTAAATTGATAAGAAAGTTTTCATTTCTTGCCCTTTTGCCCCTCCTCAACATTCTTACCTCTTTTAAAAGAGAGAGAATTTTAAAAAATGATAAGGGCATTTTTGTCTTGATATCTTCCAAAACATAAGAGAACACATTCCATATCCCTAATCTTTGTCCTAAAATAAAGATTGTATACTTCATGCAACTTCTCTTTCTCCTCCAGCCTTTCCCTTTTCTCACATGAGTTCTTCATTAGGTTCTTAATTAAGTAGGACCCGCTTAGGCAAAATGAAAATAAACTTAGAGTGTGGATCCTTTAAGACCGATTCTCATGAGCGGGCCCGCTGGACAGACAAATCTAACTAGAAAATGATTAATGCCCAACGTCAACGTGATTTATATGAAAATCTTGAACTATTTATAATATTTTATTTGAGCGTTTTAAAGTTACCAATCTATCTTTTGAGTGGAATTTAATGAGGGCTATTTGAGGAGGTCATTTTTTAACGATTTAGATGTTTCATTAGTGGGCCCATTATCATAGAGCTTTTCTACCATTCTTTATTTTCTCTTCGTTTTCCCCATCTCTACTATGTAGATAGCATCAGTGGGCCTTAAAATTATAATTAGGACACAAAACAATTGCCCTCCTTTTTGTGAGAAATGTCACTCTGCAACAATATAAGCCCACTACCAAATTGATCTAGATAAAGTATTTATATTTATTAAAATTTTATCTAAAATTTTAAGCTATCATTTTAATTGTGCACTATTAATGTGATATCTTACGAAGATTATGAGGGAATGGACATTTCTTTTTTGATGATTTAGACTTTTTATAAGCGGGCCCCACTAATGTATTGGTTGATCATTATTGCCTCCTCTAAAAGAAAATTCTAACTCCACCACTGTCCATGCAAACATGGGTAACATCACAAATGCAAACATTATAAACATAAAAACACAAAATCCTCTATCTACATCGCAGGTCCTACAATAAAAAAGAGAATAAATGTTTATAAGTATATTTTCTTTATTTAGGAAAAATTTACCACAATTTACTTACATTAAGCTCTCTATTTTATATCCATTATTACCTACAGCTTGTAGAGCATATCTAAGTCCAACTTATGTGCTTTTAATTTTCAACTCTTGAATATTTCTTGCTAAGCCAGTCGCAAAACACCAAACAAAGATATGAAATAAAATAGCTACATTTGAGAAAGTATTGCATGCAAATATAATATATACCCACAAATTGTACACTCCTTACATCTCAATTGAGGTGAACAACGCTATAATAGGTAAGAATAGAGAAAGAAATTTGAAATATGAGGCATTTCATACTCTTAAAGTATGCATTAGAAGTTGTATATGAAAAGGTCTCAAGATTTCAAGTTGTGAATCCTAATTTGAACAAAATAAAAAAATGGGGAAAAACTATAGTGCAAAAAAAAAAAGAAAAAAAAAAGATTGAATGCACAAAACAAGTATGTAAATACCAAATCAACTCAATTTCATGTCGCAACAATTCTCACGTCACATGAAGCACATCTTCAAACAAATAAACACTTTATCCAAGTAAGAATCACATGCTCATTCAAGAATTACCAGTAAGGCCCTATTCAAATGCAAATAAAGCATGAGATAAAACAGGAGGCAAAAGTGTCCTAGCTCCAATCCACCAACCAGAAATGCAGCTGGGTGAAATCAACTCAATTTCACAATCCTACTCCAAAAGCACTACTTAAATCAAAGCGCAAATCTAATAAGAGCAATGTATCTTCTCGATCTAGGGTCGTGTCAGTGAATGTGGTGACAGGATCACAGAGCTTGTTCCATTCCTAGACCTTGAGAAGCTTTGTATGGATCGAATTCGAGGAGTGTGAGGGAGGCTAGGGTTTTAATGGAAAGATGGTTTTTGTGGTGGTGGTTGAGGTGATGAGAAGAGAGGAGGGTTTTTTTTTTTTTTTTTAATGAATGGAGTGGAAGTTGAATTTGGAAGAATGTGGGGGTAGAGATGGAGAGAGGACATGTATGTGTGATTCATTGTTGGGAGAAGGAAGGGTTTGATGGCATGACAAGGGAAAATGGGAGGATAGAGTGAAAGTGGGCATGTGGAGAAGAGGAGCACAGTCTAGAAGAGAGCGAGCTTAGAGGAGAGGAGCACCGGAATCACAGGAGAGAAGAAGCTTTGAGGAAGAAGAAAATGGGAGATGAGTCTTGCACCCAATGTTGTGTGCAGAAGAGCGACGTTATCGCCGCTCCACTCGTATGTAGAAAAAAAAAAAGAGAAAGGCCCCTGGGGACCAATCCGGTTTCAAAATATTTTATTGGAGCCTTTTTGGTTTATGGGCCATCTTGGGTGATTTTTCCCGTAAATTCCTCTAAAACTTATGTCGGAAAACTTAATATATGCTAAAAGGAATATAAAAAAACTTATTATTTTGTAAAAGTTACATGGATAAACTTTTAGAAGAAAAGGAAATTGTTACTTTATTTTAGACCTCATGTCTATTTGAAAAAAAAAAAAAAAAGTCTTTTTGAATCAACCAGATTTTTACTTAAGATTTTTCCAAATAGTCTAATGATTCAAAAATATATTTGAACCAGTTTGAAATCAAATAGATTAAAAAAATGATGTAATTTTCTTTTGATTCAAATTTAAATGATATACTTTTTGGCATGTTTGGTAACAGGTGAGAAATCTGTGAGGAATTTGTAGATTTGAGGTTTCATCACAGCCTCAAATTTGAGGATCCTCACTTTGGATTTAGAGAGCTAAGGATTCTCATCGATATCGTTGTATTTCAATGCATATAGCTAAGAATAATAAAATGATATCTATGTTTAAATCTACAAAACTGAGGATTGTCAAATGTTTCAGACTTGAAAACTCCTCACAAATAAGAATTTCCACTGGCACAATTCCTCAAGGATTTAAGAATTGCTAAAAATGGTTTTCCAAATAATCAGGAAAACCAATGAAAAATCACTAAGGGTACGGTTGCTAAACATGACCTTTATCTTCTCTTTGCCAAAAAAAAAAAAAAAAAAAAACATACCTTAATGCTTCACTCATCAACCTTAGGTAGAATAGAGAACAAATCTACAAGGATGTCCACTTAAAAATAAAAAATCTTTATAATCTTTATAACCGGTCCATTTGTTGACTCCATGTTGAGGGGAGATAAGAGCAAAAATCATGTCTTATATTCATTGAATGGAAGTTTCAAGTTTCAAATTTCAATTTTAAAAGCTTAAACTACTTCAAATTTAAAGGTTAAAAACTTTTTCTTTGGTAAACGTTAAAAACTTAAACTAAGGCGCACAATTTAAACTTCATTGACATATATATATATATATATATATTGGTTTTCATTTTTGGGTTTTCACCTTTGTTTCTTGAACTTTAGCTAATTTTAGAAATATATATTTGAAATCCTTAGGAATTTAATTCCATGCAAATCAAGCGGCCTTAGGATTCCACAATCAAGTTTCTTGGATTATGCTCGATGGTATGAGTTGTCCTGTTCATGCAATTTTTGTGTTGGATGAATCCCTAAACACAAGTCTTAACACCAAGTAGAACTCCACTTAAGATTGAACACCAACTAGACAAAAGTACACTATTGGAAGTAAGAGAACAATATCTTACACCATGTAAGATGTGTGAGTTCTCACTTGGCTACCGCGGGATCAACATTTGGACATTGCACTTTCTCTCACCCGAGGGCTCTCTCATCTCGTCTCACCTGAGGTCTTCCTCCCTTGTCAGAGGGCTCCCTTACCTCACTCGAGATCTCTTGCCTCACTTGAGGGCTTCTCCCATTGGCGTAGGTTCAATAGGTCCCGACCCCTTTAGCCAGGGTGCCAAAAAAAGATATAGATTAATACCAATTGAGACTCACACGGGTCAGCATAGATATTTAAACGTGTGAGATCTAAGCTCGAACCAAGCAATGTGTAGATCCATATTTATATTTTATAGGATGAATTAGATTCCACTCTGGATGTAACATGATTTTATGGGCTGTTTGTTTAGATGGAATTGGATTCCTAAGAATGATAGGAGACGTATTCCTGATAAGTGGCTAAAATTTAAACAACGTACAGACCCATGAATGGCTATGAATTAATCTTGCCTTTAATGGAAAATGAATTGAGGGAAGACTGAAAATAAATACCTGGCTATCACCATAGTAACTCAAATCCTGAGAAACTAAATGTCAAAATCCCAGGAAACTAAAGCCCGATCTACATCTGTGCCTTATATCTTTCACCCCTTAACTCTTGAATCTCTTCTTGGAACCCATTGTGTGATCCGAATCCAAGATCAATTGGGCTTGTTTGTTTGTATTAGAATACACAGGAATTAAATATATAAGGTGGTTAAAAATGATGATTAAAGGTGAATTAAAAAAAAAAAAGAACATCAAATAGCATTTTCTTTTCGGGAAATAGAATCAAACGAAGATGCAATCTTCATTTTTAACCACCATATGTGTTTGACTCCTATATATTTTAATACAAATACACAAGGCCTAAAAGAACTAGAAACAAACTCACCGTATCTGGATTTAGATTGAGAAAAGAAATTAGTGATTTGAGTACACTAATGCATGCAAGCCCAGCCTAAACCAGGCTATTTAATTAAGAGCTAGGGCTAATCCTATAAACTTTCAAGTTACAGTTTCTCAACCCAACTAATTAACAAGTCAGTACAGGTTAAGCCCTTACATGTTATCCAAGGTGTACAACCCGACCAGAATCGAACCCTATCCAACCCATTGGCACCCCTAGTTCTGGCTTATGGTGACATGGACTAATCCTACCATACCTGGGCCAAGGCCCAAAACCTGTGCCAGTCAACAATACATTGTAAACACTGTTCTCTTTCTTACAGAAATTATCACTTATCAGGGAGCCCATCTGGACCCCAATTATAAGTCCTCTTCTTGGTGCAACATGGGTTGGGGCCCAGACGCAACCAATGGTGAACTTTAGGTGTTGGGATTTATCTGGGTCTCATGAAACTAGGTCAGGTTGGGTGCCCAAATTGACCAGGTATTTGGCTTGTACATAAACCTAAGTACATATATTGTATAATACATAGTTTATACAGATATATACACTACATACAAAGCATGTATATATTCTACATTTTATACCCTTGTGAGAAGAACACTAAACTCGAATAATTGAATACTGGATCCGACATGAGTCAACCCGACTCGGTCCAAAATGCACTCTAGGATAGAATTTACAATCTGGGTTATATATGTCTGGGTTTCATTTGGGTCAGATTTAGGTTTAACTACATTCATTTCGGGCCACGGATGGGCCGAGCCAATAACTCACCCAACCTGCCCAGGTTGCACCCTTCACTTTTTTGTAGCTTTACAATTATTGCTAAGGCCCTTTTAGAGGAATATATAACACTGGGAATTAAATAGTGAGAAAGGAGATAGCTTGATTGTAGAGTAACAGACAGCATCAATGAAGCTTCCATTATGTTGGGACCACAAATTCTCATTTTGTCTCCCCATAAGGAGAATGGAAGCTAAAGGATATTTTCATTTTTTTTTTGTTTCTTTTTTGGTAAAAGGGAGTTAAAAAAAAGTCAAGTAACCAATATGACAAGAAAAGGAGAATATGAAAGAAATTTCTATACTAAATTGGGAAAAATATGAGCAAGGGTAATAATTATTTAAGGTTGAAATGATTGATTTCCTAAGAATTGAAGGTAATGAAGGTGGTGCCCAAGGAATATTGAAGAAGGCGGAATTTTAACGTAGGAACATCCGAACGAGAAAAGCTATGGGAAAATTAATCAGCATCTTTAATGTAGAGCATGCCTCCTTGCATTAAAGGCCGAGCATGAATTTTGTGCAGGAGTCCCTTTCGCGACTTTTGCAAGTGAAAACCCCTTGTTCTAGAGGTTGGTAGTGAAGAACATAGAGTGGAATTGTAGATGTGACCCTTGTTTTCCTAGAGTTTTATTTAATAGGATCATGTCTCGTTAGCTATTTCTGAACAAATGGAGACAATTATGAACAAATGGAGACAATTAGATTGGCAACCCTGATTTGTCCACTCACGGGTCAGTCACCGTGGGGGAAAAGCCTTAGACGATCTGGACTCCTCATAATATGGTCAAGACTGTCGGTTCGGTCCTACTTCCATATATTGATGTATGATCCAAATCTCATATTAATTAATCAGAGTCATATTGACCAGTGGATTGGATATATGTAAAAAAGATGGCTAAATTGTATTTGTCTGATTATAGAGTGCATTCAACTTTGATTAGATTGAAAATTTATGTAGTTTTTGGGGGAAAACTTTACACCTAATGGATAGTTCTGAATACCTAAATATAGTTCTTATTGTGTGAAGAAAATAATTCTATTGAAATCTTTGTTAGTGCTTGAATCACATTTTTCTTCACTCCGACCATTACCAATGCCTCCTTTGGAGAAGAGTGTTGCTTGTTGGAGATAAACAAGTAGAATCACAACTATTAACAATTCAATTACACCTTTCTAAAGGCAGACCACATTCAACTGATCTAATATTTTTTTTTATAGAAAATCTGACCTTACTTGATCACACCATGTCATCATCACCCTGATGTAGTAGTAACTCTCTGCTCCACAAATGACTTCACACTAGAATTCATAGAATTCATGTCTGGTGGTTGTCTGGAAATTTCAAATGCTAGTATTTCAAATGCTACCAAATTCTGAAATTCTAAATTCGTTGTTTCATTCATGGGCTGAATTCTTGCTTGAGCTCCCTGAATGCCGTCGTCCCTCTCCCGGAATTCCTGTGCTAAGTGAGATTTCCAAATCCTCTTTGTTAAAGTAATTTTTCAAATGCTGAGTTTTTTGGAATTTCAAATGCCTGGAATTTTAAATGCCCAAGATTTCTGGTAATGAAACACAGAATCCCTAACAGCCTGAATTCCTGTCAGAAATTCTAGTAAAAGAACGGGGCCTATATGTTCAAGCAATAGTATTGGATCCTTCAGTGTTTATGCAAAACTTTGATCAATCTTGTCAGATTGATGATGTTGATTAGTGTATTAGCCATATCAAGATTTGATTTTAACTGAAACATAAAATAATCACCTTTACCAACTCATATTAGATACAAATCAATGATATTAGCGAGGAGAGGGTTTGTAAGCCGAGACTCAACCTGTATCCGACCTTTCTATTAAACAGATGAAACCCGACCCACATAAGAGCGGGTGACGAATCTGACCTGCATCCAACCCATTTAAGCTGCTGGCAGGCCACAGGTTGGGTTTTCAGGTCAAGTAAGGTTTATTTTTCTAATAGTAAATGGGTCGAATTAGGAGGGGAAGTACGACAAACAGTGTGCAACCCATTTATTAGATGGGTCAAACTCCTCCGACCCAGTTAACGGTCAGACTTTCTACTCTCAATCTTAGCCAAAAGGCCCAGAAAGGTATAAAGGTCCAAATCTCTACACGGCCTCAACTTATATAAGCATCCACTTTAATAGGCTACCTTTCCATGTGTATGCGGGATCTCTCTTGGGTCCCGGTCCCCTTGGTTGGGGTTAAAAAAAAAAAAAAAAAAACCTTATATACGCATCTGAGTCGGGTTATACGGGTCGGGTTAATGGGTCGGTCAGGTTTTGCCAGCCCTAAATTTGTGTCAGCAAGACTGGAGTGAATTGGGCAAGACAGAGATTATTTCTTTCACATGTATGAGTTGGTCTATATTTAAAACCATGCTCCATGGTCATGTGGATGGCTGTGGGGCAGTTGTTCATGATACAGGCATTGGAGGCAGCCAGGGCCAATGCAACTGGGAATGAAAAGTAGAAAAAGGATTCAATGGGAAACAAATGCAGTCCTGGTAGGTAGCTGGCCATGTTGGACTTGAAACTGGGATCACATGCAAGGCACACCAGTGATAGGGCAAGCCGTCTTCTTCTCCTTCAAAAGAATTTATTTATGCAAAGACATCTACTAGTGTTTCTTCCTTTTTCAATTAAACATACCCACCTCTTTTGGGCTTTACTTGAAGAAACCTACTTGAATATTGCTTAAATCAAGTAGAGTAGGCAGGTACATATATTTATATGTGATATGGGTGAGCCCCCCATGAACCCAATCAAATGATCTTAACCATTAATTTTGGAGCCTCAAATTTTAATCAATGTATAAACAATTGTTTTCATTAAATTCGACAACAGATAATGGCCATATTAGCGTCATGGGAGGTTCGTATATGTGAAGGGATTGGAGAGATCATAAGTGGGTCTCATCTATGAAGAGCTAGATGGGGTTATGGATGATTTGTTGATTATGTACCACGTTTACATTTAAAAGAAAATTTACATATTAGTGCTGTATTTTTTTTTTATGATTATAGATAATTACCATCTAAGTTTTTTTATTTATTTATTTATATGAGAACGAATTTCTTCTGTTAATATAAGAATCTCAGTCAGCAAAACGAGTCAAAATCAAAGGTCAAATTTTGACCGATTGATGAAATCTCACATATCTTTCTGTTGAAAGATGAAAACAGTTGACAATTTCTATGAACTTGGTCTTCTGTAGTTGGTTATATCTGGGAGTCCTCTTATATCTAGTAAGCTACTAATTAAACCCATGAACTCTTGTTACTTGTCCTATTTTATAAAGCATAAAAGCTTATATTGCAAAAGTTACAGAGGATTAATATCCTTCATAATTATGTATGAACATTGAGTGTATTTTCTAATGAAAAACACAATCTGGGAAAAAATTAACAATAATCTATTTGCTTAGACAACTATAATCATAAAAATAAACACTAGTTAAGAGGACACAGGAAAGTTTTAAACTGTGGAAGCATTCAAACTGGGCAAACCTAGACAATACTAATAATACTACTACTACTACTACTAATAATAATAATAAATGGAAGCATTCAAACACTTCTACTTTTTTTTTTTTTTTTTGTCCTTTTGAAGATTGTAATATTCGTTTTATGAAAGTACACCTTTTGTTTCCTACTTGCTAAGTTTTTCACCACTGCATGTACTTCTTTCTAAATAGAAAATGTATCCTACCACCATGTAATGACACATTTTCATTGAGTTGTTTATACCAAAACATGTAGAAAGCACTTCGAATTTGGAACTCCAAGGGAACCCAACATTGATAGTAGTAAGGTAATCAACTTTCCAAATCCATTGTTCGCGAAAACAGGGGGTAGCCCAATTGGTTGGATACATCGTTTTTCACCCCAATGTCGAGGGATTGATCTTTTGAGTTCCCTACCTATGAAAGTAGGATTCCTCTCTAAGTGCACATACATTTCTCTTCATATGAATGAAAGCTTTGATAGGAAGATGATGGTCTTTCATGGGTCTCAGCTCCCTTGATAGGGTTAAAAAAAAATTCCATCATTTATGGCCAAATAGAGCACATAACATCCAGCTACAAAACAACATATATACCAACAATCATTCACATGAGGACTAGATTTCTGTACCACCATCAGCCCCATCAAAGTGGACCCACCAAAAAAAGAGTGGGACCCACTTTGATAAATAAAAAAAAAAAACAAAAAACACCTTGGGCCGAGTACCAAGAGAGTGGTCTGCATCCTGTGGCAGTGTTATTGGAGTAGTAGGGGCAGTGATGGAGTGGGTGCATGTGCATGTGGGTTGGGGAGGAGGGCATCTGACAGGTGATGCGTGCCTGCCTGTGCATAGTTTGCAGCCTTCATGTGGATAGTACGACAGATACCACATTTTCTCTCCTTGTCTCTCCCTTTTCCCTTCCCCATTTTTTCCTTAAGACATTCTGCTCTGACCAGCCTCCATCCATTACCACTACAAAAACTCTGCTGCGGCTTCCCCTGCACACATGCATGCACCACTCTCCCTCCATTCTCATGATCCTAGTCAAATGCTAAAAGCCTAGTCAAGCCACTGGACTGGACTACCCACTGCACGTGCCAGTGTGCACACATGGTGAGTTCATCACCTTTTCACCTAGAGAGGTGCAAGTTGGCCTAGAGTCAACTCCAATGGGGATTACATATGGGTGGGTCATAATTTATACTCTCATGAGGTGCAAAGTTTTGACCAAATTCAAAATCATTCTCTGCTAGCTATCTCTCATTGCCAAGATTGTGATAAGGGCCACTTAATTAGCTTCATGACTTCATCCTCATGTGATTAAAATGAGGGTTTCTAGTTTCTATCCCCATATAAAGGGAGAAGAAACAACCTTCTCACAAGCCCCAACAAATCATTAATTCAAGTAAAAGAGAAAAAAAATGAAAGATAGGGACACCCCTTTGAGAATCCTTCATCAAGAAATTTCTTTTAACCAGAGGTAATCCAGATTGTTCATAATCTAATTCCATGATCATGATCTTCATCATTGCCCTCAAATCATGCAGAGAAAATTTATCATACACTCTTGACTTTTGAGCCAAGTGGATCAAAAAACATTTTTTTTCCTCATTTTGATGAAGGGCCATGATCTTTCACACCTGTCTGTCCCATTTGGCACATACCTCAGTAGCCACTAGCCATGAATGCGGCTTGACTTAGACTCACAGCAACTGAAGAAGAAAGAGATAGAAAGAAAGAGAGGGGGCCAAAAGAGGCAAAAAAAGTGGAGAGTGTCAGTTTTGACTTTGACCAATGTGGGACCCATCCAAAAGCAATTGGGAGTAGGCGATAGTCATGATTTGGTCTCTCAGAGTCTCTTTGCTTATAAATTAATCCATTGGCTACACCCCTGGACGGCGCTCAACACGCCAATATTATTGAAATCTGTTAACCTGTAAAGCAGGAGCACCAAACAAAATCATGCCCCCACGATGCACCTATAAAAAGTCCCATTCATCAATGTGTGGCCCACCAAAGATGCAATGTGGTCTCAAATAATAAGGGAAATAAGAATTTCTTTAATGATT
Organism: Camphora micrantha; assembly: GCA_003546025.1. Lineage (NCBI taxonomy): Eukaryota > Viridiplantae > Streptophyta > Magnoliopsida > Laurales > Lauraceae > Camphora > Camphora micrantha. Next base: position 16,521,266 of record QPKB01000006.1, on the reverse strand, counting down.
AATGGAGATTAGTCGAACAACTTTCAAAATTGGCTGATTACATTTGAGTACATGCAGACCCATTATGATTATTAATTAGTGATTGATCTAATAAAATTAAAAGTGGTGGCATTGATTTGAACTGTAGGTTTGCAAATATCACTCATAAGAATATTCTAACTCCTGATTTTAGGGCTTTAGATTTTATAGTTTATATGAGCCTTGACTTTCTGTTTAAATTTAGTTCAATAGAAAAATCATGGTGGTATTATTGGGAAATTTAAAACGAGTGCCAATGCATAGTACAAAGTGTGTTAGAGAGTTTGGATTCAAAATAGAAGAGTTTGTATCTTTGTCTTTCGCTCTGTATGGGTTCAAATAAATTTTTCTTATGCATGGTTGATATACCAGTGTTTGGCTGATTTGATTTTGTCTTTCACTTAAAAGAGAGAATTTCAATGTATGTAACATAAATAAAACTCATCTTTACTTTTAACTCTTTAGAGTACTTGAAATGTAAATAAAATAACCAAATTGAGTGTAAATATAGTGATGGTGATGAATTTTCGATCCATCCTAATTGAATTCTATATGCAATTGCCCATACAATTTCATTGTAGCCTAGTTTTAGGAGTGTAGAACCTTCAGGATTAGACATACAAGAAATTCACTAAAATGATATATTCTTGTAAGAGATTTAAACAAATTTCACTCAAATAAAAATTGAATACACTCTCCTCAGATGGATCATATTAATCTGAGATTGGATCACTATACTAAAGAATTGTTTAGATTTTCTGATAAGTGGGGCCCAACACAGAACCCTAGAATTTCTCTGATCCCCTTCAAATTCTAAAACCATCCAATAGTAGTATCACTTCACTTTGATGCTCCTGCTGGGCATGTATTCTCTACCGTTAACATGATTAGCAGACAAAGAAAGGCAAAACCATTTTTGTATGGTTTAAAAGCATAGAATACCGAGATTAGAGGGTTACTTCAGCTTTCAACATCCAAAAACAAACAAATCTCTAACAACAACAACAAAGAAAGAGAAAGACTCTTTACATTGTTTTCATCTTTTTCAATCCTCTCTCTCAGCCAGCGACAACAACAACAACCGAAAAAAAAAAAAAAACCTTCTTTTTTTTTATCATATGAGAATAGCTGCAGCTGCAGAGACTTGTGCAGGGAGAGAAATAGCTCCTTCCAATACAGACCCACAAGGCCATGATGGCCTGGAAGGTATTCCTCATATATAAATTTATTAATTTGATGTTGGAGACAGCGAAGCAGACAGGAAAAGAAGCAGAAATCGTTGGTTGATTGATCCATTGGACGAATCATAGCTACTGTTGAAGTGGGGGGCCACCATATTCTTTGGATGTTTTTTCCCCTTCTGTATTCTACCCTTCTTTATACATCTTTCTTTGCCATATATTGTTTCAAAACAGCTTCTTTCTCTATCTCAGTAATGATTTTCTCGTTGAGAGTATCGTTGTTGAGGAATCTAAGGTACTGTTGTTGTTGAAAAGTGGAAAGAAGACGAAGAGGAAGGGAGAGAAGAGGTCAATGTGAAAGCTGATGAGATATTGGGAGTTGATTGATTGATATAGATAGATATTGAGGCATAGATCATCTTCTCTCTCTCAAAGGAGGATTTCTTGACTTGGGTCTTTCCAATTTCTTATTGTTTCAAAGCTTTGTTGGGAGTTGGTTTTTTTTCTTTCCTGGGTTTGTTTCGAACATATCATCTTTCTCTCTCTCTAAGGAGGGTTTTCTTGACTTGGGTCTTTCAGCTTTCTCCTTCCATTGCTCTGTAGGAAGATTTTCTTTCTTGGTTTGGGTTGAAACTTCAAAATATATTGTTTCTCTTCCAAAGAAGGCTTGTTGTTGGACTTGGGGTCTTTTCTCTTTTATTCTTCCACTGCTTTGTTGCCGGTTCTCATTTCTTGAGTTGGGTCTTTCACTCTTTCTCCTTTCTTCTTCTGTTGCTTTGTTGAATGTTCTTCTTCCTTGGGGTGGATTGAATTATAGCCTCCTTCCATTCAAAGAAGGGTTTTGCTGAGTTGGGTCTTCCTCTTTTTCTTCCATTGCATTCTTGTGACACATTTCTTTCTTGGGTTGGGCTATTTTTCTTCTTCTTCTTCATGTCTCAGAACAGGCAATTCCAGATGGGTGGCGGAAGCAATGCAGGACAGTTCGGAGACACAACATATACAAAGATCTTTGTAGGAGGGTTGGCTTGGGAGACCCAGAGAGACACCATGAGAAGGTATTTCGAGCAGTTTGGAGATATCCAAGAAGCCGTTGTCATTACAGATAAGAGCACTGGACGCTCCAAAGGATACGGTTTTGTAAGCTCTTTTCCTCCTCTTCTCTTCGTCTTATTCCCATCTGCAATGAATTTCGTTTGATATGTGCAGATTTTCTCTTGTTGGGTCTTTCAGGTGACATTTAAGGATCCAGATTCTGCAATGAGAGCATGTCAAGATCCATCTCCTGTAATAGATGGAAGAAGGGCCAACTGCAATCTTGCATCTCTTGGTGCACGCCCATCTCGACCCCCTACTCCTCAACATGGTTCGTGTTCTATTAATCTTGCATATGCATCTATGCATCAAAGGGTGATTTTCTATCAATCCAATTCCAAGATCCACAGTTGAAAGTAAATTAATGGCTGATCCATGTGGACATGTATCGGGTATTGATCTTCATGGAATCACTGATATGGTTCTTATGGACCTCTGGCCCAATACTTACTTGCCCATATCTTTTGTGCTAATGAAATAAACATGAAAAATCTAACATTTTTATTTGTTTGGGTTTTTTGTTTTAGAAATTCTAATAAAACAGTCATTCCTATATGTCTGAAAAACCATTATGTGATACACCAACTGAAACAATATTTTGAGCCATGATCTATCTATCTCTGTCTTTTGTCACATGCTCTGTTTCCAATAGTAGAGTTTCCTAATGAATGCTTGTTTGTTTATTTATTTAGTTTTCCTTTGATGAAATTTTAGGCGTAGGAGGGTTCAAATCAATACCAGGATCGGCGCCTCCCTTGTATCATGGCAGTTCTACGGCATACTTCAATCAGCATGCTCAATATCCATTTCCATACTCTGCTTACGGGTAAAAAGAAAAAAATGAAAGCGGAAACGAAAATTTGCAATTTACAATTTGCATTGCTTATGTTATTTTTCACAAAAGCTTTTTTTCTAGTTAAATATAAAACTTAGTTAACCCAAGATGAGATTGATAGAATAAGGCTAAGATGATGATGATGAGAACGATGATTTATTTTTACTGTCAACTAATTTCAGGTATACCAACTATTCTCAAGAGAACATGTACCCCATGGTTAGTACTTGAGTACCTTATGATTGAATCTAATGAAGTTTATGGTCTTTTATGGATGTACTGCGTATTGCAATTGGTTTGAATGTTTTAACAGAATGGCTTGTTATCTAATTGTTATGCATTTTGGGCTTCATCAATTTGAAATCACTTCAGATTGGATAGATAATTCTGCCTTCTGTAGCCCAAATCACCATTTCCAATCAGTGCCAATGGCAGAAAATAATCTGGGGTGGAAAATATGGAGAAACAGTATCTTACCTAATGTGGTTCTCAGTTGTCACGTTTCATATGATGCACAGCACAATGGATAGCTGTCATTTTGACAAAATAAACAGACATTGCAATCTGAGGTACATCTAGAAATACAATGTATCATGAAATTGAGAATGAAATTGTTTTGCAGAATTACTATAGTGTATATGGAGGACAGCAGTTTTCCCCCTACTACACCACAGGAGCTGGGATCTATCACAATTACTATCCTTACTATGCTCAATACCAGCAAAGTAGCCAGACACAAGGTGTTGGAATGCAGTATCCTCCAATGGTGCAATACCCATATCTGCCCCAGCAATATGGAGCTGGGGTTCTTTCTCTTCCTGCTTCTGTTGCATCAACCACAGGTCAGATTTTTTAACCCAATCTTGTTGATTATGGAAGATTCTTCAGATAACCAAATTGAAATAATTAACAAATGTTCTCTGCAAAATGCAACAGGTGCTCCGCCGGGGCCGGCTGTAGCGCCAAGTTCTTCACAAGCTGGACCTGCCACTACCAAAGAACAGAGTTAACAGCTTAACTCACAGAAAAGGAAAATTCATTTTGCTTTCGCCGACTAACTTTATCAATAGACAGGAAAAAGAAAACAGAACAGATGTTACTAAGGGAAGAAGGAAGTTCTAGATTTCCTTTCCCTTACCCACATGCTTGCTGAGTGGGCGCACGTGTGGCTAATCCTATGGTGTAACCAAGGGAAAAAGAAAGAGTAGCAGATTGACATTCCATTGAAGTGCAATCATTACTGAGGGCCCTTTTCACTAATTATGTTCATCAGCTTCACTGGTCGTTGTCATCACCATCATCTTTGCTATTCATTGTTTTCTATCACTGATCATTGTTGTTTTAGTTTAGATGAATTGGGCATTTAGTCTTTAGTATGAAAACCAGATTTGTTCATGTATTAACCTCAGGCCGACCGATAATTGGCATCGGATTCGACCTTGAAACTGACATTTAGGTTGTGATGTCTCTGAGCACTGTGATTCAGCGACACCCCATCTGTTGTCTGAATGGTAATTGTTGATTTTGGAGAGTACTTTTATATCTCCAGATCAGCTAATCTGCTTACATTAGCAAGAAAGCAGGCTTGGACAGTTCTGCTGATTAACTTGTATTTTTCTGTTCATGATTCATGACGTTAATATTTGAAGGTCGGATTAATTAGGAAATATGTACTCTCTCTCTCTCTCTCTCTCTCTCTCTCTCTTTCTCTCTTTTTGGGTGTTAACTTTGAAAAGCTTCTTTTTCTTTTATGTTTACTTTTTGGGTGTGGGGAGATGGTAAGAATGTCTGGAATCCAAGAGTCTTACAGGGTCAAGGTTATGGACGTTGTTCCTTTTTATTGCAAAGTATAACATGGGGTGATGCTGCATAGGGTTCTGATGATTCACAAAGCTGAGATATTGCATTTGCTGGGAACGGTTTGATGCTAGACATCAGTGGAAGGAAGAATCCAAGGTCAGAAAAGCGTCTGTAGCCAATGATCTCAGCGGAATTATGTGACTGTTTAGGCGGGCACCAAAACAACTCTATCGAACGTGGAGCAATTATTAATGTGGTGCATAAATTGTCCCAGCCCATTCAATCTGAATTGGTCACAGTGATCTTCACTCAATTTCAAGCCCCATTTTCAGTCACAGAACAGATGCCTGGAACCACAATCTGCACTCTCCATCTCCTGAGGGCTTTGTTCTATGGAATGTTGTCTACTAGAAAGTCTGAATCTTGGGTATAGAAATGAAGTTGTGATCTGATTGTTTCATGTAAGCAGGTTTGAAACATCTCTATGGAATGCGCAGCAATCATAATGTGGTGCATCTTGAGGGCTTGACCATAGTAGCCATCTGATCATTCGCCAGCTAGCAGATACTTGTGGGACTGAGTGAAGAAGCATCATCAACACAAGATAATTCGAAAGCAACACAAGATAATTCGAAAGTACGATAATTTTTCATTCAGTCTTCATGAGTAAAAAAAAAATAATTCAGGATAAGCAAAAATTTGCATTGAATGAGTGAATCACTTCTAAGATTTGATATTTTCTTCTAATTTTATTTCAATGAATACGGGTTCTCTGGATGTGGTGAAAACAAGCGAAGGTCTATAGTACAAAATATAATGCTCCAAGTAGTTGTTGAGCAGGGAGATCTGTACAGAGGAGTTTCAATGAATTGGAGCTGATTAACAATAAACTTCATGCTTTTATCCAGTTTTTACACGATTGGAATGAAGGTGTGAAATGAAGGATGCAATGTGGTGCAGCTCCATTGACTATGTGTTTGATTGTGACTGTTTAGTTTGTTGCTGCTGAAGGAGAGATCTTTCCAAGTATTTTCAGATTGGCTCATCAGTAGTAAGAAATAAGAGTATGATCCATGAGCAAGAAATGCTATAGCTGGTCTAAATACAGCTCAAGTTTGGGAATTGGATGAGAAAAGGCGACTTTACTATTGGTTGAGCCCCTTCTATTTAGCAAGCTAATATGTTTGGTTGGTTGGGTGTATTTGGGGTTAACTTAGTGAAAAACAAAAGCCCAAATTATAAAATAAAATCCAGTCTAAAAATTCAGAGGAAAGAAGGGACATGATCTAATTTTAGTTAACAACAATTCTTACAGAGTAAGCATTAGTGAATGCAAGGACAGAAGAAAAGGCCTGATCTTGGTCACTTTGCATCTAAAATTTGAACCGCTCAAAATCACCACCCCATCTATAGAATGTCTACAAGATAAGTTTCCGTTCCTTCAGAGCTGGGTCCATTATCAGGTTGTTCGCATTTGAAAAAAATGGTTAAAAATAAAGAAAAGCAGGAGTCAATTGGCATTTTTAAATGTGATTTTGGATGATAGGATTAACTCCAATCAAAATGAAATTTGGCTTAAAGCTAATACAAGGTGAGATAACGATTCTGAGCGGTTTTTGTTTAAAGGTGGGACCCACTCATGGATTTACATAATACTTTCTCTTAAGAAGATCTAATTCCATCAATAGAAGCATAGGTATTAGGTTAGAGTTAACCCCATTAGATGGTCCCCACTAAAATCTTCTCTGAACATGGCTGTCAAAACCACTCAAACAGGAAGAGAGATTAGAAGAGAAGAAGAGGAAGAAGAGGAGAGAAGTTGAGATGAGCAAAGGATAGAATATTTCTTTGAACAAGTCTTGAGTTTTTATAGACTTTTGGATAACAGCCATCACAGAATTACAAAGGACATGAAAACCTCATTCAGTTTTCAATTCTAACAGCCTTGGCCTGACACCTAACTTAACTGTTACCAGTTTCAGCTGATTGTAACTAACACTTTCAGCTGAACTGAGTTAGCTTACTTAATTTCTGTGAGTCAACTCTTTTCCTCATGTGGGACTGAGTTAATAACCACATTTTAAGTTAAAGTTGTGCAAAAACTTTGTAGCATCGAAGGGTGGGACTGAAAAAAAAAAAAAAAAAAAAAAAACTCATCAAGTGAGCCACACTCGTTCATCTTATATGAGCCGTGCCTTTTCCTTTTACATTTTCTTATCATTTTTTCAGTGATGATCTTATGGTTTTTACTTTTTAAGTCACCAACTTAGTTATAGTAATATTCATAGGGTTTCAATTCGACGATGTATATTACTTTGATCGAAGTGTTATCTTGGCATGCATAGTTTGCTGCTGATGATGCGTGATTGTGCAAAGTGGGCTCCGCCAGGGTCCCCCCTTAGAAAATTTTATGATTTTTTACATATGGCCCTACTAAAATTTCTGAAAACCCCCTTTTTCTTTAGAAAGTCGTATGAATTTTCATATACATGGCCCCTCCAAAATTTCTAAAGCCCCCCCTTTTCTTAATTTTTTATATATGGACCTCCAAAACTTCCAAAAAAAAAAAAAAAAAACCTACTAGATATTTTGAATTCGAACCCCAAGAATTTTTTTAAACTTAATGCCACAAGGAAGAGTTCTTGGGTCTGCCCCTCCTGCTGTGGACAACTCCTGACTTGCACTATGTAGTGTTTGAAGGGTCCACCGAACAATCCTCTTTTTGTCAAACTAGTGTGGGCTACCTGGCATGCCCACAAATAACCCTGCCTGATGAATCACTTGGATCCAAACACATTCATCATATAATGGCATGTTTGTTGTAGAAAAGGGAAATGCCTAACTAAAATCATGATTTCATGCCACTTTTGCCACTTCATGGGGTGCCCAACAAATTTGATCGACGGTTCACATTCAATGGCTACATCCTTGATTATCCAAATAAGATGAAGTTCCTGCTCAACCATTGATAACAGTAAGCCAACTTATCGAGCAGTTCCACCTTTACCTGAAGGTCTTTATTGTCACATTCTGGTCCCGAATCACCCTGGCCTACGATAATCTCCGAAGTGTGTCACACGTACTCCCGCGTGTCGAACCAAATACAACACACGAAGGAAAGAAAACAACTTTCCACACATGTGAGTTAGAACTCACTAGACTACATCAATAGAAATTAATCATAGCGGAAGCTGTATTTCATTCATGTGAGGATATCAATTCACATTCAGTCTAATTAGTTATCAAGTTTTAATACAAAAGAATTATACAAATATAAACATTGTTTTACAAAAGAGCGTATATAAAAGATTACGAAAAATCCCTTGACTCAAATCAATTGAGTCAATTCTATTTTAACTCACCTATTCAGGGTTCAAAACTCAACCAACTCAGTCTATGAAGACTATTAAACACTATTTACCATAATTAACAACTAAGCATAATTAATTTAGTTAAAATACATTTAATTAGTACTAATTAGGGTTAAATCGGGTTGGGGTGTGACATTTATATTGCTCAGGGGCAACTCAGTCCGACTCGACCTTGTTGCGTTTGACTCGGCGGACTCGAGTCGAGGCCTGAGTTAACCCCTGAGTCCGAGTTTTTCAAATCTTCATAATTGATTATGTTCAACAAAGTGTGAGGTGGGCATTGAATTCAAAGTGGATTAGAAAAATAAAATAAACCTATACATACAAATAATATAAAAACTTACATGCTTTCTATATGAAATACATGCATAAATATTTCAATCTCTTGAAATTCTCTCTCAAGCTTTTCAAAGTCACAAGCAAACACAAGAAGAGTTTCTAGTATCATCAGCTGAAATTAGAACATATAAAGATCATATGATATGACCTCTAAGGATCTCAGTTTTCTTGGATGGTCTCCAAACACTTATCTTGGCACTCCTCATCATCCTTGTTGTCAAAGATATCAACCGCACGAGCTTGGTACTTCCCCTTGGAGCATTCTTGCAAGATGAGTTGACCCAGATCAGCCACATCTGTTTGAGAGGCCAACTCCTTGTATTCTCTTATTGGCATCCGAACTTTGACTTGTCGAACACTTGAGATTCGATGATAGGTTTCAGTATTCCTCTTAGCAAAGCAATTCCCCATCTTCTTCTTCTTGAACAAAGGTCCTTTTTTTTATTGATATCTTTGATTTGGTTTTCATGATCATCAAGTAAATGGTAGTCCTGACAAGTATAGGGTCTGTAATTAATAAGCACAACCATTCATTTGAATGTTGGTGAGTGTTTAAATGTGATTGTGATAGGAAGAAAAGTCATATATATCCATTGTCTTCATGGAATCCTTTTGCAATATGGTTCCACTGTTGTCAGAGAGCAACAGCACAGGGTGTAGAGATGAAAGCCGTTTGAATCGAGTCCATGATGTACCTAGACCCAAATATTACTACTAGGAGACTTGGACCTTGGGCTGTCAATGAGTCGAGCTAGCCAGCTTGACTCAGATTAGTTGGGCCAGGACTTGAGCTCTACTTGTGAGCTTCGCTAGCCAAATTGACCAAGGGCCTATTGGAGGGCTACACAGCTTGGATGGGTTCCAATTCTTATCTCTCTCCTCTGGACTCTCTCAATCTCTTCCACCAATCAAGCCGATGGGTTCGCCAATCTCTGCCTTGTCAAGATGGTTGAAACCTATGGTTTAGATCATTAGGTCATGGGTTCTATCGATGGGTTCACCAATCTCTGCCTTGTCAAGATGGTTGAAACCTATGGTTTAGATCATTAGGTCATGGGTTCTAGATATGGCACCAACAAACAAAAAACATGTCGATGGGTTATGGGGAGATGTATCAAAGGAATGGCTATCATTAGAGATAATAGGATCTAGATTTAATGGGAAACTCAGTAGTCAAATCAATATAGATTATGGACTTATTATGTGTTACTTGGGGCCTATCCATGTATGTCCTCACATGGGTACTGGGTTACAGATTCCAACCTTTCATATTTGGATGGTTGGTTTTAATGAATGCGAAGGGCTTAGATTGCTGATACGGAAGGGTAAGATTAGCAAATAGGTTGCACCTCTAGCTGTTGAGAAATTTGTGGTATATGTATATGTATATCATTTATATTTATAAAAATAAAAATAATGTATTTTTAAAGTAGTTTATGGACCGTCGCTTTTCTTGATATTGATTTCATATGAATTAAAAACATTCATCATAGGGCATGCTTGTGTGGCCACTTTTTTTTTAAAAATGCATGGAAAGTGTACATGATTTTCCGCAGTGCAAAACGTTCCATGTTTGTTGTGGCTGTATTTTTTTTTTTTTGTGAAAAAAGTGAAAAAATGAGTTAACCTTTTCTCAATCCCACGGAAAACTATTTCTTTGAGTGGGGGTGCTTGGTTTTCCGTTGAATGCGGAAAAGGTGGGGTGGGGCGGCTTGGTTTTCCGTTGAATGCGGAAAAGGGTGTTCGTTGAATCGATTTTCCATAGTGTCCCACAAATGTGCCCAAAGGGGAAGATCTACAACTGGTCATGAGATAATCTCATTTTTAATGGAAATTGATGATTAACCATCCATCAACGTGGTAAATAATATCTTAGAAAAGCAAGGCTCCTTTTAAAATCTCCATCTTATATCATTCACTCCTCACCTTTTTACATTTCATTTTCAAGTTCATTTTAGGACATGCGAATGTGTTGCTTTTGTGGAAAACACTTTTTTGTAAATTTGCACTATTTGCTTTAAAAACATTTGCACCAAATAATGAAGAACTTTTTCATAAAAAATCATTTCATGTTATTTCTGCATAAAGCGGCCTCCCAAATGTGCCCTTAACGTCAAATTCCTAAGAACTCAGTTTGGAGCAAACAAAGGGCCCTATATGAATTGAATAAAAAGAACTAAATTGACTCATGAAAACGGGCTTTTAACTGCCCTGACTATTAATTCGACTCAGGCCTTTAACTGGTGGACTGAGGCCCTCCCACTCTGTTCTTTGGAGGCTCAAACTTGAGAGAGGGTCCACATCAAAGGCCCTTCAATTCTTATCAGGCTAAGGCGCTAAGCTTTGGTCCAGATAGGTTTAGCCCCTTGACAGCCTTAATTTCAACTATATTTGTCGTTGGCTATGTCCTTTGTTTGTATCAAAGAGGCCTTTTCTGCCCCCCCAAATCAAACATGTATAGCGGCAAAATAAGGCCAAGTAATCAGTGAAATCAATCAAATCATTAGCAATTTGTAAATACTCTGGCACACATCTGATTCAAATCTCCTAATCATTGCTACATACATATTGACATCTAAATTCAATCAAATGCAACGGTTGCATTTCCGCCGAAAGTTTGCAATTGCAAAACCGTTGCCATGGTTGTTGTCAATGGTGACAAAGAGAAAGACACAAATTGCACTGATTGGATGTTGAGGAATGCGTGTAGAGTGTTTTCAAGACTCATGTGATGATAGACTTAGGCCATTAGGAGCCTTAGAATGTTACACCCATTGAGTTACCATTTATTTCAAAATTAATTGATGATAAAAAACGGCACAATAATAGTTTTATGGTGAGGGTGAAGGCTCGACTACAATTATGACCGTTCAAGAGTGAGGGTGGAAGTTGACCTCAACGAGGTGGGCCCTCTTTAGTTCAGCACTCGCCCATAATCAGGTCAGTTTGCTTGTATTAGTATATGAAGGTCTAGGTCAGATCCATGGACTACTATGGTATCATTGAAGGATAAATTTAACCCACTCTCATACCATGTAGGAAAAAAACTATATAACAATCTAAAAACCCAATAAGTGAAAGGACTAAATAGGTACATGAAGCCCCTGTACATGGCCATTGGCATTATATATATTCGTCCCAGTTCTTTTGCTTTCAGAACTCAAGAATTCCTGGACTTATGTTTCACTCACATCACTCACATTAGCTTTGACCCTTTCTCTCTGTATCTTTATCCTTCGGTCTTTCCATGTAAATAGAAAACCAAGGACACAGACAACTAGACCTCTCTCTCTCTCTCTCTGATAAATCATTATCTTACACTAATTCCATTGAAACGCAGATGGGGAACTGTGTGTTTGGAGGCTTTGCAGGAGTAGACCCAGTGATCAAGGTTGCTACATCCAATGGTGGCCTGATGGAGTTCGACCCACCTATCACCGTAGAATTCATCACCAACGAATTCCCCGGCCATGGCATATTCCGCAGCCATGATATCTTTGGGCGCCGGCAGCCTCTTCTCCACAACGAGGAGCTTCTTGTAGGAAAGCTTTACTATCTACTTCCTCTCCTACCCAGAGAAGATGGCCTTGGAATTAATACAATCTCGATGGTTGCAGCGCCTTATCGTATGTCCTTTGAAAATCATGGGGTTTGGAAGAGATTTGAAACAGAGGGGGGAATTTGGAAGGTGAAGCTTGCGATCAGCGCAGAGAAATTGGCGGAGATCTTGTCGCAGGAGGCACCCACAGAGGCGTTGATTGAGAGCGTGAGGACTGTGGCCAAGTGCAGAAATGGGTCATCTTCGGCTGTCAGTTCTGATCAGTGGAGCCTTGCTAGCAGCAGTAGAAAGGGTTCTTGGGATCACTTGGCTTAGAGAGAAAAGATGAAGAAGAGGAAGAAGAAGAAGAAGAAGGATTTCTTATGGTCCCAGTGGTTTGCATTTTAGTATAATTCATGGTCCAAGGGTGGATGGCCCTTGTTTTCTATTGATCAGGCGATTCATAGGTGGGACCCACCATGGATGGGCCATGTTTGGGCCTCCTTTCCCTGAAAATGATCCTAACCATTGGCTGTAGCTAAAAGCATGGACTAGACAACTACTGATGTGCAATTTGTTTCTTACCAACTGCTTGGATCATTTTCAAGAGCCTATCAATGGAGGGTCCTAGCTCTTGATTGGTTCAGGAGGCCATTACAGATGGCCCACTTCAAACACTGTTGTCTTATGATTTGTGTAATGTATCTGTGAGATTAATCTATGCATGTTGGTAGAATTGGTCTTGTATCTGTAATTGGGGTAGATGTTGGTGACTAGAAATGTAGTGGTTACATGGAACTGAATCACTGATGTTTTCTTTTGGGCATTCTAAAACTTAATTTGGTTACATGCTGGGCCTAATTTTGGCAATGTTCATTGAAGGGGCCGGGTTCATGAGTTAGGCCGATCAGAAATTGTGATTTCTTCTTCTGGATCTTAAGCAATTTTTCAACTAATGAAACAGGACACAGAGTGAAAATTGGGGTATCAATTATTGGCACTACCTGTCAACCCACCTAAATCAACAAATAATTTAGGATTTGGCTTGACCCTTTAATTTCCAAGTTGAACTTGGGTTGAGTTCATACTTGCCACTTGACCTGCTAACCTGACTTGCTCTCAATCCAGCCAGCATGACTCATTGTAGTCTGGGTTGATCCTTTTATCTTCTGGATTCAGTTTGGCACTGTCAACCAAATTAATATATGGGATTAGTACTGCAAGTTAATATATGGGGATCATCTAATGCTCTCTTTATTCCTCATGAGGGCTATGGATAACCCTTTAGTAAAAGAAAAGAAAAGCTACAACTTTGTTTTATAGTGTTTTAATCATAAGATCATCTTCCTTTCCCACATTCTTCTTTATGTGGCATTTCCTTTTTCTTTTCAGTGTCTTAAGCCTCGGATGCTCCTTTTACCTTATTTGATGATCCCATTTTAGGAGTTTAAATAGTTGAGCATTGAGTTAGTACTTGGTCCCTTGTATGTTTCATTTTGTTGTCTTATTAGAATTCTAATTTTATGAACAATCAACTTGTCATATGCAGTATCATGGCAAAATCAATCAATTGTGACCAATTCACCTACCAAGCAACCTAAATAACCATGTATAAGACATGATCAAGTCCAAGTTAGCTTCCTTTTGCTCAAATTGCAGTTCAAGGTTTTATAATGGCGCTCATTCGGTTGGCTAATAGTAAACATCTAATTCAAATCCAATTAGTTTTATATGTTATATAATTGGGTTGACAAATTGAGGTGGGGTAAAACTTGGGCTTGGGCCTTGGGTAGCCTATTTCTTCTCTGTTTCATGCACGTCCACCAATCCACCAGTAGTTTGTTATGTGCTTTGTTTCTCTTCTATGGAAGTGCGATTTGGTTGATTGGTTGCTTTTAGTAACTGAGTAATGGGTGGGGTCAAGCTAGGTTCATTTTGATTTGACCATTGTAGGTTACATGTATAGGCCAAACTTTGATTATGGAAATGACATTTGATTATGGAAAATAAAGGTGATTCTCATATTGTAAGAGACAAAATGAATGGAAGAAAGTGGGTGATCTTATAAAGGGGAACTACAGTTGCCAGTAATAGGATATGTAGCTTTTCAGTATGTCGGAATCTACATGTATGAGATTTCCATATGGTTATTATTCAATTATTATATATGAAGTGAAGTGGATTTGATTTTCAATTTCACTGTCAATTTCAAATTTGATTTTAACTCTTCTCATATTGACCTCCTACTAATATCACTCATTAATCTTCCTATTAATATTAGCCCTATTAATAACGTTGTTTTTACTAATCAAATGTTACAGAAACTTTTTCCTCTTCTCTTTGTGTTTCTATTCACGTCTCTACATTTCCCACCTTTAAACGCCATAATTCCTTTCTTCTTCTCCATCCTCTCTAATAAATAACTCATTGATTTTTTTTATTAGGGTTATACTCTAAACTATGTCTATCGATTTTTTTATTTTAGACACTTACATTATAACTACCACTAATTACATTGCCTGTGCTCAACACGGGAGGCTTTTGCTTTTACCTTAGAAGTGATGAGAAAGAGTAGTACGGCATAAATGTTGTTTTGAGATTGTAGCAAAAGGTCTATGATGATGTGATTCATACTATTGGCTTGACTCATCCGAAATAGATATATTTAAAATTGAGGAATATCAACAAAGCCTACTTATTAGCCCATCCATAAGAGCGCAATTACTCTGTTTCATCTATAATGTAAAAAGATTCCTTAAATAGTTGTAGTCGTAGAAGTGAAGATTAGTTTCTTATCATTCAATGGGAATCTTGTATTTCATAGAAATTGGGTTCAATATAATCCTTGCATAGGAGTCTAATAAAGGTAATGGGTCAGAAGATCAGATAAGTTCATGTCAGATGACAGGCCAGCTTATGAGCTAGAAGTTCCACCAAGGCAACATAAGTTCAGGTCATGTGACAAGTCAGGTTATGAGCCAGAAGTTTTCACTAAGGCAGCAGACTTGTTCTTAGTCAAATAGTTGCATAGTCAAACACTTAAAGAAGGGGCCAGCTCTCCTAAGCTCAAGCTTAGGATAAAGTAAGCTCAAGTGTGTGGTGGGGCCCACCTAAGGACCCACATGGAGATGAGGATGGGGGGAATTTCAAGGACTCCCTAGGATCTTACTCTTTGCAAAAAATCAGCTATATTTGGATCGATACATAGTTGATCCAACGGTCCAATAAATTCGGATCCGATCGAAAGTTGGTAGACATGTGCAATTTAGGGGGGTCATATGTTTGGTTCATTTAGATGGACCAAAGGTGGGCCCCCACAAGCATGAGCTTACGATATTTTATTCTAAACTTGAACTTAGGAGAGCCTTGCTCCTTAAAGAATGTGTTTCCCTGCCACCTATCCATCTATTGCCCTGCCACCTATCACTTAGTGTTGGAACAGTTTTTATTTGTACCAATCCATATAAGATGTACTGCATAATTATAATTTTATAAATACTTCAGCATTAACCCAAAGCATTCATGAAGAATACAACAGCGAATGCCTGGGCCATCTGTTTTTTTTTTTTTACTTAGAAATGTCTCTCACTGTTACAGTATAACTGGTTCTTTCTCATTTTAGAGAGTCATCCCACCAAACTTTCGGGCAATAAGATACTTTTCAGGTGTGGATGAATTTCATAAGAGATCTCAGACACATCATAAGATTCCCATTCTTGAAAATCAGCACTTTTCCAAATCCAAGAAACAATTGGGATTCTCCTTGGAACAGATACTTTGATGCACACCTCTGCGGGTTGATCCACCCCATACTTATCTAGTGCAAACGATGCACACCATATAGTAGAGCCCACCTAATCACATATCAGAATGGACCATGCACATGGGGCTCTCTTATATTACAACCCCAAGGTAGGCCGATAGCAAGGTGCCATGGAAGGCTCCATGCACAGTTCACGCAGGTGATATAGTGTTACACCCTGACCCAAACTAATCATGATTAAGGCTAATTAATTGGAATTAATGCTAATTAAGCATGGATAATTGGGTTAATCAAGGTTGATGACCAAAGAGAGACAAATTAGTCGCAAATGATGTATTAAGCATAATAGAATGAAATTGAATGAAATTGAGTTGGTTAAAATGAGTTTAGACTCAAACAATGTAGGCTAAGGACTTTTTCGTAAATATGGGTTTTCAAATACTAAAATTCTTGATACCAACGTGTGTATCTCGAATAGTGCGTTAACTTTCATAATGGACGCGATTCCGTTTGACCTCAAATGGATCAAATGAGGCTTCATTTGACTCAATATGTAATGACTTAATGAGAAGGGGTTTTGGTGTGAGAGAACCTTATATTAGAATGAGATGGAGCTCATTCATTCATTTCACCTCAAACCAAACCCTAGGTTCATCTCTTTCTTTTCTCTTCCATTCTCCTTCACTAAGAGAGAGGCTAGGAGTGATTCAAGTGGTTTTTGAGGAGTGTAGCTTCATCTTCATCTTCTTCTTCAAATCATTTTCCCCCATTGTTGAAGAGTAGAGCTTGAGAAAGATCTCAAGATTTTTTTGCTTGGAGCCACAAGTAAGTAGTTGGTCTTATCTTAGGATTTCCAAGTTCTATTGAGTAGATGGAAGTAGTGTGTAGCATAAATAGCTTATGAGTAGTGTTTTTATATTTTCATTGAATTAGGGTTTGAGATTGGGGATTTTCATCTCAAAAGCAAGCTAAACAAAAGGGCTTCGATTTAATTAACGTTTAACAAGGCAAGTATAAACATTTGATTGTGATTAGTGTTAATCATTGTAGAAGTTCATAGAATTTCTATGTATTTTGTACATTTTCCATTGAGTTTTGGGATTTGTTTATTGATTTAATGAGGTGGTTAATGGATGATTAGAATTAATGTTTTGTGGATAAATGATATATGAGAGGGGAACAGGAGGTTCCAATGCTTAATATAGGTTGTAGAAATGTAATGGAGAAAGGAGAGTAGAAGAAGAGAGAGAAGATCAGGAATTTCGGAATGAAATTCTGATGGGTTCGCTCTAGCGAACAGTAAGTCCGCTTGAGCGAACATCGTTCTGTTTGGGTCCGCTCGAGCGAACCCCTTTCTGTTTGGTCCGCTTGAGTGAATTTGAAGTCCGCTCGAGCGAACCTGATACAGGTCAAAACATTAATTGTGAGTGAAATATTGGCCAATCAATCTGACCTAACGGGCCGATCGATGGATTTTGGATTTTTAGATTTTTGCATGGACTTGGAGTACTACTTGTGAGTATAAGTGCTTCTTTAATTAGTTTTAAGACTAAACTTCCATGGGTGATAATTATGGGGACTATAATAATACACATATTAAATATATAAATGTGATGCCCATCGAGAATAACACGTGCATTTGGAAACCAATGGTTACACCTAAATGGTTGTTTAGATTTGAGATAGAATTGAGTAGAACCAGAAATTATTAGTAATTCCCTCATTGTATCGTAGTCCGTATCGTTGTGTTCCAATCTAATGAGATTGGTATTACTGTTATTCCCTTCATTTGTTATTAAGGGAATTATTGAATTGAATTGAATCCAGAAATGGATTGCTTATTGGCAAGTGTTGACTCTTGAGTCTGGCACTACCTAGCTAATGTATTAGAACTTTAAATAAGTTCAATGAATTGATTTATTAAACAAATGACTATTCCTACTGCAGTATATGGATTTGGGGAGTTCCGAAACTCCGTAGTGATACTAGTTGTCTCTGGCCCGGGCACTGGTAAGTCTCACAATTCCAATCATATATATGAGTATTGATTGATGCCTTCCAATTGAAAGAAGAATCCTTCATTTGAGGGAAGATGGTAAATGAAATGAAATACAATGAAATGAATGCTATGATAGTGACCATCTTGTACATGTCCATTAATTGACTTTATTCACCTATTGTTATTGCAGGAATTATCTAGAATTGTCTAAAATTGGAATTGTTATTAAATAAATTGAATGAGTTCAGTATATGTATTAACATGTGCTATTACAAGATCTGTTTATGCATTGTTGAACCGTCGTATTCCCTAGTGTTATTGATGACATTACAGGTCCGATTGCCCTTACCGGTCCCGTAGCGACCCCAGTGGCAGCGAAGGAGACCGCTCTGGTTCCCCCAGAAGGATTGAATGAATGGAATGGACGGGATACCATTTGATATGGGTATCCGAGTGCGTGAAGGAATTAGCACATTTTGAGAAACGTTTTGAGAAGTTATTTTGTATATTCATTTTGGAACATAATTAACTGTCATCTGCATTGTATTTTGATTATGCAGTGTTTGACAAGCAAATGATGGAAATGATACATGTATAAGGACTCTATTTTTTTTTATATACATGTAAATCATAAATTGATATTGTTAAATATAAATGTTTCCGCAAAAATTATGTATTTGACAGGTAAATTGAGAATGTTATCCCTTGTGGATTCCGTTTTAACTTCGGTTAATTTGGAGTTTACGGGAGTAAGTATGGGTTCACGGCTTGGGGTTATCAGATCTCGGGCTCGGGTCGTGACATAGAGACTACATACAACTATATTGCTAGATGATGAAGTTGGGTATATGGATAAGTAGCCATGGATATATGGGATGACAGAACATAAATGCATAGAAAACATAGGGATGGTTTAATTGTCTGTAAATGTGCTCCAATGTAAATGAATTTGCAATAGACGTGCAAAGGTTTTGAGCATACATGGACTCAAACTCCATAGAATTTCCTCAACAGAATTTTTTAAATATTCAGATTTTACGATATTGCAAGAATTTCGGTATTTTCATCTTTTTACATGGGGTACTGACTCTGCGAAGAATTTTTATATCTTAATGCATGTGGTGGGTATTTAGACTCTAATGAGGACTGTATGGTCAAATCCTCTTATTCAATATTAATATTAAAATGGCCAACACTCATGGTTGAGTGGTGTTGGCACTTTAGGTTGGGAATGGGAGGAGGGGGGTGGTTCGGTGGAAAAGGGCGGGCGACAAGGTACCATAGTGCAACAATAAAAGGGCTGGAGAATCCTTCCTTTTTAACTTGATTTTTGCACGCGAGAGGATCCATATGTCCTCACTGGGATGTGGGAATGTCAAATCCATGGAAGAGAAAATGACGTTTCATGGCCATTACTGAAAGCATCCTAAAGTATCACTCCTGGCCACTAGTCGAACTTAGTGAAAAGAAAAGGTGAGAATGGAGCTTGTTAGGGAATGACCAGTCTCATTGTAGGCAAAAAGCAGCCTGACCTAAGGAGTCCATCCTAAAGAATTACAATAATATAGGTGGCAATAATATAGGGGTACTGTCTTAAATAAGTCTCCCCATAATCTTCCTTTATGTAGAATTAACAAACCATCTTATCATGGAGGTAATGTTTTAACAGCCTCAAACCGTTGTCAAAATCCTTCATGAAAAGATTTCGCATTATAAATTCAAGGTCTACAAAACTCAGGCTATTTTCAATTTAGAAAAGTGCTAGTTTATTGGATTACTTGCTGGGTTTAAAAAGTTCCATGCAGAGGTTGTTGTGGCGCGTGTATGCGGAGACGTGAATCAATGAGATCTAGCAAACAATCAACCACACAAGAACAAGCAATCACACACAAGAGAATTACGTGGTTTGGCAAACTTGCCTACGTCCATGGGAAAGCAACTCGACTCTCCTTTGGTTTATTCTCTGTATGAACAGTTGTGTTACATCATGGGTTACACATTACATCATATATATAATGCTCTCTTTCTTATCACCCAAGAAACCTCATCTTATTAAATAAGAAAGTCTTGGTACAATTACCATAATACCCATGACCCTGAACCCACCTGGTCTAGACCCACTAGGCTAACAGAGTTTGCCTACAAAGAAATATGACTGACAATGATACATAGCAATTTAAGAGTGTAAACACAAAAATTAAGATGAGAATGCAAGAATATGTAATTTCATATTTTCAATTATATAAAAAAGAGTTACATAATATCACATTCATTCCCTCGTTTAACATGAAATAAAAATAAATATAAAAAATGTGGACATGGCTAAAACTAGGAAATCATACTTCATCTCTTGTTGAAGGCACGATCATAGTCCTTAACCTGCTTTAAATCTTCTATTCAGGAACAATCTGTTTGCTTATTAATTTCGGTAGCGCGTCGTCGCAAAATGGCAACCCGGTGCTCTATTCTTGTTTGAAATTGTGTAGAATTTTGCTATCTTCTCCCTTTTTCGTAAAGCTCTTAAATATAAAGCCTCTTATCTCTTGGTATTACCCCCATCTTCATCAAGAGGGAAGACTGCTTTGGTGGGGAATATGATGCAGAGAATTTGAAATAAGGAAGATAAAGTGGAGAAGACGGAGTGAAAGAAAGAAAAAGGTAATAAGCTTCTTACGTTTTCCTTGTTTCTATTTCTTTTCTCGTTTCGTCTCTTTTTTCTCCTTCTCTTGCTTTTCTTTTCTCCTCTCCATTCAAAAACAAATAGTTGATTCCTTTGCTTCCACCTCAAATGATAAAAAAAAAAAAGAAGAAAAAGAAACAATCCTCCCTCTTTGCTTCCACCACTTCTCCTTTTATTTCCTTCTTTTGAGAGGTTATTATTATTTTTTTTATTGGTTATTTTGAGAGGTTATGGTAACTACCCATGCAAACCAAGAGTTTATGACAACTACGACCATGCAAATCATCATTTGAGTAGTGGTTAGTTGTTAAAGGTATTGAACCCTTGACCTCGAAGTTACTTATTTGCATGGAACAATGATGTAAGGTCTTTATGAGACCAAGCCAATAGGAATCAAAGGTATGGTATACGACGGGGTTTCCAAAAATTTGGGGTGGATCAAATGTCTAAGCGAATTTATGCTCGTCTATGTATAAGTGGGCCAATTGCATTCTTGGGTGTAGGCTCATCTAATCATGACATGCAACAAGGGTCCTGTTCCAAATAAAATTTTGACATTTTCTTATGCTAACGTACAAAGAGCACATTTGGTAATAGTGAGGACCGCATAGATTTGAGGATTCCTCACTACTTTGGAATGGAGATTCCTCGTTCGAGATTTGTCTAGCTGAGGATCTTACGGTGTATATTGATGGATAGAGCTAAGAAAAATTATTTTAGCATGCAAATCTACAAAAGTGAAGAATTCTATATCGACATTGGGCATAAAAAACTTTAAAAATAGAGTTTTTTCCCTATAGCTTATCTTTAGAGATGGGTTTTCTCTCATCCTTTCAAAAAACTCTAATTTTCCCTACACATTCTCAATCTCAGGGGAAATATCAAAACTACCCAAGCCTTTTCTTGAGGCATGATCATTCTTTCATTTTATTTTTTTTTCTCTTTTCCCCCTCTTGGTATGGTTTCTATTTTCCTCTTCATTTATCAAACATTTGGTTATTGCGCCCAGTGTGGTCCACCTCTGTGTATAATCCACATTTACCTATTAAAGTGAATTACAATACAATGAACATATTGGGAGTGGTTGTTCATATAATCAAAACTTTAAGCAATGAAAGGTGGGGCTCAAATAAGATAAATTAATTATATCTCCATTTCTTCTTTTTATACATTGGTCTTTTTTTCATGATCCATACATTTTCTAGGTCCTAATACCAAAAATCACATTGATTGATTGATAGTAAGGATGGAAGGCTCATGAAACTTTAGTCGGTTGTCTTGCTTAGGGCCGATTTTATTGCATGAAAATAATTCTTAGAAATTATAAGGAACTACTTTACCACTAATATCTTAGCCTTAACATATAACTAGGCTTACTTATTTGCATGGAGTCGAATTATCAATGATTTAAAGAAATGAATTTATTATTATTGTTAAAATATGATCTATTAGTATGGATCTGAATTTCTAAGACCTATTAGTTCACATGAAATTGAATTCTTACAAATTCAAAAAAAAAACTTGTATTACTATAAAATTCCTTCTCTTGAGATTTTATAACATGTTTGTTTGCATGAATATAATTCTGAGAAAATCAAACAAATCCATTTTACCATAGATTCTTTATCTTGAAAATATAATTTTTTATTTTTTATTTTCATTGAATTGAATTCCTACAAAATGGTGTCGTCATCTTGTCATTTAAAAAATATTGAAACAAAATTATAAAGTTATTGACCATTTCTTTTATTTGAAAATTAAGGTCAATCTTGAATTTAATGTATATTATAATATGGGATAATTTTCAAATTTCTTAGTTCAAAATCTATTGAATGTTTTGGAAATTTCCAAACAACAACAAGATTGAAATATTTTAATATTAGAATACTTTATTATGTAATATTTTATTTTTCTAATATTTAAATATTTTATTCTATTCATCAAACATTCCGTAAGATCTAAAAGAATATAAGAAAATTCATATTAGATCACCACTTTTCAATTATATAATAATGCTATATATTTTAATCAAAACCCATTCACACCATTGTATTTTCAACCCACAAATGCAATAATACAAGTTTGAGTGTTTTCATTGACCAAATCACAACCTATTTACAAGAATGCTTTCTTCTTATGTTATAGCCCACACTATGAGTATTTTAGTCATAAAATGGTGTAATTGTATCTAGGGGAAAATATTCAAATTTTGGGAAGGTGAAGGGAAAAGTCTCTCTAGAGGTAAGTTTGTAGGGAAAAATCTCTTAAAAATAAGTGCTTCCATTGTTCCAAGTCCTTGGAAATTTATAATTACCCAACATAGGTTTTCAACAACTTCTTGGAAATGAAAAATGTTTTCCCAAGGATTTGTTTGCCGAACTTGATCTAAGAGTCCTCACTTTTGCTCAGCTAGCTAGGGACGTGTGTTGGGTAAAATACTTACGAAGAATGTGCAATCAGCAAATACAATAAACAATTAGAATAAATAACTAGTGGATAAAAGTGAATGTGAGAAATTAAATAGTAAAGCAATAAAAAATAAGCAAGGCACACAAATTAAGATGCTTTCTTAAATACATTGGCTTCCCACTTGCAAGTGGTTTTGATGAAACTCGGATCCTAGGAGTCAGTCCCCAACTTTGATTCAAAGTCTGCATACTAGAATCAGAAATATGAAATTACTCTTAAAATCAAAGAAATAATAAAGAGAAGAAAATGCTCTTAGACAATATACTTCTGAAAATATTGCATTCTGCTCATGTTCAAAATTCGAATTGGGCCTAAATAGAGTTGGAAAGCATCCCTTAGAATTAGGTCAGATCCACTCAAATAGGCCCAAGAGACACATTTTATTGAAAAAGGTACAAAAAACTTAAATACACATAATTTTGAAAATATTTTGAAAGGACACACTCAAGTGTCTCTTGAAATTCTTTTATAATTGTGAGTTTTTAGAAAATATCCAACAATGTGCACGTACGGGCTATGAGTTCAAGTCTCCTATAAAGGGGAGAAAATCAAAGATCAATGGACATTACATTGCTTCCCTCCAACACTTGGATTAATAAGGCGATTTTGGAGAATTCTAAAGCTTCCAAATTTTTATCGAATTTCTCAGACGCTAATCTTTAAAGGACTTTATGAAATTTTGAAGAGCTATTTCTTCCATTTTACAATAGCAAATGGTCGTGCTTTCTTGAAATATCTTCATCACATGGAGGATTTGAAATGGTCCTCTAAGAAAATAGGATTTGCTGATAAAAGCTCTCACTTTTCAGTTTTCAAACAAACTATATATGGTGAGGGTCCTCTCTCTCTCTCTCTCTCTCTCTCTCGCAATTAGATGCCCAATTGTAAGAAGTGGCTGGAATTACTCATGGCCTAAAGACTCAGTTCGTCCCAAGCTGAAGGTGTGTAAACACTCTCTCCTCCCGTAGGAGTCTCTCTCTCGGTAAAATGAGTTCTTTCTCACCAGGTCACTAGGTGAGTTATTTCCTTCCTGATTCTAGGGTGAAGGTTTCTACGGTATTATTATGGGCAAAAGGGCAGTGATTGAGGGACTACAGAAGATCAAACTTACAGAAGATAAATGAGTAAGTATTATTATCTCGGCGGAGAAAAGAGGGAACACGCTTCAGGAGTGCTCTCTTAGCCTTTTTGGAAAGTTCCTCATAGGGAAACCCTTTAATCGAAGAGCAACGAGAGATACGTTGAGAATGGTGTGGAAAATGGGCCCGGAGTTCAGGGTGCTGAAAGTGGGGAATGATATTCTCCAATTCAAATTTCCGACAGAGTTCCAACTACAATGGGTGCTCGACAATGACCCATGGAGTTTTGAAAACAATCTCCTACTTATCTGT
Organism: Camphora micrantha; assembly: GCA_003546025.1. Classification (NCBI taxonomy): domain Eukaryota; kingdom Viridiplantae; phylum Streptophyta; class Magnoliopsida; order Laurales; family Lauraceae; genus Camphora; species Camphora micrantha. The sequence continues at coordinate 16,496,790 of QPKB01000006.1, read as the reverse complement.
AGGTGGGAGAGTGGGCTTAGTAACATGAATATGTAGTTCACTCATTCCTTATTTTGGATCCAGGTGTGACGCCCCGGAGTCCCACATCGACAATAAAGAGGAAAGTGAATGGGGTTATATATAGAGCTTACATCCTTACCTTGCATGAGGCCTTTTGATGGGTTGAGGTCCATCAGAAGCAAAACCGTGAGGCCCGTGGGCTAAAGCGGACAATATCATGCATGGGTATGGGTGGGGCGTTACACCAGGTGTGGGGTTTACCCTTCAATCTGGTTTCAGAGCAGGTGGGAGTGGATATCGGTAATCGAATAGGTAACTATATAGCTGGTGATGCGCGGAAAGGAGCAGCGGAGCAAGCAAGATATCTTCGGATCAAAGTAGAAGTTCCGATATATAAGCCATTATGTAGGGGTAGTCTTATCACTAGTCCCGAAGGGGAGAGGTGCTGGGTTGATTACAGGTATAAAAGGCTCTCAACTTTCTGTTATGCTTGTGGGAGGCTCGGCCACGAGTTGAAGATCTGTTCTTATAGACGTCACGGTGAAGAGGAGGAACCAAAGCAATATGGGGAATGGTTGAGAGCCACTTTCAATTGTAAGCTCACCGTGCCTTGTGAGAATAATATTGGCCGTGGAGTTTGTGGTCCAAAGTCGCCGGCCAACACAAAAGGAGTGCAGCGGGTGTCCATGTCCATAGACTTGGAGAAGGGAGAGGTTGTAACAGGTAAGGTTGTAAAGCAACAATGTGCTGACATGGTGGTACCTAGTGAGGTCATATCAATAGCATTTAATGAGGAAGCTAAGGTAGAGTTGGCTTTAGGGGAGGGGCAACGGTCCAGTGGCAGAAAAGGTTTCTACACCAATGGAAAGGCATGTGAGGTCAGTGAAGGAAGGCCAGCTAGGACAAACTAACATCTTGGATGAGCAGAAGTATGGGCATGCAATCGAGGAAATCTACGGGGTTGGTGCTACAGCTCACATTGGAGAAGGTAAGTTTGACTCTCCTTCTCATGGTACATTTGACATTGTTACCAAGGCATACAGTGATAAGGCTGAAGTGTATGCAACAAGGGATAGTGATTCAGTGGGGGCACATAAAGTCAATCATACTACTGAAAGGGATGGAGTGAAGATGGGCACTAAGATGGGACACGTGGGAGTACTAGATGAGAAGGGTGTCCTTCAACTTCTGCCAAATGGAGACAGGAGGGCTCAATCAAAATGGAAAAAATATGGAAAATCCTCTCTCATGCAAATCGAGACGGGAGGAAAAATCACAAAAGGTGTGACATCTGGAAACAAAAGGAAAAGAGATGAAATTACCAACCCAAACACGCAATCTCCTATTAGCAAAAAACTAAGAAATGCTTCAGATAGTATGGTGGTGGATGAGGCTTTGGAAACGACAATGGCTAGTCAACAACCCCGCCGATCACAATGAAAGTATTAAGCTGGAACTACAGAGGGCTTGGGAACCCTTATGCAGTTCGGTCACTTCACCAATTGGTGAAATCTCAAGGTCTCAGCGTCTTGTTTCTTATAAAGACAAAACTGGACGCTACGAGCATGGAAAGGTTGCGGGTTGTTTTGGGTTTCAACAATATCTTTACAGTTCCTAGCATAGGAAGAAGTGGGGGATCAGCATTACGTTGGAAGGACGAGATAAATTTGGAGATTCAAAATTATTCCTCCCACCATATTGACTCTTACGTACGACACAACGACAGTAGAGTTTGGCGTCTGACAGGGTTCTATGGAAGGCCTGAAGATTCTAGGAGGTGGGAATCTTAGGCATTGCTTGATCATTTAAATGGGTTGGCGCAACTTCCGTGGGTCTGTTGTGGCGACTTTAACGAAATTATGTTCCAAGAAGAGAAGAGGGGAAGCCATAAAAGGTCCTTGAAAAGGATGTGGGAATTTAGAGAGGTGTTATGTCGATGCAATTTGGTTGATATGGGCTACCGTGGGTATGAGTTCACGTGGGATAATAACAGGATTGGAGCGGCAAATGTTCAAGAGCGGCTGGATAGAGCTTTTTCCTCCCCCATGTGGTCCGATTGGTTTCCAAATAGTAGAGTCACTCATCTCTTGTCTCCTACATTTGATCACCTCCCAATTCTCATTGAGGTGGGTCAGCAACTACCGGTTCAAGGAAGGAAGAAAGAAGAGGAGCACCGTTTTGAGGAAAAATGGTTAACAGACCCGGAGTGTGAGTATGTGGTTAGGAGTCTATGGGATCAAGATACAGCTCAAGGGAGTCCGATGTACTGCCTGACTGAAAAAATTAAGCACTGTCAGATGGGTTTGCTGCATTGGAGTAAATAGAAGTTTGGTGGAGTGCATGTGCAGGTTAAAGCTCGGCGGGACACCGTTGAAGCTCTTACGCATGATAACCAAGATGGGTAACACCGGGTTCATATCAAAGCCCTGAGAGGAGAGATTAACTCGTTGCTCCTGACAGATGAGCTACACTGGCGGCAAAGATCAAGAGCAATATGGTTAAGGGTGGGTGATAATAACACGCATTACTTCCATCAGAGCGCTTCACAGAGGAAGAAAAATAATGGGCTTGCTGGTCTTTTGAGTCCTCATGGCCAATGGTGTACAGAGACGGAACAGCTGAGTGAGATAGCCTCCAATTATTTTCAAGAGCAGTTCACTAGCAGTGATCCCCACTAGATAGATGAGACCATGGAAGCTGTTGAAGCTGTGGTGTCCCCCGATATGAATAGGAAGCTCCTCGTGCCATACACAGCCGTCGAAGTCAAACAAACGGTCTTTCAAATGCACCTGTCAAAAGCGCCTGACTCGGATGGTATGTATTGTCTCTTCTTTCAAAAATTCTGGCATATTGTAGGCAAAGATGTTGTTCATGCTCTATTATCTGTTCTTAGTTCGGGTCACATGTTGAGAAAAGTGAATTTCACCCACATAGCACTTATTCCAAAAAATTAAGAACCCTACAAAAATGTCAGACTATAGACCTATTAGCCTATGCAATGTACTGTATAAGATTATCTCAAAGTGTGTAACTAATAGGCTAAAGACCATTCTCACATTGGTAATCTCTGATGCCCAAAGCGCATTTGTACCGGGGAGGCTCATAACTGACAACATCATTGTTGCATATGAGGTTCTGAATCACTTAAAGGCTAGAAGAAGTGGGCAGAAATGCTCTATGGCTATCAAGCTTGATAGGATCAAAGCCTATGATAGGGTGGAATGGGGTTTTTTGGAATGGATTATGCAGAAAAAGGGATTTGAAGCTAGATGGATCAATCTTGTGATGAAATGTATTAAAACCCTATCTTATGCTGTTCTCATCAATGGGGAGCCGTAGGGCTACATTTTACCCTCTAGAGGCATTAGACAAGGGGACCCCCTGTCCTCTTACCTTTTTCTTCTTTATGCATAGGGCGTCTCAGCCATTCTCAAAAAAGCAGAGAGAGATAGAAGACTGAGTGGCATTTCCATTAGTAGAGGGGGCCCAAGGCTTTCTCATTTGCTATTTGCAAATGATAGCTTGTTGTTCTGTCAAGCAAATCCAGAAGAGTGCAGGCATTTGCTGGAGGTGCTAGCTTTATATGAACATTCCTCAGGCCAAAAAAATCAATTTGGAGAAAACAATTATTTTCTTTAACAAAAATACAAGGGCAGATACTCGAGTGGAAATTCAAGGGATCTCGGGTGCTCAGGTAATTCTACAATATGAAAGATATTTGGGGATGCCAGCAATGGTGGGGAGGTCCAAAGAACGTGCTTTCTTGGGGCTCAAAGACCGAATAGCCAAAAAACTTCAAGGTTGGAATGAGAAATTTTTTTCTGAGGTAGGAAAAGAGGTCTTAATTAAAGCAGTTGCCCAATCCATTCCCATGTTCACAATGAGCTGCTTCAAACTACCAAAGATTTTTTGTGATGAATTAAATGCTATGATTGCCTAGTTCTGGTGGGGCAGCTCCAGCAGTGGTAGAAAAATCCATTGGAAGAGGTGGCAAACGCTTTGCACGCCCAAGGAAGATGGGGGAATTGGATTCATAGACTTTCATGCTTTCAACCTAGCTCTTTTAGGTAAGCAAGGGTGGAGACTCATTCAAAACACACATTCATTAGTTTATCGGGTTTGCAAAGCTAGATATTTCCCGAAATGTTCTTTTATGGAATCCAAGATCGGTAAAAATCCATCTCTCATTTGGCGTAGCATCCTCACGGCTCGGGACACATTACATGAAGGTATGATCTAGAAAATTGGAGATGGAAGGACCATTAAAATCTGGGAAAACAAGTGGTTGCAGTGCACTCCAGGCCGAAATCCAGACGGGCCTGATGTGAAGTTTGTGAGAGAATTAATTGATGAAAATCGGAGCTGGTGGAATGAGTCTATCATTAATGGAGCTTTTGATGCCGAGACAGCTCAGGTAATAAATCAAATGGTATTGGGAAATTTCAATAGACCAGATCGCGTAAGATGGAATGAAACCCCCATGGGAGAATACTCAGTTAGCTCGGCTTATGCGCTGGAACTTAGGAGACAAAAGGCAAAAGATGAGGGGGAAGCCTCGGATGCAAAGGAGTCAAAAGGAATATTGAGAAGAATTTGGAAACTAAAAATTCCGGGTGAAGTTCGTCATGTCCTCTGGCGGGCTTGTAATGAAGCTTTACCAACTAAACAAAATCTTCAAAGACAAAAAAACCTTGAGGATCCTCGATGCTGTATTTGTGAAGGTGATGTGGAAACTACAACCCATATTCTATGGGACTGTCCAATGGCAAGTAGTGTATGGTCTTTGTCTCGCGCCAAGCTGCAGAAACGTCACGTCTCCATGGAAGAGTTTCAGTTGGTAACAAAGTCCTTAATGAAGGTGATATCCAAAGAAGAGCTGGAGGAATGAGCGGTGTTATCATGCTCCATTTGGAATGCCCATAATAGTTTTACTCATAATGGCACCCAAATCTGCCCCTCTGTCATCTTTGATAACGACTTGAGCATCCTTTATGAGTTCCAGCAATCTCAAGTGTCAAATTTATCTATTTCTGGAGTCATCATCTGATTGTACGAGGGCTGTTAATTTTGTGTTTGTATACACACGTGTTTCTATGCTTTCTTTGTACCTTTTTAGGACCCCTCCCAGGGGTCCCCCACTCCTCTCGGTGAGCTGTCCTAAATGGTGGGTCAGTCCTCCATAGATGTCACTTCGTATACTTTATGTTTCATTCCTAGTTAATAAAACTCATCTCTATCTTATATATATATATATATATATATATATATATATAAAGTTCGTCCCTAGCTTGTCTAGAAGTAGAGCAGATTTGGAATGTGTTTCTGTCTAAACCTACATTTATACGTATATAAAAGGAGCCCAGATTTGTCCAGCTTCGGCTTGGCTTTAGCACTTGATCTCTTTTTTTTTTTTTCTTTTTTAGTCGGAGGGTTCCCAACCCTTTGGATTGAACTAATCCTTCCGGGCCCAGAAGGAAGTCGGGTAAACTCCCCTATAGCCTCAGTGTGGTAGTGCAGTTTTGAACCCACAACCTCCAGGTGCAAACCGTGGTCTAAGGCCAACTGAGCTACCCCTTGGGGTTGACAAACTTAAATGGAGCTTGAGCCAAGCTCGAGTGCAGCCTAGAACTTGGCTTGACAATAAATAACAAGCATAAGCTTGACTCGTGCTCATATATTTATATCATATATACTAATTATACAGAAACACACATAATTTCCTGTAAAGCAACACTTATCACTGTTCGATCACCATTCCAATTGGGCCAATGAGGTTACAAAGAGATGTCTGTGCAAGGAGAGTTTATTGTATAGATGGGTTGCTTTAAGAAGGATGAGCCCACATAAATGAGATTAGGTACTTAACAATGTTAATATGGTTTGTATTTAAATTTTTTTTTTAATTTCCCATGTTATTGAGTTGGTATTTTCTTAATTTCTAACTAAACTTAGGTTTAAGTTTTTATCCCATTTTATTATATAACCCATTACTACATTTTATATGTATAAATATATTTCAATCAGAACTATAAAGTATTTGTTTTGCAAAACATATACCAAACTGAGCCCCCTAAACATGAAGAGACAAGGATGGCTCAGCTAGAGATTGGCCCATGAAGAAACCAAGCTGAGCTTGAATAGCTTGTGAGCCCACCTTACTTGTTTACATCTTTCTCTTGGGCGTGTTTGGCAATTAACTAGTTAGGTTAAAGAAAAGTGAATCCAGACAAGAAATGGGTTGGATAGATAAATGGGTTGTACAAGGCGTATATCCAGTAGGGATATAAATGGGTCAGTTTTGGATTGGATCAAAGGTGGGCCTATTCCCAGTTCTTTTGCTCGGATCCTTCCAGTTGTTGGGCAAAGAGGGTCCATTTCTCTCAAATTAATGCAAAACAATCCAGTTCAGGTCAGAAGCTGAGCACTCGCCTAAATTTCAATCTTATGGACCAATGTCTTGATTCAGGACTGCAATAAATAAACCAATGAGGCCAATTACTGACAGACTGTTCAGCTTAGGCACAGCCAAACCAAAATCCGGGTCCTATGAGACCAGGCCCTACAGGGTCCCCATCATGTTGGTCCAGGCTAGATTTCATGGTAGTTGAAGTTGGATCTACCATTAAATTGATCACATGCACAGCCAATTTGAGAAAGAGAGAGAGGGCTTTCAAGATCCAAACCCCGTCCTTCTGTCCACTAAATCATTTTTTGGATCAGGATACAACACATTGGTTTCATGTCAGATCAGAATTTAGATCTATATGTTTGACAATTAACTAGTTAAGTTAAAATAAAGTTAATCCAGATAAGAAATGACAAGAGGTCATATCCAAATGTACATTATTTCAAAATTTCCTCCAAACTTTTCAAATGAAGTCAAAAAAGCATCCTCATTTGTCTATTAAAAGAAAAAAAAAAGGAAAAGAAAAGAAAAAACTCCACTTTTTAATACAAAAAGTCAAAAGATTTTATACCGAAAAAACTCCACTCAAGAACCTCCAGTTGGTAAGGGTATGCCACATTTTCTCACTTGTGTGGGCGTTCTTCCCACTTACATCTTTCTGCATCTGTGTGAGTTCTCTCCGGGTTTCGGCCCCCTTGGCTAGGTTAAAAAAAAAAAAAAAAAAAAACTCTACCGAGTCTAACTCTGTTTCTAATCAAACTCGATCAAACTCACTTGACTCGGCAGTCATCTGGTCAACAACCTGGATACCCCTTTGAGGAGAGCTTTAAACATAGTGATTTGTAAAATATCTATAGCTCTAGTGTTTTTTTTTATCTGTTTTGCTAAAATATCTATAGCTCTAGTTGTTGAGGTACATATCCACATGGTTTGGGAGCACAGGCTGGCAACAGGCTAATGAGTGATGGGACATCACACTTAAAGGCTAAGGGGTCCCCCTCAAATGCAAGGGTCTACATGTTTCCCCGTTGGGACCAGACACTTGATTCATAAACCTCCCTTATCTATTCTCCTTGCCATTCTCGGAAAAAAAAAAAAGACCATTCTCTTAACTTTTGAATTCAAGATGCTGTAACATTACATATTTAGAAAATTTTAGGGCCCGTTTGATAATTTTCCTAATATAGTCAAGTGAAGTGAAGTGAAGTCAAATGAAACATCCCATCAAAAGTACTTTTTCAAAAAATTTTCTCCATTTTTTTCAAAAAAAGTCAAAAAGCAACCACATTTACTCACTAAAAAACAAAAAAATTTCATTTCCCCATACAAAAAGTCAAAAATATTCCATCACAAATAACTAAAAATAAAATACCATCATAACTCACTTATATTTTATTCATTTTTTTTAATTCACTTCACTCCACTTTATTCCATCCCAACAATAAATTACAACAATGACATGACAGCTCCAACTTTCAAGCAATCACCCATTTCAAACATGAATAGTGCGATGATTTTGTCCATCTGATCTGGAGTAGTGACTTCGAAGCTCGGAGATAATCCAAGATGAATGAATTAGAAGGTTAAAAGTGAAGAAGATTAATTTTTTCTAGGATAATAATTGGATCATTAAAGTCATTTGATCACTGTGTTTAGCTACTGAGCTGTTTTTTACCAGTATGTGTGTGTATGCATGCATGCATGTATATCTACAAATCTTCTTACCATGGGAGCTAGGAACCTCTCATTGTTCATGTGAGAGGTAAAAACCAAAGTCCCTTGTGACACCATTTGCATGCACCCCAGTAATAAGGGATATTCTCATAGAAAGGTCTCATTGTAGATATGATATTTGAAAAAAAAAATTATCTCAATCATATCATCACCATCATTGATTTAGGAGGCGTTAAAAGTACAATTGTTTCTTAGGGCTCATTTATTTGGATTGATTGAATTCCTATAAACTCATAGTAAAATGAGTTCCGAGGAAGGAACATTAAAAAGGTGAAGAGTGTAGGATATATGGCGGAGATGTAGAAGTAACCTTAAATTTTTTAGGATTTAATTTAGTAGGATGATGGCGGGGTATAAGTTTCCATCAGAGAGGATAACGTCTATTTGTGTATCATCACCTTTGTTTTTTCAACTTTTCCCAGTTTGATTGGAATATATTTCTTAGATTCTTAAGAATTAGTCTCATGCCAACAATCAAGTCCCAAGTAACACTTTTTATGAAACTTGATTCTAAGATAATTATAATTTTGATTGATGTCAAATTAAGATGAGTATTAATTTATTAGGATTTAGTTTCAATGGACGATAAAAGGATCCCATGTGGTGTTGAAATTGTTACCTATCATGCATATTTATAACATATTTATGGAGTGCTAAAACATATTTCACTTAAGAGAATAGTTTGGGCCAATCTGATAATTTCCTCCTGTTTGGAAAATGGAACTCATTTGCTGGGGTCCAACATTAAAGAAAGCAGGCACTGAGTTTGGTTTGCTGAGAAAGAAAGCAGCTCATAAAGAGCTGGAGAAAGGTAGGAATTGATGATCAAAATCAAGTGAAGGCAATGAGATCCGTGACTAACATCTTCTCTTATGTAGTAGGTGCTCGTGTGTTGGGAGACAAACGGCACAATGACATTAACAACATCTACTAGTACAAGATTTGGTAGATTTGAAAAATTTCCAAGGTATTAGTGTTGTCCAACTTCACTCCATGACCCCCTTTCATGAATGGTCCTTATCAGCAATCAAAGTATACATGGGATTGATGAAGGGTTATGTTTTTGAATCATTGGTTGAGATGATGACTTAAATCTTTTACTCCAGAGAAAGGAAAAGCTTCCAGAATAGATTCTTGTGCCTCACTTCTCTGTATTGAACAAATGGAATGTCTCTCATCAACTATCTATCCTGTAGGATTTACACCACTTTCCCTCTCGACTAAAAAGTAGATTCTGTTTATGCTGGTGAGAGGATACTCGCATTTCTACCCTTTGAAATCCTCTCTATTGAGAAAGATCAATTTATTTTCTTTCTTTTTCCACACAAAATTCCCCGCACCAAATGAAAGAAAATCGGACCAATTTTCCTCTGTCACAGTATGCTCCCATTGCACAAACGTAGCCTTAGCTATGGCCATTGATGCAATCAAATGACATTTGAATGGATAGGTACACGGATGTCTCTTAACATAACCTGATTGGATTACTAGAAGAGCATTGAAACCCCACTCTTCATGGAAAATGCAAATTTGACTTTGATGGTTCAATGGACGAATTGAATGTAGGCAATCTGGAGGTGTTGGAGGCATTATATGGGACAGCAGAGGCAAAATGAATCCATTAGAGCTTTCTTCCATTTACATGCTGAAGTAATGGCCAGCAGAGGTAAAATGAATCGATTAGAGCTTCCTCTATGGATGTTCCTGCATGCTGTCATCACGGGTAGAGAGAGCCATGAAACTCAGGGAGGTCACACTTTATTGATGCCCCACAAGTCTGGACGGCAGGACAATATTTTGCCTTTTTATGAGGTAGGGTCATGTACAAAATCAGTCCCATATATTAATTACCATAGCCCTTAATTTAACAGCCTCGTAATTCAGTGGTCTTTTATGAATAGATTTTTTTGATATTCAATCCTACCAGGTGAGCAAAGGTTTGATGAGAATAGATATGTACATGGTACCAGATCATTGGGAGTAAAAGCGTAAAAGGTGCTAGACTGATCAAAGGCCCAAGTGGACTGATAGAGCTGCACTGTAAAATCATCCTTATAATCATTGAGGCAGATAGGGCTCAAATTATTCCAAACCTTATTAGCAATTGGGTTGAAGTTCAGCATCTCCTGAGGGTCCTTCAGTGCTCAGAATATGGCACCGCAATCAGGTAGGCAATAATGGTGTATATTCTCTCTAATACTAAACTGGGGTAGATCTTTCAGAGTTGAAAAGGGCTCACTTGAGTATTGGTGGAGGGATCCATTGTATCTTGGCAGATCAGATATATCTGGTTCAAGTCTCTGTTTTCTGCTCCTCTTTGATATGGGCTGGCCATATGTTCTACAAATGCTCTGACGCAGGCCTTCCTTCATCAATGAAATGCTAAGTGTAGCAGAAATTAAAATAAAATTAAAAATAAAAAAGGAACCCAGGATTCTCATATAGGTTTAGGTTTTAGAAGCATGACAATGTTTGACCGGTGCGACCACATACTCATGCTTCTACTTGGGTCCGCCCCTGATGGCTTTGATGGGATCTCCAAGCAAGCATCCATTGCTCGTAGGAGAATATTTTTCCAAAGTCTTGAAGCTAAAACCCAAAACCTTAACCCAACCCAAATTTAATTCAGATTTCAAAACTCAGCATATCAAGAGTGCTGCCCTGACCCAAACAAGACCCAACCCAAATTGTTACTACTTTTTTTGTGTAATTCCAAAGTCACTGGAGGGCTAGTTTTTCTGATTCCATGGGACCTAGGAAATATTCCCACAGAGAGAGATGCCAGACAAAAGTGTTCTGGATTAGATTGATTAAAGTTAAGTCCTACGAAAAAAAAAATAAAGAAAATCAAAATAGAATAGGTGAAATTCAAAGAAGTCATCTTTCAAATGAAAATACAAAGGGCCCATTTGTTGGTATATAAGTACTGAATTCCTAACTTTCATAAAAAGTGAACTCTTAAAAAATTCATACTCATGAATAAATATCAAAGAGATAACGAGTAAAAGAAAAAGGGATGAATAGGGGCAGGTATAGGTGACAGCCTGACAGGCAAGTATTTATTCTCCACCAAAGAGAGAGATACCAAAGAGAGGGATTACCTGATGGGTTGTGTGGATCTTGTTTCTTCAATTTTAGAAGCTTTATAAGACTAAATTCTTAGAATTTCTAAGATTTTAATTCTATGCAATTTGCCAGTCAACCAACATCTCATCTCAGAGGGAGATAAGTGGGACACCTCCCTTCCTTCCATAGAAACAATCCAGACAATCCTTGGAGAGAGAATTGTTTTAGATTAATCAGACCATCACTTTTTAAGGCTATCTGGGGCTTATTGTTGGAGCTAGTTTCACCACAGATAGGCTATTTTTTATAGCATTTCATCAAGAAAAATATCTCCCAAGCTGGACTGGAATGATGCATCCACAAAACCCACTCAACAGCACCATATTGGAGAAAATGCCCAGACCAAAACACCCACTTCACTTCGTTTTCTCATTTCAAACGACCATCTTTCACAATCCACAAAATAAGAAAGAAACAAAGAAGGAAAAAAGCAGAAACATACAACTTGCTATGCTAAGGCATTAGCCATTGAAGAGCTATCTCCGACTTAGCCTTATCGAACGTTGAGCTGCTGCTGCTGCTGCTGTCGGAGAGAGACGCGAAGGTCCTCTGCAACACACAAGAAGGAGACGAAGCAGAACTCGAACCCGCTCCAGCACTCGACTGCAACGCCAAGATCTCTCCCAATGGCCCACCCATCTGGGTTTGATCCATATCATCTTCAGGGATAGACAGTGTAAGAGATGAAATTGAGAAATTCGCCGGGTTTTCTTTAGATGTTGTTGCCCTCGCGTCAGAAGCAAAGTCGTTTTTCAGATAGAAGCAGGAGGAGTGGTTGTTTTGTTCTGTTTTGGAGACCCCATTTCCGTAATCTACCACATTTAAACTGAGATGTTCTTCGTAGGGCTGCAAAACAAGGGGATTTACAGGACTGCAAAACAAGTGTAAGGAAACAAGATATCAGGAGAAGGAAAACAGACAAACAAACAGATAACAAAAACTCCACAACCACTAAAAAAAGATGAATTTTTTTTTAGATGAATGGGCAGTTTTCCCACCTGGGTCGATCCTTGTTTAGTGAAGGACTAGAGAAAATGGACGGAAAAGCGAGCTTGCTCTCCGGTTTTGGTAAGAACCCAGAAGATGATTGATGAGATGCTTCAGAAAGAGCTGCATTTGAATTTCTGGCTTCCACAGGCTTTCTTGAACGAGGGCGGCCTCTATGCATGTGTCGCTCGCAGTATTTTTGGTCAGGAGCTGCGTCTCTTGAGCACCGCCATTTCTTCCCATCTGTTCTTCTGCACCTTCCTGGCTCTGGATCTGAGCCATTGGAGAAGCGCAGATTGAAAGAAACACACCTACTCACTAATCAAATCAACAAGAACAACAAAACCCATTAAATATTTCCTCTAAAATCCCTTGTTCATAACAGAGATTTCATCATTCATAGTAGATATTTTATCAGAAGATGGAAGAGAGACAAAAAAATAAATAAAAAAAAATAGAGGAGCTTAAAGAGATTACAGTTAGAAGAGGCCTCTGTGAAGTTTCTGTTGCTAAAGGGGATGAGAAGATCAGGTGGGATAGGAGCTGATGCCACCATGTGCTTGTAAATCAAAGCCTGCCTCTCCAGCTCCTTCCACTGTGACCATGTAAAAGGGTACTTCAGATATGTACCCATTCCCACACCTGCATGTTTGGCAAACCATTTAGCTTCCTATAAGTAAAAATGACTTGTTTGATTTGATTTATAACAGTTCTAGAGTTCTACAGTACTGAATGTCATTTCAAGGACTCTTTTGAAGAAACAAAACAAAATAAATATCATAGAAAACTTGGAAGAACAATTGAAAAATCACTGATTCTCAACTATGTATTTGATTACTAAAATCTGTCCAGGCAAGAAAAATCTGAGAAAGCACGTTTGTTTTGTATTAGGAAATACCAGGATTTTTGAAGGGGGAAGTGCAAAAAGGCTGCAGAGATGTTGCAGCTGCTGCATTACCAGCAACATCATAGAAATCACTGAGCCTGGAGTGAGTGCTTGGATTATAAAAGGTAGGGTCGATGCTGCTATTGGAAGGAAATGGGTTCATCATGCGAAATGGGTAAGCTGTAGTACGAGCCAGTTTCTGTGGTACCAGACCCAGACTCAGATCTCCCTCTGCTCTCTCTCCTACAACGCCAGCTACTGCTGGTGCTGCTGTAAGTGTCATCTCCATATCACTTAGCCTCTTTCTTCTCTCTCTCTCTCCCTGCCTTTCAAATCAATAGATACTAGAAGGGGTGCTTTTTTTTTTTTTTCCTCCCCTGATACTTACCAAAAGAAGATATCCAAGAGAGAGACAGAAAGAAAGAAGATGCAGAGGTCTGTAATCGAAATTTTAAAGGGTTATTGTGGTGTGGTGGTGTTTCCTTGGAGGAGATCTGGTTGATGGGTTGTAGGAGAGGATGGAGCTGCTTCCCATGCCTCCAACATTCGCACCATTGCGGACAAATGAGTAAAGCTGCACCTGTACTACACCACTAGTGCTATAATAGTAGTCCTGCCACCCATAACGTAGGTTTACATCATCACAACGTTGAGTACTGATCCAACCTGACCCACCACAATGTATATTTTATTTTCTCCCACCATGAGAAGTGAACTGGCACTTTTTTTAATCTTACCCTCATCTGTTAGGCAATTTTGTGTGAATTGATTTTTGGAGAATTTATTGTATTGTATGAAGAATTGTCAGGACACATTAATTTCAAATATTGGGGTTTTAGAGAGAGATGAAATATTTGAAAGTTATGCAAAATGAGATAGTTTTAAATTAAATTATGTTGGAGATAAGTTAATAGGTTTTCTTTCCAATTTTTTCTTCTCTTTTGAAATTTTGATTTTGAGATGTTGCATTCTGTTATGATGATTTCAGTGCTGTGACATTATTCCAAGAATAATATAAATCAAGGAAATAATATTAAATAGATACTAGGATATTTTAAAATATTGCCAAACTTTGTCACTATGCATGTAGGGATTATATTTTAAAATATTGCCAATACATCATGATAGTTTGCACTGTATACACATGGAAAGCATAAATGAGGCATGGAAATAGTATATATGGTGGAGACTATTGATCATAAGCAATGGTGATTAGTAGTTGATAATGATTTTGACTTTTTTAATTTAACATTTTTCAATCCATCCAAACAAAAATCCTAGATTCGTCGGATCTTACTATACGAGCTTAAGCAAGAATACCTTAGAAGCTGCATTCAATGTAAAGAAGCCACCGTCTTCTATTTTTACTAATTGCCGAGCTAGAGCTTCCAGCAAGCTGCCCTCGACGCTCTCTCTGATATTGGGATCAGATATCTGCGCGATTTGGGGACGACGGTGCGCTTCTACCCGAATTCTGCAAGTAGAACGGGTTGCAGTGTGTTTGATGTAGGACAGGGATTGGAAGCCTTGGATTCATATTAGGGTTTTAATGGAGCTTCATAGGTAAATCGTTGTGGAAGAGAGAAACAGATGCGAGAAGAACGAGAGAAGGGAAAAAGGGATTTTTGGAACTAAAGAGAAATGGATGCAAGAAGAACAAAAAGGGAAAAAAGGGTTTTAGGATTAAGAGCCGAGATATCCACAAAGAACAAAAAAGAAAAAAAAATCAAATAAAGCCCCTGAGACCACTATAGTCTTTATAAAATATTAGAGGCGTTTTTGGCTTATAACGAGTCTTAGGAGATTTTTTCGGTAAAATCCTCTTAAAAAAAATAAACAACCAAACTTAACAAAAAAAAAAAAAAAAAATTTTGCTTCCTCTATCCAACGGCTGGGACGCATGTATCGTTTTCTGCAACATGCAACTGACGCGTTGGAAAAATGAGGGCTCCATGCACTACGCGTAAACGCTCCTTCACTTTGCCCGATGCCAATGCACTCCGGGCTCGGCTCCATCGTTACCCAAAAGGTAGCTCAGTTTGTATTCTAGCTCAGGCCTATGCTAGTCTTGGCACTTGGCTGTTACCAAGTATATACTTTGCTTCTTACCAAAAAGAAATTTACTCTGCTTCTTAGACGAGTTCGGATGGTGAGGTTTTAACCCCACTCTTATTTTTGGGTTGACCAATCACAGTCATCCGTGTCATTGCTATCTGTTCAACTCCAAGTAGGGCCGCAGGATTGTCCTTCGATGACATAGTGGAACATGGTTGGTCTATCAATGATCATCGTGGGAAGATCCAATTAAAGAGGATCCGTTTTTTCTTGGATTTCAAAACTCAAGATTTTTCGTGTTTTGATAAACATGAGAAACCCAAATATATAGTTGGGTTTTGAAATTTGGAAAAACCCAAAATTTTCAGGTGGGTTTTGGGGCAGACTCAAAGTTCTTCACTTCCATTTTAAGAATACATTAAAATTTTTCAAGTTAGTTTTGAAAACGAACACAGATTTGAATGGGGGCGACAGCCCCCAAAGCAATGTATTATTTCCATGTAACTCAATTTTTTGCTATCCTATATTTAAGTTTTTGAGGACAACGCTCTCCATTGAGCAGGTTGCATGTGCTACTACCCCACTCCATGGTGGCCACTTGGGCCAACCTTTGGTCAATGCAGCTCATTTCGCACTCTTTGCATTTCATGATTTGCCTTTATCCCAATTTACACTTATCTAACTATGACTCACAGTTGGATTGAATATCGAAAAAATTCATTGTTAAATTGCTATTAGAATTTAATATTGGTAAGTTAAGATGATCTTGCAATGATGTTTTGGGTTACAATTATCCATATAGTGACATTCCATCTGCTGTGATCTCACTATGAGACATGCATTTTCGTAGGCCCCACGAGCTAGGAGAGGACATTAAGGTTTGCTGATGACGATAGACTTCAAGGGCCTGTTTGGTTAAAGTCAATTCTGACAAGGAATTGAGTTTGTTGGAAAATTTCTGACATAATGTGACATCTTATTCCCAGAGCACTCCAAATGCTCTATTTGATGCAATAATTCAGAATTTTCAAGAACCCTTATTTGTTTGGAAGAATTCTAAGAATTTCAAATGTCGTCCCCCAAAGTAGAGTTTTAAGTGCTCAACCCCCTTCTAGCATTTGGAATGTTGGAAATTAATAGAGGCTCATGTTATTTCATGTGGTTTGAAAATCTGAATTCTTACATCAAATAAAGTATTTAAAATCCCCAGAGGCTACGATGTCACATCATATCTGAAATTTCCAACAAACTCAATTTCTTCACAGGAATGCCTTTAACTAAACAGGGCTAAGAAATTCAATTTGTTCATGCTTAGCAGTCCACCTCAAATTGGTATCGTTCTAAATATTATAATACTATAGACATTATTTACTGGTGGATTGTATTCATTTAAAGTTAAGGATAAGATTATTTGATTGGAAAAAAACTCATATTGCTTTCATTTAAAGAGGGTAATGCTTGCAAAGTGATTGATATGATCACAAGTGAGCCATGTATAACTGAGAATCTAAAGAGAGAGAGAGAGAGAGAGAGAGAGAGAGAAATAGGAGATTTAGGTGACTTAAGAATGCTTTTCTAGCACTCTAGAAGGTAGAGGACAGGACAGGACATGCTGGGGTTTAAAGACCACTTCATTGTTGCAGCAACATTAGAGTAACAGGACATTTTTACCAAAAAAAACTAAAATCAGACTAACAGGACATGCTATGGTTTTAAAAAGAACTTCCTTGGGCAGTAAATCCAGACTAAAATTAGTAAAAAGACAATGCCAGTCAAGTAGTGAAAGGCCTCAGAAACCTATAACATACAATAAAAAATTCAAACAAGTTTTAGACCATCCTATGCTAGTGGTCAGAGCCTTTAATGCTAGGATTCCACTTTTATTAACAATAAGGACCATAGGGAATTAAAAACCCACACATGAGACATGCACCATGTATGTGAAAATTTCAGAGATAAATATATATATATATATATATATATAGATACTGCCAATTTTCACCAAGGAGCAAAAGAAGCTATCATTTCATCATTCATAAAGTGGGATCCCCTAAATTAACATGCAATGTAGTTATCAATCTAATCTCCTATGTCCCGTAGCTCGTACCAGATCATTTTCCTTATGTATAGTCCTTAAACCGCTCAGATTTAACTTTTGACCACTAGGTTATTAGATTGATTAATATGGTAAAAATGAGGTTGAATTTTAAACCAAGTCCCCAGTTTTGCATGTACCTATAGACTGAACAATACATGTCAACCAAAGGGGTTGTTTATCTGCGTTCATTTATATATTAGATGCGTAAATAGAGGTATTTAGATGGAAGTTTCCACATTTAAAGAGGTGTGAACCTCTTCAAAAAGAGTCTGATCAATGAAAGTCTTGCCTAGAAGATGATATCAAATTCAATATCGCTAACTATATTTGCAACTTCTGCGGGTTCAAAATCTTTAATCCAAACTATTCGAAATCTTGATTGATCCTTCAAAATATCTAATTTATATCTTATATCTTCATAGATTTTGAAATATATGAAAATTGTACATTTGCAGGCTAAACCGTTCAACATCCACTAATATGAAAATGGTGATTCCAAACAAACATAATAATATATTCACGTGTGTCAATTTTACATAAATTCAAGTTTTGTATCCTATGTGTGAATTTTTCTTATTTATATCGATGACCCACTAACGAGAAATGGTAAGCCAAAGAAGATGTGGGTGGAAATAATAATAATAGATTTAAATAAGTGCAATTTATTCATAGAATTGTTTTAAGATAGATCGAAATGTAGCTGACCTCAAACTAGTTTGGACAAAGCTTTAATGATTGTGTGAAGAAGACAAACGACATGTGAATAAAATAAAATTTAGCTCAGGAGGACAAAAGAAGAGAGCCTTTGATTTAAATGGATTGAATCAAGCAAACGTAAGGTCCACTTAGGTCAAACTAACTTCTCGGCATGGAAACTCCAATAAAGGATCATTTCTTTTTAAGCTATATTACAAAGCATTTGTGTCCTGGAGTAGTATTCAAACTCTGATGTCAGATTAAGGGCCCTAAAGTTTCATGGGTTTCAAGCCATTAATTTTATAGTTATGATCATCATGCTGAAGTGAAATCTATCTAGTATCTACTATGTCCTGGAGTAGTATTCAAACTTTGATATCAGATTAAGGGCCCTAAAGTTTCATGGGTTTGAAGCCATTAATTTGATAGATTTATGATCATCAGGCTGATGTGAAATCTATCTACTAATCTATATCAAGACATTCTAATCCACCGTACCCTAGTAATTTACATGCATCTACAAGGGCCACAAAAATGAGGTTTGATCGAAGTGGAACTCGCTCTTCAGTTTGAGCCAAGGCCCACATCTATGGTATCCACATCATCGAATCAGATCGGCCCAGATCGACGTTTTGGAGCTGATCAAGATAATCTTAACCATTAATCTCACTTCCCTCATTTCGAAAATGTCCCACCTATAAATGGCTCTGTACCACTCTTAAGTAGTTCTATATCCACTTTCATTTATCTTGGGGTGTTTGTAGCTCGAGTCCAAACAGGCTAAGGTATATCCAGACCCGTTCCGACTTTAGAAACATAGACCTATATTTGAACCGTGCCCAATAAGATGTAAGTACTTGGCCTGAGCACAGCTAGTCCCAAATATGCATGTCAAAACTGAGACCACCCATTTTATAAATAAAGCCGAACTTTCTATCACTTGTTCGACTATGAGCACTACTTCTATTAAATGTTTTTAGCTAACCATTGTTACCAAAATCTTAAGTGGAAATACTTTTCAACATTCTTCATCGGGTGGAGTCCACTCCTCAATACTCCCCCTCAGGTGGAACCTGGCCTGTGCACTTTTGGTGACACGCATTTTTTTATTTTATTTTTTGTGCCAAGTCGTTCCTCTTGGGATTCAAACTCACGACCGGTTGACTTTGATACCATATTAAATTTTTTTAGCTAACCATTGCTACAAAAACCTTAAGGCATTAGTAGAGGCAGCGGAAATACTTTTCAATATTCCCCATCGGGTGGAGTTCACTCCTCAATAACTTCTTCAGGTTGGGTTGTGTTACACTTGGGGCTTTCTATAATTTAATTTAACCCTAGGCCAAACATTAAATGGACCTAAGTTTCACATCAGGACCTAAGTCCTAGTCCTATAGTTGTATTTATTTTGTCAAAGAAGCAAATGTGTTAAAGAGTCTCTTTTATCTCATGCTTTTCATAGAAATTTTCTCACAAGAAATATTTCCAACTTAAGGTTTTTATATTTTTTATATTTTTTTTTTGCCCCCACTTTCCTTTATATAGCATGGTCTTATCTTTGAGGAAATTTAAACCATTTACGTTGACCCACCTTTTATGAAGTAGCGTTATTTTCAATTTAACTCGAATCTGGCATTAACTATTGTTAAATTTCAGTCACAAAAATAAATGCATTTATAAAATCACTATTAGTTTAAACTTTAAAAAAATATAAGTTATAGTTCTCTAATTAAATTCACATTTGGATCACCCCATATTCAATGTTCCCCGCGCATACATACTTTGATGAATTTGTTGGTAATTTTTATGTGCACCCATCCCTCACCATAGAGTGAGGGACACGTAGTAGGAAAACATAGGAGTGTGTGTGTGTGTGTGTGTGTGTGTGTGTGTGTGTGTGTGTGTTGACTTTATGGTCCATCTGAAATTAATAGGATCTATCGAGTTTTCACTAAGCCAGTTGGATTGGACAATTGGATCAATGGTCAAGTCATTTTCTTTAATATAAAATCGTTAAACTTGTAGGTAACGAATAAAGGGACTAGAGGCACGGGATTGACCCTAAACTTAATATCTAGGCCCATCTAAAATGTTTCCTTTGATCCCCCTATGTTTCCTTGATCAATGGGGCCCTAGGTGGCCCCCATTAAGTTGTCCATCACCATAATATGTATGCATATGAATATCTCTCTCTATATATAAAAAAAAAAAAAAAAAAAAAAAAAAAAAAGAGGGTTAGGGCGAACTTTGACCCTGGTACGCGAAGTCCCTTTCCTCAAATTTCAAGTTCCACCAAAAAATTGTTCAAGCCCGACCTAAGATTTTTCTAATTCAAAAGCAGTCATTTTAAAAGTTTAGTTTATTTATTTATTTATTTATTTTATTTTTGAATGGTGGGGGCCAATCCCAATCACCCCGGGTAAAACCCCAGATGCCCAATTATGAATTCTCTATGAATGGTGGGGGCTATGGTCTAGCATTTGGCAAGATGATGGCGTCTAGGCAGTTGGCATTGGCAGTGTGCATTGATGAGAGCTGAGCCAGTAAGCTGCCAGATGTCCGAGGCCGTCGCTATTGAGGAAGCCGTGACTTTCACTCTCTTTCTCTCTCTCTCTCTCTCTCTCTCACTGTACTCTGTAGACATTTTTCATCTGGGTAACTAGCCTATACTCCCCTGATGCAGCTTCCATTACAAATTCAATTCAGGTTATTTGAAAAATGAACTACGTTATTAATACGATGTGTGCCAATTACATCGAAAGCATTCATTCTCTGTGAACGATAGAGATTGAAAATTTCATAAATCAACTTACGAGTATGAAAGTTTATTTCTCTGATTCAATATTTCAATATATATACATTTTCCTCTAACTGAAAGAAGACGTGTATAATTTTAGATGGATGGATGGATGGATGGATACTCTCAATAATCCTTTATCCTTGGATCCAAGAAGCTAGTTAGTCCAAAAAGATAAATATATCAATATCAAGCAGATTGATATAATCCAACAATCCATTATTTTCTTTCTAACTGCATTGTGTTGGACAGTCTGAATGTAGGAAAATGATCCCTTGCACAGAGCCTTACACATAGTTTCCATATGAACTACCTTACACATGGTTTCCATATGAACTATGTCTAGGAGAATATTTTCTCTAAATTGTCTCATTTACGCTTCCTATGGGGGCAGGAATGGAACTTCAAACTGAGGCCCACCTTTTGCAAGTTAGAACAAATTAGATTGCCCTTTCCACCTTTGAAGTTGAGACCAATTGGCATTGGAGTTAGTCACATTTTTAGGTCACGTTTGGCAACCAAATATTTAGAGAAAATATTTTTAGTTTTCCTAATGTCATGGTAAATCCATGTTTGGCAATTGTAAGTTCCCAAAGAGTTGAATGAATGAAAACCTTCATTTGTTAAGATTTTCAAATCCGACCACCCCCCATTAGATTTGAAAATCCTTACTTAAGTGGATTTGCACATTTAACCATATTTTTCTCAACTATATGCATCGATACATACCAATATCAATGTCAAATAATCAACTATACAAATCCCCAGTGAAGAATTATTGTTCCAATGGTAGTCAATAATCATCACATCTATGAATTCCCAGCTTGTTACCAAACATGCTCTTAGGATGTGTTTGTGGGCCCCAGGGAGGAATTCGCTTTAGAGTGGAAAATTGCTTTGATTCTTAGTGCGGTGTGGAGACAACTCTCCCTCATATCGTTTTAGTTACATTACTCATTAATACAATTAATTTAAAATTGAGACAACTCCACTATGAGTAAGATTTGGGGACATGGTAAAAAGACATTGATTTAGGGTAGCTGCATTTTCGATTAGGTGACGAGTGTGGATCCTCCATGGCAGATATGATAGGCTTTCTCCCTCCGTAACAAATGGTCGAAACTCTATCATGGGGCCCGCATAGTGATCTGGACCATTCAAGATAAATCTCATACCCTCAAATGATATATTTTCAAGTTTCAGTTGGAATAGAATGGGTCCCACCATCTAATTTAGTACCACATCATGCTTTCATCCGTCATGGTACTCAATCGAACGATGTGATCCATTTCTTTTGAATTGAAACTTGAAGATCTATTAGCAGAGGAGATGTGACTCATCTTGAACGGTATCAATTCATCTCTATACAGACCACAAGATTGAGTTCCATGGATGCATAGTTCTCATTATGTAATAGCTGCTACAGGTGAGGTCCATATTGTATGCGGGCTTTTTTTTTTTTTTTTTTTTTCGGAATTCAAGAAATTCGTAACTAAAGAATTTATGAATTTTAAGACATAGAGGAATTTCTGTATGTTCCTTATTAGATTTGAACATCTGGAAATTCCACTAAAATGCAAAGATGGTGAACTTCCAAAATTTATAAAAGTCATTTGTGACCTTTCATATGTCTGGAATTTCTAAATGCTAGCCAAAAAATTTATATGACATTATGAAATAAAAAAAAAAAAACCCAAACATTAGAATTTATGTTAAGAATTGTAATAAAGAAACAGGATTTCTCTCAGACTCCGGGGTAGGAGATAGGTGACTGCCGATGTCAATTATTGGGGTTGGGTTAGGACCCTAGGAGGACCCATTGATGACATATTATTACTGGCAAGTTCACCGTACAAACAGTTATGAGGCCTACTAGTGGTTGTTGGTAGGTCGACTCCACCCACATAGATTAGCCCCTATGTAGGTGCTGTACTAATACATGCATGCGGGACAGCTAAAGGTGAAAAGCCATTTGGGAGCACTGTCTCTGAGTTGGGCAACAGCCAACAGCCCCCTCCAAGGAAACATCTTCTTGCAAAAAAAAATTTAAAACCACCAGCTATCTATAAAGTTTCACTTTTCAGATCTTTCCATCTCTCACCGTTTGGTAATTTTATTTTTAAAATAAAGTGAAGTAAAGTGAAATAAAAAATAAAATATAATATAAATAGATTATGATGGTATTTTATTTCAAGTTGTTTGTGATAGAATATTTTTTTACTTTTGTATGGAGAAATGAAGTTTTTTTGTCTTTTAGTGGATAAAGGTAATTATTTTTTTGACTATTTTTTGAAAAATGTGGAATGAGTTTTGAATTAAAGTGCTTTTGATTTAATGTTTAACTTTATTTTACTTGACTTTCCTTGGCAAGTAAGATTATCAAACGGAAAGGTTATGATGACCCCTATGAAATCCCCGAAGGAGTACCTTTATATGACGATAATAATTTTTTTTTTTTTAAATCACGTCCTGACCTTTCATTATCAATCTAAACCCCTCACACTTATTTCTGTATAAATTTCACAAGTTCAAATTTGAGACTCATTCAACTATTACTTACCATTGGATTAAAAGTAAATAAAATAATACCTTTTAAAATTAATAAACTTGAGGATCATAGATTAAAAGGATAAGTTGATTCATCAAGGTTGATATTTTATAAACATCTGGGTCTCATTTAGATCTTCCAGACTTACACCACTCGAAGACTGGCATGGCCTCATGTGGGCCCGATTGGGCAATGCTCATGGTAGGCGTTCATGGATGGCGCTTGGGTGAGGCTAACCTCATACATGAGGGCCCGTTTGGATGTCTACAGAATAAAATATTTACAAATTTAAATATTGTAAGAATAAAATAGTATAAAATACAATAATACAATATTATATTAGTATAATATTTTTACTGTTTCGCAACTTTTTAAGAATATTACAGATTTCAAATTGAACAGTTTGGAAGTGTTATCATTAAAGTAAATTACATTATAAGAAACAAATTTATTAAATATTTTAATTTATATGTAATTTACAACGTCTAGATAAAAAAGTAATGTAGTAAAGTAAAGTTTAACTTTCAAATTTTTACTATAAATTACTTTCTTTTATCACAGAAAACCATGGTAAAGTATAGTAAAATACTTTATAACTCTCTCTCTCCCAGTTTGCTTTACCACATACTTTATCTTACCTTACTTTACCTCACATTTTACCATGATATAACATCAATTAATCTTTATTTTACTTTACCATACCTGTAAACAAGTTATTTTTTCTTTACCATATAAAACTAAGATAAAATGTGATAAAGTAAAGTAAAGAAAAGAAACTACTTTACCAGTCCTTCCCACTTTACTTCACCATGCACTTTATCTCACCTTTACTTAACCAAACCTTTACCGTCCTATGAGATTTACTTTTACTTTACTTTACCATATGTGTAAACATAAACATTATGATGCATTTGGTGAACTAAAGTTTTTACTTTACTCTACCACTTTGTAATAGTCATTTTAAAATATTATAATCTTGTATAAAGTTTTCTAGAGGAGGGAGCTATAGGAGAGAATATTGAGCTTTTTGAAATAAAAGAATCTTTTCTTTAAATTTTTCTTGAGTTACCAAACGCACAAGATTTTCTTCTTTAAAAAATGAAAGATTATATTCTATAAAATATTATTTTCTTGTGTTTTCTTGTGTATCCAAACATGCCCAAAGTTGAGTGAAGATGTTTTGAACATGAGAGACAACTAATGTGATCAATCCAACCCTTTTACACCCTACCACCAATCTTGAATGTCATAGATCTCATGGGTGATCATCCGTAGGGAAAATCATCAGATGATCTTACTTTGACATGGCAGACCATGATTGGTCCACTCTCGATCACCGCCATGGAAAAAATCATCAGAGGATCTTGCTTTGACATGACGGACTGTGATTGGTCCACTCTCAATCACCGTGGCAAAAATCCTAAGATGATCCCGATTTCTTAAAAAGGCATCCAAATCTCGCTTGCCCTTTCTGGTTTATTTATTTATTCACTTGACGTTCTAACATTCTAATACACGAGATGATGAGACCTATCCAAAATTAGTACCCGATTGTTTGAATGTAAGTTTCTAGTTTTCAAATAATAAAATTGGTAGCAAGAAAGGATTATTCAAAAGGTGATAGGTGAACAATATAAGGTGGAGATGCAGGCAAGACTCTAACTTCCTAAGTCCTAGGATTTGGTTTACAAGCGCCATTGGTAGATATTCTTCTGCTCAATTCATTTCCCTCTAAAGGGAAGGCTATGAACCTTCACCTCTTATGTTCACTTGAGTAGAGTCACAAACTCACACAGCCTTGCCCACAACAGGTGGGTGCTGATGTCCCTAATCAGGGTGAGCTACAGCAAGCACTCTATGGATCTGCACCATTGTTCCTTCAGTTATAACTAGACGTGCCCAAGGGATGGGCCAGCCCTGCCTCAATTTGGGCCCAGCCCATGTAGCTCAGGTTGCTTGGAGTTTTAGAACTTGGGCTAGGCCTGGGTCTAAATTCTGAATACTTTTAATATCTGGGTTGGGCTTGGACTAAGTGATAGATAGAAAACCCAAACCCCGGCTTGGCTCATCCAAACAAGAACACATGTAGTTTAGTGACTGATCTGCCCAAACAAGTTATAAAAAGCAGAAACAAGTGCTAGAAAGTTTGACCCGACCCGATCCACTAAATGGGCTGGGTCGGGCTCAATATATTTTTGAGGCGGCAAGCACTTAAGACCATTGTTGGATTTAAGCTGGATACAAGCCTGTGCTTTTGAAGTTTCGATGGGCCTGAATATGCTGAGCCGAGCTCACCCTAGATCGGCTCAGCCCATGAAGACCCCTAACTTCAACTACGGGCGTCTGTATTGTCAAAGGCACTCAAGAAAGTAGATTCTGAACATGGACAGATATTCCTATCCTTCCAAGGAATCTTTCATCCCTTGCTAGAAATCCCAGTTACTCTTCAGTTTTCTGATCATACTAAAGGAATTCAGGCCTGTTGAAGAGTAATATGTATAACATTTTATCGTCAGTCTAAATCCTCTATCTCAGCAGTAACTAACTCAATATTGTCAGGAGTTGAGAGTGTAAATCACTCAACTGGTTTGTCCCTGCCCAAGCAAGGTGAAAGGTGGAGCGTCTGATGTGAATGGGTTGGTCTAATTACAAAGTGATGTTCCGGATAAGTTCAAGGGATTCCATTATGAGGAAGCCCAGCAAATTAAATCCCACCCCAGAAGGTTTTCGAAGTTGGATGCCTAGGGCCTAGATAAAACATAAGATCAATGGAGTATAAAAATATCATAAACAATAATATCCTTACAAGGAACCAAAACTATGTTTACTTTAAATTCTTCTCCACTATTGATCATTAAGGCCTAACAGATAAAATGGCTTGTGCATCCTTCCCTCACTAAACTTAATGGGGCCCACCTAGGGACACATTGATCATGGCACTTGTGGGGAATGGAAAGAGACATCTTGGATGAGCCCATATATCAAATTTAGATTCAATCCCATGCCTCTAACCCCTTCACCCATGGCCCACAAAGCTGACGACTTTATATTAAAGATAAAAAAAATTGACCCTCAATCCAACAATCCAACCCATTTGGATAGTTGTGAATTCAATGGGTCTAGTGACTTAAGGGGTTACAATGTGTGTGGATAGTTCGGATGTATTCTACAGTCAACCCTACTTATGTTGTCCCTCACCATGATGGATGCATATGAATATTTCCCAAGATGAATATATTACAACTAAGATTCATTTAGGTTGATTTTAGACTCATTCCTAGTACATGCATAGGCCTTCTCCTCTGCTCTTGATTTTTGATGTCCTAACCAGTGCCTCAAAAAGCACAGGAAGACCTGTCGTTCTAGCAGGACCTGATTGTGGGGGGAACCTGACAATTAATACCATAAGATGACAACCATAGAATTCATCAAAAACATGAAAAGAAAATTGAACTAATGGAGTACCAAAATACCTCAACTTTCATCTGTTTCCCGTTCTTTTAATTGGTTGTTCTCCCTGGGTTGTGTGTGATTTTGTTAGTTTTCTTTATAGATGTTTTAATTGTGCAGATCCCATAATAGAGCTCATACAAAACATTACATTTTTGCAATTCCTAAACTAATTATTGCTTGCTATATAAAGGAAAAGTAGAAAGTAAATTGGAAATGCCTAACATGTTATTCTAAATCTGAAGAGAAATAAAGTAGATGCACAAAACCACAAGAATCATGAGCAAGAGACACATAATAATCTCAAATTAACTGGCCAAATAGACTAGGATGGACTAGACTTTGGACATTAAAATGGATGAACTAGACTTTGGACTTTCAAATTCTTAAAATCCACAGATTAACAAAAAATTAAGAAAGGAGGGGAAAAACTCTTAACCTTCTGTTACCATTGAAAAAAACAAAAAGCACTTTTACCTTTCTATACAAGCTGCAGTAAAATGGAAACTGATCCTACTGGTACTTGCATTCGCCAGAAGAATTAATGATTAGAACTAAAAGAAAGTATCCCTGTTTGGTAAACCCTAGGCTTCAAAATCCCTATTGCTCAGAATTAGCTTGCAGGGGAGTCATCTTGTGCTGATAAAGTCAAAACAAGCTAAAATTACAATTATGAATAAAAACACAGATGAAAATAATAGGACTGGAAAGGGGACTCCCAATAACTGTGAAAAAAAAAAAAAAAAGTGAAGACTTACTGCTCAGAATGAAACCCTCAAGCAGGCTCTGGGCTCTCTCAGCCTGCTCTGGACCACCGGATATTTGAATCACTCTTTTGGGCTGCTCAGGTCTGTCTTCAACAAAAGTAACAGTTGCTCCTGACATCTGTTTCCGTCAAGACACAGAACAGGACATAAGTTTCAGCTCCCAACTAGATAAGTAGGAAACTTACTTTAAATGCGAAATCACCTCACTAATCTGAGCAAGCTTGCTTCCTGATCTCATGATGAGACTGGGGACTGCATGTTCTGGTATGACAACCTCCAGTGTCTTTTTTGTGACAATTGGTGTGGGTAATCTACAAGACAGGCAAAGACAGATGTGGGTATGCATTCATGATTTCATGGAAAACAAAATGAAGGCTCATTGTCTACCTGCTTGGCCCACTAGACCCCTCATGAGCATCAGTTTCTTCCTGCTCGGACAATCCACTGCCAGAACGTCCAGTGTCCTGCTGCACAGAGGGTTAAGATTCATAAGAACCACTAATAATAAGTGAGAGCACAGCACAAAATATGAAAAGCAGTTGCAGAAGTGAAGCCAAGATAACTGAAATCTATTTTAAGCCCAAGCAGACTACTACACTTAAGCACTATAAGATTGAAGGATCATTCAACAAGAACAGAACCAGAACGATACTGAAAAAATGAGGAAATCCAAAAGGTCATTTTATATACATCCAAATACTAAACACCAATCTGTATGGGCTGAAAAAACTTCAAAGAAAAACAATGCATCCTTACTGTTATGGAAAAACAAGGGATTACTAGATTCATCATCATGTTTTGTGAATTCTCATTTAAATTCAACTCTATATATAGCCATACATTCAATAATTCCACAATACATTATGTCTTTACTCACCATTTCATTTAAGGTCTTGTAACTCTTCAATACATCTTACTGAAGCAATTTCCAGATTTCTGTATGCATGCCAAAACCTAAACTATATTCTTTTAACTCTCACTTTTATTGGAGCTGCCTGAAAGCTTACTCTTATGTGCTCATTTCTAATTCTATCATTTCTAGAAACTCCACAGTCCACACGTCCCTCCTAGAAATTGCAATGCACATCTAGTAACATGTTCTTTCACTTCTTCTCATTTCTTTGTTGCCCAACATTCAGCACCTTACTACAAAGCAGGTCTAAGTAACATCTTATAAAAATACCTTTTTAATTGAAAAGGCATTTTACTTGTTAAGGTATTTGGTTTTAGCATCATTAGGATGTATAAACATCGACTTAGTTGCAGGCATCCTAACTGGGATTTCATTACATTCATACCATTGCATTAGAAAATATCTGAAAAGGTGCCAAATAAGTGTGTGAAGAAAGAATATGCACAAAAAACCACGAAAGAAAAAATGACCTCTAAAAGACAAGCAGAAAGACATGTGAGGGTCAATAAATCGGCATCTCTAAAGACAATGACACCAAGCTTGATGATAAAGAAAATAATAGCCTTGGAACTTGTAAGTGCCAAATGTGTAAGCATCGCATGACCCACCTGGACTTGCTAATAATATAAATAATTTAGCACCTAATTTACGGGAAATTATGACAATAAGACAGCTGAAAAAAAGAAGTCGCTCCAGACCAAGTTGAACCAAAGCAGAACCTCAATACGTCGCCGAATAATCTTAAAGCTGACTTCATACTGGTGACTTGGATAAAAACAAATTGAAAGAAGCAATGACAATATGCGTCCTCTTTTGTTTCAATTGTAACTCCTAAAAACACTAAAAAAAAGAAAAAGGAAATTGTAACTCCTAACTCAACCTACTTATCTCAGGTAAACTCACTCTTCTATTTTTACCCAACTTCTAATTGCATTATGAAAACATGGAAAATCAGACAATACTAGTCTGGACTCTGGATAGATTGGAAGTTTGTTCCAGACTATATAACAAAGGTTGTGACTGTGGGACTACTGATGGGATGACAGTGGCTTCCACTGTCAGATGGACTTTAATAGACCTGGCTGGCTGTGGCTGGGCCTGTTGGCCTGTGCTGGGCTTGACTACGCTCGGATGGGCTTGGCACATGGTTTTAAATATCGGCCGATACTGGTATGTATTGGCCCCGATGATATCTCAGTGAGATATCGGTCTCGGTATCGTGTCGGTCCGTATCGCATTTATATCGGCCGTTATGGCCGATATTTTGAAAATATCAGTTGTAACGGCCGTTACGACCGATATTTTCAAAATATCGGTCATAATAGAAAGAAAAAAAAAACCTTTTTTCTTAACAAAGAGGAGTAAAGAGGATGAAGAGGAACAAGGAGCAGATGATAGATTTATTAAATGCTATTACAAGATGGAAAAAAACAAGAAGAAGAAACTAGATCTTGCATGTGTTGTGGAGAAAGTAAAAAAAAAGGAAATAAAGAAATAGATAGCTAGAGAGAGATGAGGAGGAGGAGAGCTGAGAACCACACCTGAAACCTCCCTTGGACTGCTCACGCCTCATATGGGGACTGCGTATGGAAATCTTCTTCTTCTTCTCCTCCTCTCCTTTTTTTTTCCTATTCCTCCTCTCTTTCCCGTTATCTTTTCCATTTTTCCCCTCCCGGTCTCCCCCAAGTTTGCATCGCTGCCATTGAAAGGGGAAAAAAGCCCTCTTTTTAGGGCCAAGTTCGTACCCTTTCCATTGAAAGGGGGAAAAGCCTTCTTTTTAGGGTTTTCATTTCAATTAGATTGATGGGCTGATTGGGCTTAATTTGTGGGCTCACCATTTGTAAACAAAACTTAACATATGAGGCCTACAGTGAAGCCTACAAATAAAGCCCTCTTTTTAGGGTCTTCATTTCAATTAGATTGATGGGTAGCATTTGTAAACAAAACTTAACATATGGGCCTACAGTGAAGCCTACAAATAAAGCCCTTGTATATAGACTTTTGTTAATATAATAAAAGTATAAGAAATTTGAAATACTTTGTAGTGGACAAGACATTGGTACCTCACAAGTCCTTGGAGTATCTGGACTTTAAAAAAAAAAAAAAAAAAATGTACCCCTTTAATAGGACCTACTTTAAAAAAAAACTAAATCACTCAAAATAAATGCCTCCATAATGGATGCCTCCATAATGGGCCCTCAATAAAATTTATTCCAATAAGGTTAGAGTCCAATCTCCAATGTCATATACTCATATTGATCACTTATAAAAAATGTTAAAGAAAAAGGTTATGTTTTAAAATGGTCATTAAGGCCTATATTAATAGGCTTATAAATTATAAAAATGGGCTCAAATTTAAACACTACAACTTAATATATTTAGCAGTTAAAAATAAGATGGCGATACAGGGTGTCATGACTTAGGAGGACCGATATTTTGATTTATTTTTTGTTACTTGTTACTAATGGAAAAAAATATTGTTTTTCCGGCATTTTCTAATATTCTGGATTTTCTTGATATTTTTGTAAATTTTTTTGGATTAAAGAAAAAATTCACACCGTGACGACCGGGACGGACCGATAACCGCGACCGATACCGATACCATATCGGTTTTTTGGGCCAACCGATACCGCGATTTTAAACCATGACTTGGCATAAGGCTTGGATTGTCCAGATGAGTTAGACGAACAAGTTGGGAGGAAACTCACCCTCAACTTTTCTCCATACCAAATATCCTCCATAGTCAACAACCATTCTCACCATCACATAATCAACTTATCGATTATTTTTCACATCCCGCAAGTGTGTGGAGTATCTCTGTGTGTCAAACTACGGTGTCAGTAGTGCCAGAGCTAGGATTTTCTTGTAGTGGGGCAAGAGACAATAGACAAGAAATATTTTATATTTATTTCACTAATTATTAATTATTTATAAATAAATTTATTTTAGGCAGATTTTTAAATAATATCTGAAGAAAAATCCTAAAATTAGAATACCCAACATTTTGCAAGACAGAATTCCTCAAAACTTTGTGAGGGCAGTTAAAATTTGAAAATAGTACTAAGGCTCACCATAATAGATCCTAACTGCTCAAAATAATTGTTTTCTCCTTGTTTTAGCATTCTGAGAGTTGTGTCTCGCTCTAATCGAAGTAGGACCGTTACCAAAATGATCGCATGTGAACCAAGCCATCCACAGATTAATTAATAAAAATCTGTTAATTAGTTACTTGTAATCGTTTGATGGGCGATGATCCGGTGGTAGGCATACATGGTTGAGAGGCAACATTTAAATCCATTCACCAAGTCATGAAAAGATGAAATGTGAAATGATATCAAAATGCAAAGTTAAGGGTCTAGATCCTCTGAGTGCCTCGCTTACACTTACTATGAGGGGTGTGAAATTCCAATGTAGGGCCCACTTATAGAATATCCAAACCACTCAAAGTAAACTCCCTCCCCTTGAGTAAGCTTTCCCCAAATTTTTACTCTTCATTAAGAGTTAGACGGTTAGACCTACCATAAGATTGAGCACAGGGATTAAAATAGCGGCTGTGGCAGACATAGCGGTCAGTGGCCAAAACGCTACGTAGCGGGCAATACGTAGCGGTGTAGCGGTGTGAATTTTTTAAATGGTCAAATTTTTTTGAATCTTGTATAGCAAACAATATTGAATTTCTTTAGTGACTTGAAACCATATAAGGGTAGAGATAACTTTAGGAAAGACTATTGAGGAGAAGAAATAGGAAAAATAGTGTTTAAAACTAAAATTACTTGGCTATATTAGGTTTTAGACTGTAGCGCCGTTATTTTCAAAATAGCGTAGTGGCCTCGACCGCTACGGTCAATAATGCGGTCGCTACGCTACGCAGCGGTCGCCATTTTTAACCATGATTGAGCATACGTTCAATCTTATGGTGGGACCAACTGCAACTAATGTAGAATTTGGTGTCAAGCCATGAAGGCAAGGGCCTTCATTTTTAGTGGTTTGGATTTTCAATAGGTGGTGCCCATTGCGGAGCTTGACCAACACCTCCACACTTGCCACACCCACCCACCTGTGAGCATGACTGAGTTTTTCTTTAGACATCCTTGCAGCACTGGAACAAAGAATACTCCTCGGGGTATTTGGTGCAGATCATATGACCTTACCAGAATGATGAGGTACTGGTTAGTGGTTGTCTATTTTAATTCAGTTCAGGCCCAAGTAAAAGTTTGGACCCAACTCATTTCCATCCCTAGTAACCCAGGGGTGATGGGGGACTGAGGAGCTCATCCAAGGTTTTGATCAAGTAAGGTGGCACAGCTATTCAAGTCCAGGAGGTTTCAGGAGGATCAACAAAGCAGAGTTGCTTTCTATGCTGTTAGGAATAAGTGAAGCCTGCAACCAGAGCCTCATCCACCATATTACTGATGGAGACTCTGCTTGAGCATTGAGATAAACGTGCGCCAAGGAATGGCCAATGGAACATAGTATCTTGGTTAGGGGAGCAAATGATGAAGTAGATTCTGATGTTTTATTTGTAATTATTTCAGTTTCATTTTGCATGTGTTTGTGTTCTGCCATCTCTGCACAGAGTGGGGAAAGGAGGAGCGACTTTCTCTTCCCTGTTATTATTGAAGGAGACTCAGCCACCAAATTGAGATGTGCGAAGGAATTGTCGATGGAACACAGTATCTTGGTTAGACTGGCTAAAGGATCTTTTAGACGGCCAAATTGTGTCCCGCTTGCCTGTGCTTAGGGGAGAAAATTTTAAAGTAGATTCTGGTGTTTGATTTCTAATTGTTTTTCTTCTTCAGCTTGTACGGGTGAGTTCTTCCATCTCTATACGGAATGGAGGAGGGGGGAGCCTTTCTCCCCTGTTTTGCATATATTCCTTTTAGTAAATTACTATTATTTTCCAAAAGAAACGTTTTAGAAATTAAAAAAAAAAATGCACAGTGACTATTAAGTGAAAAATATACAGCAAGGCAAATGTCTTAAGTATGAATAACCAATGACTGTCACCTTAGATTGCAATGAAGTTGTTGCAGTCTGCATGATCTGATAGCCTGCCGTTGAAGGGTCACTACCCTGGTAGTCTTCATGACCTGAATTCCTATTGGGAGAAATAGCCTCAACAAGCGTGCTACCAACATGACCTGAAGCAGACACTGGTGGTGGTAGCAAATCCTTTGGTAGGGAGACTTCACGATATAAGAAACTCCGTAGCCTTGATGTCAATTGGACAAGAGCATCACGAGCTGCCATTATGTCCCCTACAATCTGCACACACAAGCATCGGTCATGAATATTGAACCATATGTAGCAAAAAAAATATAAGCATAGCCATAGCAGAGAAATATCACTTGGTTTACTCTCTTAAGTATCTAATACATTCTCAGTTTCAAGAGGGTGGTCCTTTAGTATCCATAACTAAGGTGAAGACGCACAAACCTGTACAAGCTCACCAGCCCCCACCGCGCAGAGGGGGAATTCCTCTCTCGGTAAGATCTGTATATTAGCACGAGTTGATCTCCTCATTTCGGTTAATGACCCATCCCCGCCCTCTAAACATCCAATTTCAGCAGCAGAAATGAGTAGCCTTGTTGTGATAACATTATCTTTATCCGGACCAAGATCTACGATGCGACTCTGGATATGCAGCAAAGCTTCCTGAGCAGGAAACAGCTCATCATCTGGACCCTAATGTAAATATAAACAAGAAAATTAGTACAGCCTAACAAAAAGGAATTTATATCAGCATCACAAGCCAAGTTTTAGAAAGTAAGAAACTTTTGTTTATAGAAATTTCAAAACTTCATTAAGAATAGAAGAGCATGCATGCAAGGGCTTCATGTGTCATTCAATCGGCATCTGGTATTAGGAAGGCTCCATGTGGTATGCGGATGTGGATGAAGGATGATGGACATAGCTACACATAATCGAGCCTCTTTCATCCATGTTAAAAAGGAGGCCAAATTCTTCAGCAGATGACTAGGAAAGGAATGTCTCATATATGTCAGAGTCGGGTTATATTTCATGAGGATCCAATGGCTTATGGGTCTAGTTGCCATTTTCCTTTTTGCCTTCGGTCGTTCTCTATCAAGGCTTGGCCTTATGCTTTGTAGCATTTTAGTATGTCTCCAGTACTGTTTTGCCATCATTAATATAAGTTACCATTCAAAGAGGTAAATTGCCATACAGCTAGCCAATCAAACAACAAATGAAACTCTGACAAAAGAAAGAAATACATACGTAAAGCCATTTATAACCATAAATGCAAAAGATACTCTATGAGGAACCAGTTTTCTTTTGTATGAAACTTCAATAAATTGTAAAAACTTCCAAATTTTGATCAGCAAAATGCTTAGTCTACTACTTATGTGGAAGTGTTAACATGGGTATTGTTCCATATTAACTAAGGATGACTAATTTTTTGTATTCAATACCCAACCCGTAGACCATTTTCATTCCTTAATTTCATCTTTATCATAAAGAGAAAGAATACAGTTGTCTTTTCACCTCATTATATTTCTTCATGCACCAGTATCATTTGCATGCTCAAAAATTGGACAACTAAATTAAAGAACTAGACACTTTATGTGCCTTTAGCAGATAGTAAAAAAAATCAGAGAAAGTATGATGAAAGTTGTATGCTTTCAATAAGTTAGGCCAGCAGAAGGAGACAGGGGATACTGTGAAGCCTCGGAGTCCCACATCGATTATAGAGAGGAAAGTGAATTGGATTATATGTAGAGCTTATACCCTTACTTTGCATGAGGCCTTTTGGTGGGTTGAGGCCCACCAAAAACAAAACCGTGAGGCTCATGGGCCAAAGCAGACAATATCATGCATGCGCGTAGGGTAGGCCGTTACAAATGGTATCAGAGCCAACTCTCGACTAGTGCAAGTGTGGGTCCCCTGCCGTGGGCGGGCCAAGAGGGCTGGCAGGCTTTTTGCATAGGGTTGAGGCCCATGCATGCGTGTAGGGTGGGGCGCTATAGATATAGCTCAGAGCCTTACATACCAAAGCAAATAAATGGAAAACAAAGTGGGCAAGTAAAAAAGAATTAAGGCAACAAACTTTGCATGTTGAATATCTCAAAGAAGGTAATCAAACTTCACCAGTTGTAAGTTTACATGGCAAAAGGAGGACCATTAGATCATTTATGTGCCACTTTGTTATTTTTAATGAGATTCTAATAATGAATGGGAAGAAATACCTGATCAACCTACTAATAGTAGTAATAGAATAACAATAAAAAAACTAGGGATGAAGAAAATAAAAAAGGAAGGGAACAATTGACTAACTACCTCTTCCGAAGAAATAATGATTATTCGTTCAGCTGACCCTGGAACCGGATCAGAAACACTGACATCAACACCAACATCCCCTCGAAGCATCTCTATAAGTCCATCTGATTCTCCCATTACACTTTCAACCTTATCATTTGGACAAAGGATTCTAAACACAATATCTTCACCAAAAGGTTGTGAATGGTCAGCCATGGAAGTAGCTGCAGATTCAAAGGCAAATCCTGAACGTGAAACATAGGCATTGCCTCTAACGCTGTCCAACCCCACAGACGATCGTGGTCCGGAAGCAGGCCCATCCAAGGCCGATCGGAATGCTGTACTGCTCATGTAATTAAAATCATCCTCAGGTGGGAAAAAACGGTCTGGTGAATGCAAACGCCCACGGAAAGAATTGCGATCACGGAGCAGGCTCTCTCTCAAGCGAGATGAAATAATTGCTATAGCTCTCTTTACAGCACTGCCATCGCCAACAACCTACAAGGGCAACACCTTACACCATTGTCAGATGATAGATAAATTTCAGGATGATATATGCTAAATATAATGCAAATCTCTATCCATTTAAAGGTTCAACCAAAATGATGGTGCATTTCACTTTAAAGAAAAATTGACAAAAATAGAAAGCCATGTGCAGCCACTTAACCATCCACAGTCCCAAATATCAAACATGGCATTGGATGTGGTACAAATACAGGTATGGAGACAAACACAGGAATCAGATATACGACTCTGCACTTTAGAAAATCTAGGACATGGATATGGATACGGGTGTCCCAATTTTTCCTTTAGATCACGATTGAATTAATGAAATTATCATGGTTTATGTTCCTTTCTTACATTTTCTATGTGGAGAAGTAAGAGAATTTAAAGAACTAAATGAAATAATGGACTTGCTAAGTAGGATATGCTAAACTTATACCCTAGAATTATCGGTGCAGTATTGGGTACCAATACAAGTATCGTATTAGTCCTATACGGATACGTTGGGTTGGTACAAGTATCCGGGTATCATAGATGTGTTCATATTAAAGCACATCTCTTAGCATCCACTTGATCATACTCAATCTCAAATAGTTGATAGCGTAGAAATCTGAGATTTACATTAGAAAGCTTGACCATATTGTATGAACTCAGTTATTAACCTTTCAAGTTGGTCAGCAAGGATGATGGACGTTTTGGCACGATTTCTTCCCCGGATCAATTGAGGAATTTGTGCTGGGAAGTGGGAACTAATTATTAAGGACATGTTTTGAGATATCAAAACAAAATCTTTCAAGTTATGATAAAAATCCAGACAAGTAATACTTATTTTGCAATGTAAACAAATTAATGGAGAAAAGGGGGAAAAAAACACCACCACAATGTTATATGAACACATACTTGGAGCAGCAACATCTCATTTAAATAGACGAGATATTATGCCCAAGCGAAATGCCTAAGCTAATACACAATAACTAGATGCCATAAATGGAGATTTTTATTTGCATTTAACGCACAAATTACAAATGGATCAATCGAGAAAAGGAAAAGAAACACTTCCACAATTTTATATTAATGCATACAGTGCCTGGGGGGGTGGTGCGGCGGCAAGCGATGGTCAACTGATAATATTTTATATTTACTGGTTTATTACTAGTTATTTAAAAATAGATTTATTTATTTATGAATATTTGTAAATAATGCCCAAAGAAAAGTCCTAAATTTAGAAATACCCTAACATTTTCCAATGCATAATTCTGCAAAACTTTGTGAGGGCAGTTAAATATGAAACTAGCAGGGCTCAATATAATCAATCCTAACCTCTCAAAATAATTGTCTTCTCCTTGTTTAAGTATGCAAAGAGTTGTGTCTCGCTCAAATCAAAGTAGGACCTTTGCCAAAATGATCACATGTAAACCATTCCATCCAAGATTAATTAATGAAAATCCGTTAATTGGTTACTTGTGATTGTTTGATGGGCGATGATTCCATGGTAGGTAGGCATAGATGGTTGAGAGGCAGCGCTTAAATCTATTCACCAAAGTCATAAAAAGATGAAATGTGAAGATGTAAATGATATCATAATGCAAAGTTGAGGGTCCGGATCCTCTAAGCGCCTCACCGACATCATGAAGGGTGTGAAACTCCAATGCAAGACCCACTTATCGAAATTCTGAACCACTCAAAATAAATATCCTCCCTTGAAATTGGCTTTCCCCAAATTTTACATCAATACTAGTTAGACCTACCATAAAATTGAGGATATGAATAAGATGCCATATGCCCAATCTTGGGACCAACTCCTACTGATGTAGAATTTGGAGTCAACCTAGGCAAAGCGAGGACCTTCATTTTTAGCAGTTCGGATTTTCAATAGGTCGTGGCCGTTGTGGAGTTCCACTTCTGAAGCATCATGGGAAACACTCGATTTCTTTTTCTTTTTTTGTTTCTTTTTTCTTTTTCTTTTTCTTTTTTTCTTTTTTCTTTTTTTTTTTTTTTTTTTTTTTTTTTTTTGAGAAACAATGCATTTAAATAGGTCATATATTATACTTAAAGTGGAGGATTAAAAAAAAAAAAAAAAAAGGATAGTATACCTAAGCTAATACCCAATAACTAGATGCCATAAACTGAGATTTTTAAATGCATTTAATGCACAAATTACAAATGGTTGATAGTTTCATTTTTAACATAAATGGTCAATGAATGTTAGAAATAAAGACTTTCATGTATTAAGGGACTCGACTCATTGCACACAAATAGTGTAGCACGGCAAGATTTAGCTTCAACCTCTTCCACAAGGGGACGGAATTCTTTCTTTCGGGAGGAGGGGGGCACTTGACATTTACTAGGGGGGCGGGCCAACCAACGAAGAGTTGGCTTACAGAGCTTACTCATCAAGGGGCAAAGGGGGGGTTCATGCACCGGCGTCACGTAGGATTTCCTTCAACAAGAAAGGATTGCTGCTGTGAGTGATCATGCACGATAGAGAATGATGGATCAGCGGACCGATTGATTGACCGAGATGTGATGCTCACTAATCGACCATGCCATAATCGACCATGAGCCATGAGTAGATGCGGGTTGGATACGTAGTTCGAGTCGCCGCTGTGAACTACCAGTGAAAATATTTTGTAACCGCTTGTTGTCCCCTATAAAGAATACAGGGGCAGAGAAGATCAGGTAAAGCAAATCCATTGCTTGCCATTAACGATTCCTAACCACGTTCATTTGTTGTATGATCAATAGGGAAGGGGGGAGTCCATTCTAGTGCGAGCCTCTCTGTCAAAAAGGGGAACGCACGTCGGAGACAAATGCCCCTTTCGTGATCTACACGCATTCCAGTGTCCAATGGTAAACATAATGGCAATGCATTGGACCGCTTCTCAATGACAATGGTTCCGGCGTTATTGTTCTTCGACTGCAGTTGACTATGCCCCCGTTCGGGCATATCAACGTATTGGGTCATAATTCCCGGGTGCGCTTTTACGGGAGTCCAATCACAACATGTGGCCCAAGGTGCGAACTATCAGGGGACCGTAGTTTGAATGCCTACTACTTGGTCCGGAATAAACACTGCTAACTACTCTGATTACTCAATCTGCGACCACCGATCTTACCTATGAGGGAAATTTCCAAAATACTAAAAGAGTATAAAATGTTTGGCTTATTTTCAAAAAAGTATATGAACATTTGAACATATCAAAAGAGTATAAAAGTATTTCGTATTTCTTTCAATCAAGTCCTCACCCAAAAAAATTGAAAAATGACAAATATACCCTTATGTCATTTTTCAAATTTCCCCCTTAATAAATCATTAAAAAGAAATGATCAAGTCTAACCCAAACGATTAAGTGGACCCTACTCTAACTACCTTTATGCATAGATGGTTAAAAAAAGAAGGATTTATGTGGATTCCAAGTGACTGAAAACTAGCTTCATTAAATGGTTATGATCATCAAAAGTCAAGTTAAAACTTGGGCATAGTTGAGAAATTCGTTTTGAACAATCAAGTTAAAACTTGGCCTCCAAACCAAAATGTTTCAGCCGATTCAGAATTTTAACGAAATATCTTGGAGTTACGTTTCAGGAAAATATGAAATTAGAACTATATACAAATAGAAAAATATAAGATTAATATTAAATTTAAAAAACATGACTTGATGCGATTAGTTTATTCTATTTCTAGCAAACTAAGTCACTAGTGGCATGTATAAATATAAAAGAGTTACGTTTCAGAAAAATATATAGAAATATATACATATAGAAAAATATAAGATTAATATTAAAATTTAAAAATATGACTTGACAGTTGACACGATTAGTTTATTCTACTAAATCAACTCAAATGTGGCATGCATGATATAAACAATTAATCATAACAAATTAATGTCATCATTATGGCCCATAATCATAAAATTCAACCACCATAAAGTTCAAAACTTCAAATATTCATCACAATCATAGAGTTTAGAATTGACCGAAATGGACTGAGATAGACCGAAATTTGGTACAAAATTTTTGGAGGGGTGTTTCCATTTCATTTTTATGGCCGAAACAAAAAATCTCGGGAAGTTCATCCAAAACGAAATGAATTTCTCAACTATGAACTTGGGCCATATGAGAATCCGGAGAAAAGAACCCCAAGACCAATGAGGCCCACCATCAACATTTGATCACTGAGGCCCATAGAGTGATTTTTGGGTTGGTAATTGGGGACAAAAGAAATTAAAAGACAAAAACTTGCCATTCGGATATTTTTTCATTTTCAGAAAAAAATTATGGAGAGGACTTGATTGAAAGAAGTGTGGAAAGTGTTTATACTTTTTTGAAATATTCAAATTCTCATGTACTTTTTTTTGAAAATGAGCCAAAACTTTTTATACTTTTTTGAAAATCTCCCTTCTTTAAATGGCAATACCTTTTATTCAGAAGTCACTGAAGATTTGACTTATTAAATATTAATGTACCAAAAAGAGGCACACAAATGGCCATCCCATCAAGTGGATGGTTGGACCATAATACTGCGAACAAATTGCTTACTAACTATGACATTAGCAAAATCATGCTCTCCCAATCGATTCGCACTTCTCCAAGCTGTCTGCTTCTTCATTATCTTCTTTTCTAACTTGGGAGCTTACATTTACATCATTTGCTAGGGTGCTAATCTCATTAAGGACATAAAACTAGTCCCATGGTTTGTTGGCCCTGTTACTTGCCCACGGCACTGGATTCCTAGAATTGTTAACAGCTGAAGTATTGTTCGCAGAGCATCTTAGCCATTAACATATATTAATATTGCAACAAAGTAAGGCCAATGTGAGATAAAGATACCGTCATTGGAGTCTACAGTATGGAAAATGTTTGTTATTGCATGTCATAAAATGCATAGAAACTTACAAAACTTAAAATCATAGATATTATTAAAAAAGAGAGAACTAGGCAACAGTTTTCTTATCGTTATTTCAGATTTCATTAATTCTCCATATTGCTCTATAATCATTTTCATAATTCATAGAAGCTCCTGCCAGCCCTCAGTTATCACACTCTGTGTGACAAGCTAATTTTATTTTAAATGTGTCCAAAATAATAGGATATGAAACATGTTTTCATTGAAACATATATAAAGCACCTGCTGAGGTTTCCTGGTAAAATATGTTGAAAAAACCTCAACTCAGTAGCATGTCTTTAAGACTTCATTCTCAATATCAGTAAAAGGCAGGTGAACAGGAATGTTCTTCCATGATTCCGAATTCCCGCCAGTCCCAGATGCAATGGGGAACAGATAACATTATTCTACCTTGAATCACAAACATTTGCAGCTAGGGCTGCATCCAGACAGGCCATTATTAGTTCACTCACTTCATTTGTGGATTCTTTGATTAGATTTTCAATGTTTTAAGTTATCTCAGGGTCACAAAAGACAGTTCTTAAATCTAAATTAATTCTTCAAGGACATGAAAAACCAAAATAGCACATTTTCTTTCTTCAGTTCTTCAATTGACAGATGGATTAGAATATTTGCTCAATCCCTGATCACCAAAACCATTTTTGCAAGCAAATCAAACCAAAAGGGGATTGATACCTGAACAATCTCCTCCATCATGGAAACACACCGAGGCAAATTGTGGTCCCTGGGCAGAATCCTGATCTGGGTCTTGGTCTCAACCCTCATCTGCTCAATGATCTTCCCACCCTTCCCCAACAAACACCCCACATTAGGCCGCGGCACCACCAGCCTCGTCGCCACCCGCCCCCTTCCACTGCCTCCGCCCGCCCTCCGGCCATAATCATCCTCATCATCGCCGCCGCCTCCGCCGCTCTCAAACCCAAAACTCGAATCGCTCTCAAGGATCCTTTCATGGATCATCATAAGCGCCTCCTGCGCCGGAGAATACTCAGCCATACGCCCATCGGACTCCCGCCTACTCACATCAGAGATCTCGATGATCCGCTCATCGTCTCCGTCCATGAGCTGGTGGACGTTGATCCACGCCCCGGTCTCCTGCCGGATTGTCTTGATGATGCTTCCGGACTTCCCGATCACCCCTCCGGCCTTATCATCCGGGCAGAGGATCCGAAAGAACACGGTATGAGGCGGTGGCGGCGAGGGTTCTTGGGGTTTGGAGATACGGGCTCCGGCGCCAACCCGCCGGTGGTGGGTGTGGCTATGGTGGTGGTATCGAGGTTTGCTCCTCGGCGGTGCCTGAGAATCGTAGTCCTGATCGTAGTAGTAGCTCTTCTTAGATCGAGATCTCTCCATTCCCCTCTCCATCTAGGGTTTCTCTCTCTCTCTCTCTGTCTCTCTTTCTCTCTCCTTCTTGTTCAAACTTCAATACTCCAAAAGCTGCTGTTGCAGGAGCAGGCATTGCTTGTTTTCGGTCAGATTAGAGAGAGAAAGAGAGAGATTTTAGGGTTTTTTTTTCTTTTTGTGATCCTTTTTTAGCTTTGATGTTGTGGAGTTGGATGCTGCTGCTGATTTCTGCTATAAAGCATTCGAAAGTTCGGTTCTTTGGTTCTTGTTAGGGTTCTGTCGGTGTTTGTACTGGAAGGTGTTTGTCGAAATTCCTCAGAGAGCTCGAGACAGTGAAAGCTGAAGAAAAGAAAAGCACAGGAGCTGGAAGGTGTTTGTGGAAACTCATGAGAGATTTTAGACAGTCTGAGGAATCCCGATCTCTTCTTTCTCTTCCCTTTTCTGCTGTGTTTGAGTCTTTGTGTGTATTAGGTGGGTGGTAGAAATAGATGACGGAGAGCGACTAATGTACGCCTGGGGTGATAGGGGTTTTTAACGTGCGCTCATGAGTAGTCAGTCTGGCAGCTGGCTGATGCATGCATTTTGCTGATTGGAGCTTTTAATGTATGGTCATGGCTTTGGGACCAGATCCTTTGTCACAGCTGTTACAGGGAGGCCGTGTAACGCATGCCTAAAACTCCATCCAAGGGCACACCTCACACATGGAAGATGGATTCCTTCACAAATACAACTTCAATGGGGAAGTGGTGTTAATCAAGTTTTTTTTTGTTTTTTCTTTTGCCGAGCTTCTCAATCAGATGGTGGGACCAAATGATTCTCTACTGTGATAAGAGGAGCTGATTCCGTGGAACTCTATCTTGAGTCCCACCTAGAGATAATTTTGTCCGTTCAAAATGAATCGCATCCTCGTGTTTTGGTTTTAAAAGGTGTTGGTCCCCACGGTCCATTGAGCACCATGATAGGAACATGACTTGATTGATGCTGATGTGGGGTTAATCACGTGTTTGTTAAGGTACTCAATTGTAAGGTGAGAGCACATCATTCTCAGATGGGTCGGAGGATCTGGACTCCGTGGGTATTTATTTAGGGTTTTTCGTGCAGCGGTAGCACCGGAAGTTTGATAAATCTATGCTTGAATCAGGTTGTGATGGAATCGGATTGTGTGGAGA
This sequence comes from Camphora micrantha, assembly GCA_003546025.1. Classification (NCBI taxonomy): domain Eukaryota; kingdom Viridiplantae; phylum Streptophyta; class Magnoliopsida; order Laurales; family Lauraceae; genus Camphora; species Camphora micrantha. Next base: position 16,453,129 of record QPKB01000006.1, on the reverse strand, counting down.
TTTAAATGAGGGATTTGTTTGGCAATATTAGGTTAAATTATTTTGTCGGGAATATACGATGCAAAACTAGTTTGGTAATATTATAAAAGTTTTGCTCCAAAGAATGAAAGTAAGAGAATCCATGATTTACAATGCCGGCCCACCTTTTATTATTTGCGACACTTTCTTATTGTCGTACATGGGACCTGCCTATAGAAACTACGACGCGGTAACGACCTTTAGAAATTAGAACATATGGCCAATATTCATAGGATTTACAGTGTGGGCCCCACCTTTATAGAAATTCTAATGTGGGGTCACCTTTTTGTGAATGTAAATATGGGGCCCACCTTTAGAAATTAAAATGTCATACATATCTATAGAAATTAGAATATGTGGCCTACATTCATAGGATTTATAATATGGGTCCACCTTTTGCGATCTTGACCATGTGACCCATATTTAGGAATGACGAAGTGGAGTCATAATTTTTGTCACCTTTATAGGAATTATAATGTGAGGCCATTTTATTTTTTATTGTTGGTGAGCACATGACCCACTTTGAAAAACTACAACATGGTACCCATCTTTAGAAATAAGAGCATGGGCCGCATTCATCGGATTCACAATATGAGCCTACGTTCATACCATTATAATGTGGCTTCACCATTTGAGATTTTGACCATATGACCCACCTTCAAGAATTACAAAGTTGGTTCGCCCAATCCGTCCTTTAGAAATTACAGCGTGATGCCCACCTTTAGAAATTAGGAAATAGGGCCTTATAATGTGGTCATACCTTTATTAAAATTATACTATATGCCTGCCTTTTGTGATTATGACCATGTGACCCACTTTTAGAAATTATAAAGTAGGGTTACCTTCAAAAGATTGTGAACATTATTAGGCTTTGATATAAGTGTGAGGATTTGGAGTCTTTAAAAGGCAAGATATAAATAGGAAACAATTGTGCCAGCATGTTGTTTCCTAGAAAACAAAAGTTTCTTATTTTGACTTTCTTAGGCTAGCTGGATGGTTAAGATTTTAAGATTTCTTCCCTTGAGAAGGAAATAAAATTTTGCTTTACACTTACCAAGTATGTTTTGGTGGCCACATCTCACGGGAACATGAAAACATCCAAATGGCACGATGCGTGTTTGTTTGCATTAAAATACATGGAAATTGAGTTGCTCTCATTTTCCTTACTTTTTTTGTTTTCTTCCTTAAAAGTAAGTATGGTTTGATTGTATTTCCTGAAAAAAAAAAAAAGTTATTTGATGCTTGTTTTAAGTAATTCACCATTGATCCTCACTTTTAACCACTTGTAAAGGGTTTATAATGTGGGCCCACCTTTTATTATTTGCAACACTTTATTATTATTGTACATGGGACCCGCCTATAGAAAGACGTGGTATCAACCTTAAAAATTAGAACGTGAGGCCAATATTCATAAGATTTACAGTGTGGGCCCACTTTCATAGAAATTATAATGTGGGGTCACCTTTTTATGAACGTAAATATGGGGCTCACCTTTAGAAATTAAAATGTCATACATATCTTTAGAAATTAGAATATGTGGCCCCTATTCGTAGGATTTATAATATGTGTCCACCTTTTGCGATCTTGACCATGTGACCCGCATTTAGGAGTGACGAAGTGGAGTCATAATTTTTGTCATTGTGGACATAGACCAACCTTTAGAAATTACAATTGCGGGCACATTCATAAGATTTACAATGTGGCCCCCACCTTTATAGGAATTATAATGTGAGGCCATTTTTTTTTATTGTTGGTGAGCACAGGACCCACTTTAAAAAACTACGACATGGTATCCTTCTTTAGAAATAAGAGCATGGGCACATTCATTGGATTCACAATGTCAGCCTACGTTCATAGCATTATAATGTGGCTTCACCTTTTGTGATTGTAACCATATGACCCACCTTTAAGAATTACAAAGTTGGTTCGCCCATTCCGTCGTTTAGAAATTACAACGTGACGCCCACCTTTAGAAATTAGGAAATAGGGCCTTATAATGTGGTCCTACCTTTATTAAAATTATAATATATGCCTACCTTTTGTGATTGTGACCATGTGACCCACTTTTAGAAATTATAAAGTAGGGTTACCTTCAAAAGATTGTGAACATTATTAGGCTTTGATATAAGTGTGAGGATTTAGAGTCTTTAAAAGGCAAGATATAAATAGGAAACAATTGTGCCAGCATGTTGTTTCCTAGAAAGCAAAAGTTTCTTATTCTGACTTTCTTAGGCTAGCTGGATAGTTAAGATTTTGAGATTTCTTCCCTTGAGAAGGAAATAAAATTTTGCTTTACACTTACCAAGTATGTTTTGGTAGCCACATCTCATGGGAACATGAAAACATCCGAATGGCACGATGCGTGTTTGTTTGCATTAAAATACATGGAAATTGAGTTGCTCTCATTTTCCTTACTTTTTTTGTTTTCTTCCTTAAAAGTAAGTATGGTTTGATTGTATTTCCTGAAAAAAAAAAAAGTTATTTGATGCTTGTTTTAAGTAATTCACCATTTGATCCTCACTTTTAACCACTTGTAAAGGGTTAATAATGTGGGCACACCTTTTATTATTTGCAACACTTTATTATTGTTGTACATGGGACCCGCCTATAGAAAGACGTGGTACCAACATTTAAAAATTAGAACGTGAGGCCAATATTCATAAGATTTACAGTGTGGGCCCACTTTTATAGAAATTATAATGTGGGGTCACCTTTTCTTGAATGTAAATATGGGGCCCACCTTTAGAAATTAAAATGTCATACATATCTTTAGAAATTAGAATATGTGGCTCCCATTCGTAGGATTTATAATATGGGTCCACCTTTTGCGATCTTGACCATGTGACCCGCATTTAGGAGTGAGGAAGTGGAGTCATAATTTTTGTCATTGTGGACATAGACCAACCTTTAGAAATTACAATTGCGGGCACATTCATAAGATTTACAATGTGGGCCCTACCTTTATAGGAATTATAATGTGAGGCCATTTTTTTTATTGTTGGTGTGCACAGGTCCCACTTCAAAAAACTACGACATGATATCCTTCTTTAGAAATAAGAGCATGGGCACATTCATTAGATTCACAATATGAGCCTACGTTCATAGCATTATAATGTGGGTTCACCTTCTGCGATTGTGACCATATGACCCACTTTTAAGAATTACAAAGTTGGTTCGCCCATTCCGTACTTTAGAAATTACAACGTGATGCCCACCTTTAGAAATTAGGAATTACAAAGTTGGTTCGCCCATTCCGTCCTTTAGAAATTACAACGTGATGCCCACCTTTAGAAATTAGGAAATAGGGCCTTATAATGTGGTCCTACCTTTATTAAAATTATAATATATGCCTACCTTTTGTGATTGTGATCATGTGACCCACTTTTAGAAATTATAAAGTAGGGTTACCTTCAAAAGATTGTGAACATTATTAGGCTTTGATATAAGTGTGAGGATTTGGAGTCTTTAAATGACCTTCTTTAAAAGACAAGATATAAATAGGAAACAATTGTGCCAGCATGTTGTTTCCTAAAAAGCAAGAGTTTCTTGTTCTGACTTTCTTAGGCCAGCTGGATAGTTAAGAATTTTGAGATTTCTTCCCTTGAGAAGGAAATAAAATTTTGCTTTGCACTTACCAAGTATGTTTTGTTAGGCACGATGCGTGTTTGTTTGCATTAGAATACATGGAAATTGAGTTGCTCTCATTTTCCTTACTTTTTTTGTTTTCTTCCTTAAAAGTAAGTATGGTTTGATTGTATTTCCTGAAAAAAAAAAAAAAAAGTTATTTGATGCTTGTTTTAAGTAATTCTCCTTTGATCCTCACTTTTAACCACTTGTAAAGGGTTTATAATGTGGGCCCACCTTTTATTATTTGCAACACTTTATTATTGTTGTACATGGGACCCGCCTATAGAACGACGTGGTACCAACCTTTAAAATTTAGAACGTGAGGCCAATATTCATAAGATTTACAGTGTGGGCCCACTTTTATAGAAATTATAATGTGGGGTCACCTTTTTTTTAGTGTAAATATGGGCCCACCTTTAGAAATTAAATTGTCATACATATCTTTAGAAATTAGAATATGTGGCCCCCATTCGTAGGATTTATAATATGGGTCCACCTTTTGCGATCTTGACCATGTGACCCACATTTAGGAGTGACGAAGTGGAGTCATAATTTTTGTCATTGTGGACATAGACCAACCTTTAGAAATTACAATTGCGGGCACATTCATAAGATTTACAATGTGGGCCCCACCTTTATAGGAATTATAATGTGAGGCCATTTTTTTTAATTGTTGGTGAGCACAGGACCCACTTTAAAAAACTATGACGTGGTAGCCTTCTTTAGAAATAAGAGCATGGCACATTCATTGGATTCACAATATGAGCCTACGTTCATAGCATTATAATGTGGCTTCACCTTTTGCGATTGTGACCATATGACCCACCTTTAAGAATTACGAAGTTGGTTCGCACATTCCGTACTTTAGAAATTACAGCGTGATGCCCACCTTTAGAAATTAGGAATTACAAAGTTGGTTCGCCCATTCCGTCCTTTAGAAATTACAGCGTGATGCCCACCTTTTAGAAAGAATTACAAAGTTGGTTCGCCCATTCCGTCCTTTAGAAATACAACGGGATGCCACCTTTAGAAATTATAATGTCGTCCATTCCGTCCTTTAGAAATTACATCGTGATGCCCACCTTTAGAAATTAGGAAATAGGGCCTTATAGTGTGGTCCTACCATTATTAAAATTATAATATGGGCCTACCTTTTATAATTGTGACCATGCGACCCACTATTAGAAATTATAAAAGTAGGGTTACCTTCAAAAGATTGTGAACATTATTAGGCTTTGATATAAGTGCGAGGATTTGGAGTCTTTAAATGACCTTCTTTAAAAGGCAAGATATAAATATGAAACAATTGTGCCAGCATGTTGTTTCCTAAAAAGCGAGAGTTTCTTGTTCTGACTTTCTTAGGCTAGCTGGATGGTTAAGATTTTGAGATTTCTTCCCTTGAGAAGGAAATAAAGTTCTGCTTTATACTTACCAAGTATGTTTTGGTAGGCACATCTCATGGGAATATGAAAACATCCAAATGGCACGATGCATGTTTGTTTGCATTAAAATACATGGAAATTGAGTTGCTCTCATTTTCCTTACTTTTTTTGTTTTCTTCCTTAAAAGTAAGTATGGTTTGATTGTATTTCCTAAAAAAGAAAAGTTATTTGATGCTTGTTTTAAGTAATTCACCTTTGATCATCACTTTTAACCACTTGTAAAGGGTTTATAATGTGGGCCGACCTTTTATTATTTACAACACTTTATTATTGTTGTACATAGGACCCGCCTATAGAAAGACGTGGTATAAACCTTTAAAATTTAGAACATGCGGCCAATATTCATAAGATTTACAGTGTGGGCCCACTTTCATAGAAATTATAATGTGGGGTCACCTTTTTTTTAATATAAATATGGGGCCCACCTTTAGAAATTAAAATGTCATACATATCTTTAGAAATTAGAATATGTGGCCCCCATTCGTAAGATTTATAATATGGGTCCACCTTTTGCGATCTTGACCATGTGACCTACATTTAGGAGTGACGAAGTGGAGTCATACTTTTTGTCATTGTGGACATAGACCAACCTTTAGAAATTACAATTGCGGGCACATTCATAAGATTTACAATGTGGGCCCCACCTTTATAGGAATTATAATGTGAGGCCATTTTTTTTATTGTTGGTGAGCACAGGACCCACTTTAGAAAACTACAACATGGTATCCTTCTTTAGAAATAAGAGCATGGCACATTCATTGGATTCACAATATGAGCCTACGTTCATAGCATTATAAAGTGGCTTCACCTTTTGCGATTGTGACCATATGACCCACCTTTAAGAATTACAAAGTTGGTTCACCCATTCCGTACTTTAGAAATTACAACGTGATGCCCACCTTTAGAAATTAGGAAATAGGGCTTTAAAATGTGGTCCTACCATTATGAAAATTATAATATGGGCCTACCTTTTACCTTTTGTGATTGTGACCATGTGACCCACTATTAGAAATTATAAAAGTAGGGTTTCCTTCAAAAGATTGTGAACATTATTAGGCTTTGGTATAAGTGCGAGGATTTGGAGTCTTTAAATGACCTTCTTTAAAAGGCAAGATATAAATAGAAAACAATTATGCCGGCATGTTGTTTCCTAAAAAGCGAGAGTTTCTTGTTCTGACTTTCTTAGGCTAGCTGGATAGTTAAGATTTTGGGATTTCTTCCGTTGAGAAGGAAATAAAATTTTGCTTTACACTTACTAAGTATGTTTTGGTAGCCACATCTCATGGGAACATGAAAACATCCAAATGGCACGATGCGTGTTTGTTTGCATTAAAATACATGGAAATTGAGTTGCTCTCATTTTCCTTACTTTTTTTGTTTTCTTCCTTAAAAGTAAGTATGGTTTGATTGTATTTCCTGAAAAAAAAAAAAAAAGTTATTTGATGCTTGTTTTAAGTAATTCACCTTTGATCCTCACTTTTAACCACTTATAAAGGGTTTATAATGTGGGCCCACCTTTTATTATTTGCAACACTTTATTATTGTTGTACATGGGACCCGCCTATAGAAAGACGTGGTAACAACCTTTAAAAATTAGAACGTGAGGCCAATATTCATAAGATTTACAGTGTGGGCCCACTTTTATAGAAATTATAATGTGGGGTCACCTTTTTATGAATGTAAATATGGGGCCTACCTTTGGAAATTAAAATGTCATACATATCTTTAGAAATTAGAATATGTGGCCCCCATTCGTAGGATTTATAATATAGGTCCACCTTTTGCGATCTTGACCATGTGACCGACATTTAGGAGTGACGAAGTGGAGTCATAATTTTTGTCATTATGGATATAGACCAACCTTTAGAAATTACAATTGGGGGCACATTCATAAGATTTACAATGTGGGCCCCACCTTTATAGGAATTATAATGTGAGGCCATTTTTCTTTATTGTTGGTGAGCACATGACCCACTTTAAAAAACTACGACATGGTATCCTTCTTTAGAAATAAGAGCATGGGCACATTTATTGGATTCACAATATGAGCCTACGTTCATAGCATTATAATGTGGCTTCACCTTTTGCGATTGTGACCATATGACCCATCTTTAAGAATTACAAAATTGGTTCGCCCATTTCATCCTTTAGAAATTACAACGTGATGCCCACCTTTAGAAATTAGGAAATAGTTCTTTATAATGTGGTCCTACCATTATTAAAATTATAATATATGCTTACCTTTTGTAATTGTGACCATGTGACCCACTATTAGAAATTAAAAAAATAGGGTTACCTTCAAAAGATTGTGAACATTATTAGGCTTTGGTATAAGTGCGAGGATTTGGAGTCTTTAAATGACCTTCTTTAAAAGGCAAGATATAAATAGGATACGACTGTGCCCGCATGTTGTTTCCTAAAAAGCAAGAGTTTCTTGTTCTGACTTTCTTAGGCCAGCTGGATAGTTAAGATTTTGAGATTTCTTCCCTTGAGAAGGAAATAATATTTTGCTTTACACTTACCAAATTTTGCTTTACACTTACCAAGTATGTTTTGGTAGCCACATCTCAGGGGAACATGAAACATCCAAATGGCACTATGTGTGTTTGTTTGCATTAAAATATATGGGAATTGAGTTGCTCTCATTTTCCGTACTTTTTTTTGTTTTTTTCCTTAAAAGTAAGTATGGTTTGACTGTATTCCTTGAAAAAAAAAAAGTTATTTGATGCTTGTTTTAAGTAATTCACCTTTGATCCTCACTTTTAACCACTTGTATGGAATCAAATGCATATTCTAAGTCCTATGTAATCTAACTTACACAAATAGGCCCTAAGGAGCAAGTGGGTAGGCCCATGTATGTAAGGCTTGCCACTTATATGGTCGTGGGGACCACCCCGATGTAAATCCATGTGCTACTGGAGGGGTCAAAGATTGGCCTGTCAATTGAGCCCATTGAAATGGGTACCTGGCCCGCCCAAGCCCTAGAATATAGGGCTTTTAAAAAAAATTGAGCCCAGTGGGCTGGGCTGGGCTTGGACAGATTTTAAAGTCCGACCAAAATGGAACTAGAAATGGACAGAACATGCCCAGACTCTGTAGGCCCGACCCACCCGTAAGGTATTTTTAACAATCATGCACTTATCTATTGAATGCAAGAATAGTAACAGAAGTAAAATGCATGGATTTCAGTACTTCAGCAAGAATGGTGAGCCTCACAACCACAATTTCCGAAGATGGACCCAATGTAATTTCTAAATATGGGCCCCCCTTCTAATTCCTTTCTAATTTCTAAATGTGAGCCCCTTGTCTTAATTCCTATGATGAGCCCCAAGTACCTCAATTTCTAAAAGTGACTATAGGTTGGTCCCACATATCACACTTTCTAAGGTGAGTCCCACGTTGAAATTTCGAAATGTGATCCCAGTACTACAATTTCTAAAAGTAGATTCCATATTATAATTTCTAAAGGCGGGCTTCCCATACTCAGAGGCCCTGATTCTCTCTCTCTCTCCCTCTCCCTCTCCTGTTAGAAGGGCCTGTCTGATTCCACGACCGGCTATGTTGGGCTACCTGTAAAACGAGTGATACTTTTTACTTGAAGAACTAAGGATCAATCCTTGACGTGTGTTTGATAGTATGTAAAAACCCAAACTAGGCATGAGAGGGTTTATCCGAAGAATCCCACTGCCAATATTATAATTTCTAAAGGCGGGCTTCCCATACTCAGAGCCCTGATTCTCTCTCCCTCTCCCTCTCCCTCTCCTGTTAGAAGGGCCTGTCTGATTCCATGAGAACCTGTTAAACGAGTGATACTTTTTACTTGAAGAACTAAGGATCAATCCTTGACATGTGTTTGATAGTATGTGAAAACCCAAACTAGGCATGAGAGGGTTTATCCAAAGAATCCCACTGCCAAATTGATCATCATAAATAGAAGAGAATACAGGTCAACTTCTGGTCATCCACGTACTTGAACCTGAATTAACAATAAGAGGAGAATATGTACATGGGACCTGGACTCAACCTATGCCCATCATAGTTATCAATTTCATTTCGTTTCGGTTAAAATGACCTAAATGAGATGGTGCATAGTATAATTTTTCAATTTGACTTCTCATCAATTTCGACCAAAAACACATTTAACCTCAGTCAAAATTGACTGAAATGGATAAACCGTCCAAAATGAACGCAATGCTATGGGAATTGCGTCCAAACTTCATTCTTAGAGGTTGCTAACTTTCATTGTTGTGAAAACTTTATTTAAAATTTATTGTGGGAACAAATATGCTTAAATTTTACACTTGCAGGATATAATATAGTTTCATCAGAATGATTTAAATGCATAAGTTATATTTTATTTTTACTAGCATATACGCATATTTGAATAACATTTCGAATCAGCCAAACACTCTTATTTTGGAGGCTACACCAAAATGCCATCCGAAACGAAATAGACAACTATGGTGATATAATAGAAAGTTTAAACACCCGAATACAGAGATAAGCCAGATAGTATGTCTCGGATCAATTCCCAAATCAGGACACAATACTTGTTTATAAAAAAAAAAACACACACACACACACACAAACAAAACACATAATTATAGAAGCACATACAAGAATGAAACCGACATACAATACAACTTAGAGAGGACCAAACAAGATCCAAACGTCATAATGAAGAAGTCATTCCTTCATCTACAGCAATAAGGAAAAAGCCCAGAAAGGGCCAAGGACAAAAGAATTTTAATATATATATTGAATGCCAGGCACAAGGGAGAGAGGGAGACATTGATATGTCACCCCACCAACAGAAAAGGTCACCCATTTCATGATAATGTATCAACTTTACCAAAAGTAATGATAAAGATTACACAAAGCAAAATAGATGACAGAAGAAAGAAAGAAAAAAAACTCAATGCATGCATAATTAATGCATTGGTAGAACACTGGATACAAAAGGCGGTAATATAATCGCATATGACTAATGCAAGGTACAAATTCCTTACTTTTCGCGCAAATCATGTCCTGAAGGCCAACTTCAGGAACTACACAATTCAGTATACAGATTGAAAGGTGACTAAACTGACAGAGAGAAGTGAAATAATGCATGAGCGATACAAAATTTTAAATATGCAATAGGAAAAAGAAAAGTGGATTTACCAATGGGTGATATTGGGATGTAGGGCACCTGAATTGACTCAGATGAATCAAATTCTTTGTAGCCCTTTTGGGTGTTACATACTTGAAATGCATGACCAATCATTGCTTGCCAGTCCAAAAGATGGTGCCAGTACCACTCAAAATATGATGACAGGTAGAACCAGTGTGGAAGTTGCAAAGGGTTTATAGGCAGGCAATGGAGGCTGCAGCTGTGTTTTGACTCCAATAACACAGCACCCTCCTCCCTTTCCCTTTACAGAAAGGAGGCCTTCAGCCCTTTTGCAAGTTAGTAGAGGTGGGCTTCACTACCCACTTCCTCATGAAAGAAACCCAACTCCATGGTGCTAACACAAGTTAGTGACAACCTCCAACCCTGCCCAAAACCTTCATGCGAAATTGGTGACAGCCCACACATGCAATCCCGGACCCGACTCAACACACCCAAATGCATGCAGACACTTCTAACAAGACCAAGCAGCATCAACCAGTAATAGCTCGACTGATTGCCAGCTGAGCCCAGTCAGCGGACTCTCGAGTCAAATAGTCATCTGATGATAAGCATTCATTTAAGAATTCTTTGCTTGCAACAGCTTGACTGATCAAAGGACCGGCATTGCTGCCCAGTGTATCAGCTAGATCTCCCAAGAGACCAACAGCCGTCTTGGTCACAACTTCATCCCTGATCGCATAAAGAGACAAGCAATGAGTTAATAACAGAACTAAAAATGACATCCAAAAACCATCATAAAAGTGAATGCATGTATTCCAGAACTTACATGTCCTTTTCCAAGTACAAGCTGTCCAAGAACTGAAGGATGTGAGGAGCATAAGGCATCAGCAGCTGAGTTTTTGGGGAGTTCTTAAAACCTTGGAAAATCGATGAGTATGCTTCCAAGATTCCATTTCTGAGCTGATTAGTGTACTCAGACATTTCATCTTCAGCACCTGAATTGTGCACGGAGAGCTCTGCTGCACTTTGAAGCATAGGCATAGCATAGGTCAAGTACTTCTCAAAGTTCTCTCCTATTGCCAGAGCAATGTCACCAAGGCACGAGAATATGGGAGGCTTTACAGACCGATGCAGCTGATTGCTTGACAAATCTTTGAGAAGATGTGTCATGATACCATCACAGTAAGGAAGTATTTTATCTTCCAATGCCCTACATAAATCACCTACTACACCAACTGTTACAGCACAGACCTGATATTCCTCGAAATTTTGCAGACCCATTTCCAGATATGGATAAAATTCTTTCATGTACTTAGAAAAATCAGGCCCTGTTGCATATGCTAAGGCCCCAATAGCAAGCATAGCCTCTTCATGCACTGTGGCACTCCTGCAAGCAAAAACCCTTAGAAAGAGACTCATCATCTGGTCAGCATACTGCATAAAGACATACTTAGTAGATTTTAACCCTCCCAACTTCTGTATGATGACCTGCAAGCACCCGCAAAGAAGGCCCTGCAATTCATTCTGCTTCTCCCTCTCTTCAGACGATAACTTCTGTGCCTCAAGAGTCTGGTTGAGCTCCATCATTATTACTGGAACCAGTTGCATGACAATAGGAGCAGTTTCTTCCGTTGAACACCTCACAACTTCATTCAGAGCTTCATAAGCAGCAGTACGGAGACGGGAATCTCCAGCATCTTCTCTGTGTGTCACAGTAAGAAGAGCCTGAACAATGTCCTGAATAAAAGGAGATAGTGGGGAGGTTGATCCTACATCCTCGTAACCTTGTGCTAGGAAATAGAGAGCCCCACAGGCTTTCTCAGCTACATTAGGAACATCTTTCATGCTCTGAAGGAGAACCATAAGAATCTGTTGACAGTTTGCATCAGTGATTACAGGAGTCTCAACATTCGGGCCATGAAGAAACTCAAATATTCTTCCAAGGGTCCATGCTGTAGTGTCTTTGACTTGATTATTTGGGTCAGTTGTCAATGCAGTTAGCATAAAGTTCAGAGCAACATTGACTATTGTGGCAAGCTTGTCCACTGATGGACCCTCCAGAATAGAACCAAAGGCATAAGTGGCTCCCTCTCTTTGCCTCCAGTCTGGTTTTGTTATGTTTTCTTCTATGAAAGGCATCACAAGAGAAACTATCTCATCCCCAACAGTCCGTGCAACCAAACCCAAACATGTTCCACCAGCCATTGCCAGATTCCAAGCACCTTCGTCCAGATCTTGATCTTCTTCCTGCTTAAGGAGCGTCTCTAGAAGCAGGGGAACCAGAGCAGGAAGTGCCTGCTTGATAAAATAAAAACAAGGAATTTCAGAGTCACCACTGAAATCACCTCCATATTCTTCTAAGATATCAATTTCCTCATCACAGACTGTGCTCCAAAACTCAATTGCCTGAAGTGCAACAGGCTCCTCATCTTCCCTCACAGCTTTTGCTGTGATGGTAAATATGTCAGAAATGTAAGGTGAGAGCTTTTCGTAGTATGTTGATGAAATAGAAACCAAGCACTCGAATGCTGCCTGTCGTATCCTCACATCAGGAGACAGTGTTGCCTCACAAACGACTCTCATGATGTAGTCTCGCTCCATATCATTCGAGAAATTCACCTGTGCAAATCCCAGGGCATTATACAGTGCCCGAGTGGCAGCAAGCCTCACATCTGCATTCTCCTCAGAAGAGCTCATACCCTGAACTACAGCTGTAAGTATTTTATTTACTTGATCTTGAACAACAACATCAGGAGAGACTTCCTCACATAAGTACCCAAGAGTTTCAAGAGTGGCCTGCTTCACATGAGCTGGAACTTGGTGAATGTTTGATAAGAGTGATCCTACAAGCTCAGGCCATTGACTATGTGGCAATTCAATACCAGCAACCTTAGCAATAACCTGGGATGCAGTAGACCGTGCATCATGCACAGGAGATGTAAGGGTCTGCAACAAACACCCTTTTATCTGGGCCTTAATAGCTGAATCCAATGACAACCATCTCTGCACAAGCTCAAACTTTCTATGTTGCTCCTTAGCATCCAAGGTGTTCTTAAGTATCAAACCCGCTAATTTACGACTTTCCACTGGCTTGTCATTGTTTGCCAACTCACCAGAGAGAGCGAGCAAAAAACCTGGAAGATTTTGGTCCTGAAACTGTTGCAGGCTCTCTTCTGCATGCTTCCTAATCGTACCATCTACTGCTTGTGCATTAAGAAGCACTTGCGTTATCTCCATTGCCTTAAGATCTCTGTAGTAGAAAGATTTACATCAATCCATGAATTTACTACCGCAACCAAAGGCAGTGTAAAAGGGGGAAATAGATACATTAATCCAGGGAAAATTGATACATTAGCCCCACGTGGCCGAGAACTTTTATGCCCAAAAACCTATTCTAGGAAACCCATGCCAGCCAAGAGTTAACATTAGGCATGGAAACCCCATCAAAACCATTCAATGAAGAACAGAACAAATTTAAGGGTTGATTCAAGCCACCCTTCTTAAGTATACACAAAACAAACTGAAGAAAGCAAGGCAACATCAGAAGCAATTCTTTTTATCCCCTCCCACTTTTAAGAAGATTACAAGTTTAATCTATTACAAAGTGAAGGCATCATAATCATTATCAACTAAAGTGCAACAGCAAAACAGGAAAAACACAATTAAAGTATGACAAGAGCAGTAGAAGAAGCAGGAGCAGGAGCGGTAGCAGCAGCTAGTAGCTGCAAAGTCCAAAATTTAACAAATTGTAGCAGTATATTAGAGTATTTTATTCTGGTTGTAGTAATTATCATCATAAGGTGAAAAGGGCTTTCAATGGGATTATTAGGTCTAAGGACAGGATGAAGAATATAATTGTTTTCTTGAAAGACATTTGAACGGTGGGGGGTTTTTAGTGTTGGGTTTGGAGGATAGTGAATCCTGAAGGCGGTCACTTGTAAAAGAGTGCACCAAATGAGAAAGTACATTGGACCTTTTTCTTCCAGTACTTGAGAGAACTTGAGCAACATTGAACGTAAGTCTGTTACACACTCGGGTTCCTGTAATTTGGAATATAGAAATGTTAAAAAATGGCCTTCCTCTGAGTGATTCTCATCAAATCATTCATCAAGGCGTCGATGGGTGAAAGACCGATTCATCGCCTTGTTTAAGAACCCTCATCTGGGGTCAAGGTTTTTACTGTTGAAAAGCTCTGGTCATGAAGATCCAAATCTTAGACTGTCTTGAAAAGAGAGAACATCATTCACCAAATATGGACATTATTTGCAAGAATAAATTGACAGTTTATCAAATTCAAGCTAGCTAGGAGTTGAATTCCTTTCTCAACCTATGCGGGATGACTTGTGTGTTTCGAGCAGTAGTGGCAAAGGTCCCTAAATTTTTTATTTTGTAATCATAATGTCTTTAAAATTTATAAGGTCTTTAAAATTTGGATAAGAGATAAATCATTCATGAGGAAAGCCAACCACTTGCATTTTCATGGACCATTGGGAAAGAAAGAAAGAAATAATGGGATACCTTGATGATCCTCCTTTTGATTTGCTGACCTGGTGGATGTAGAAGCAAAATGGGCGTTAATTTGAGAGAAATTTGAGAAATCCAAGTTTTTTAATCTTTCTGTTTCTGTGAGACAGAGCTACAAAAAGTTGATTTTCTCAAAACTGATGTATCAGGAGATTCCAATGACAAGGGCCAAAGAAGGTTAGAGAAGGGCTCAAGATATGTCTACCCTTGTTCCAAGGAATTCTCAGTGGAAGAATATTCACACTATGTTATTTTGTGGTCAGCTAGCAAGGTGGTATAACTGTAAAAATTTGGGTCTATGGCATTAATTAAAGGTTTGACAACAAAATGCAGTGGGCAATTGATTCAGGACAAACCCATGGTCCCCATGGGTCGACCCACCTTCTGCCGTCAGCATCAGCAATATTTAAAAAGAGAAAGATAATATGGCCTGTGGAGAACATGTCAGTAAGAGCATTGTTAGAGATCACAAATTATTAACAATGCAATTGTTTCCCTCTGATAGGGCATTGTACTTCTTATATTGTTAGTACATATGTACATGCCTTAAAACTCTTAATACAATAATAATAATAATAATAACAGCAGCAGCAGCAACAAATAGTACATGAATGACTCAATACAACTCAATGTGTCACAAGGCACAGCTCAGAATGAAGCTAATATCTGCTTTTAGTGACCCCTAAATCTGAATTGCAACAGGCCAAAATATCACTTTGATTGGAGTTATTATTGCCACCAGATCAAGTCATCTGTCACATGGTGAGATCTCATATTTCATCTTGCAATGGTAGATCACTCCAATCCAATAATAGATATTACCCCAATATCATCAATGCTTGATAAAACTGCACCTCCCACAATGCAGATTTCAACAATTGTTTGTGGCACAAGTTGTAAGACAGTGACCTGTATCAAATCTTTTATTTTCCATTATTTTAATAGTAAACATAACTCGAATCCTCATGGTTGCAACAACAAGCTCACTTCAAATGTTCTAGGGGCTCTTGTCAAACAAGAATATGATGGAACTCCGCATGCATCAAATCAGATAAGATGAGTTAAACCCACAACAGCAAACAGCAAACAGCAATGGAAGTCAGATACAAAGAAGATGTATTTTCATTACTTATTATCATAAACTAGAACGGAGAAAATCTCTCTACAGGACATCTGCATGTCAAGTGATAAGCCCCTCAAACTGCCCCTCTGTTCTAAGGTAACCCCAGTTCCTATCAGTTTGGTCAGAATATATTAACAAATGGGGTTGAGAATTGAATTTGGACCATCATCTCTTCTTTTAACAGTCAAATACTTCCTCAATCCAACAAATAGATTTTGTCAGGGCACCATGATTTTTAAGAACAAAACACGCCTATGATGGAGCCTACCCATGAACCCAAAACACACACACACACACATCCAACATTCATATGCGCCAAGATGTGTTCCTTGCCGTACGTTTAATGGCGACACACTACCAAGGACACAGTGAAACCCTACAAAAAATAATGCAATACAGATCTATCAACATTACATAACATAGATCAATCAACAGAATCACTGAAAAAGAGAACTACCCATCCTCACAAATCTCCCAAAGATTCAATCTTTCTACGTACCCATATCTTAACGGATCCTCCTTATTAACCCATTGCTCTGATCTAATACCTCCCACAAAACACTACACTAAAAAGAGTATCAGAACAATAAGATTGAACAGCTTCAGAGAAATCATGATCATACCCACAACTCACTGAAAACAGAAGGGAAAACCCCCAGTTTCAAAAACACCATTAAAAAAAACCCAAAGAAACTCATCAGAAATCAGTAACTCAATCAAATCTAACCAGAAAACTCTGATTTGTAACCAAATAGAAGATTATATATATAAATCATGATCTAAGTAAGAGGGATTTGGAGATATCTTACATGTATCTGATAACAGATTTTAAGGAAGAATCCGATACAGTGATAGAGAAAGGAATGGAGCGTTGCAGAAACCCTAAGCTCGAGAAGAAGCAGAAGAAGACATGAAACAGAGCTGGATTTGCAAATTTGCAATCTCATACCTCTTCTTTTATTATTATATATGTCTAGGGCAAGAAGAAGCTTTTCATTTTGGTTGGTGGTCTGCGGGACAGGGATGGAAATTGTAACCGCAGGTGATCGTGGCCGTTACATCGATTGGTGTGATCTGATGGTTGTTAGGAGACCCTTTTTTTTTTCTTAATTAGTTTTTCTCGAGTTTTGGGACAATAATCTTGGTGGCAACAGGAGGGGCCCATGTAACTTTTGGCAATGAGGAATGATCCGGTTGGGATGGGCAGGGGTGGGGTGGGGTGAAGTTCAAGTTAGATATTGAGCTAACCAACCTAGATCCAAGCTTTAACTAATTAATCAGGAGCATGTCCACTCAAATGTCTAATTTAATGAGTTGGATTCGTGTTGAGCCGGAGGGTCATAGTGTTATTCGCCGAATTAGATAGGGTTGCCTGCTAAATAGCAATATAAGACTTATGAGTGCCATTTGGCTTAGTTTATTTTTTTTTTCCGTGTCTATTTTACTTAAAACTAATTTAAGTAGATGTTGTTGAGTGTTTTGGATTGATAGTCGAAATTCATGTGGATATTTGGTTGACTCTAAGGATGTAAATGAGTATCCGATTCTTCATTTATTTTGGGGTTCCGGACCGATAAAAAATCAGATTTAGAACCTGTTTTAGTTTCCGATTCATAAACGGATGAGGTTTAGAACCCAACTTAGATTCTGATTGATAAACAAGTTCGATTTTAGGTCCATACAAGTTTTGACTCTGGACTCGGTATGAGTTTTTGATATTGTAAACTGTAGCTCAAAATCAACTTTTGTTGGACATTTTTATGCTTGATCCTAAAGGTGGTACGCTTAATGTACTGTTTATAGGTTAAATGATATCCTTATTTTTTTCTAAAAAATAATTATAAGATAAAATATGAAAATCTGTTAGAATTAGCTTTGGACCCAGATTTCAGTCTTCTAATTGGACCGATTTCAAAACTGGATCCAGGTCCTCTTATCGGAACTGAGTTTGGAACCAACAAAGCCGGTTCTGAGTCAGAACTGGACCAGGAACTGGAATTGTTATTTAGAAACGGGTCTAGATCTGAGTCCATTATGGTTTTCGATCCGAATTGTTCTGTCTGCAATCCTTGTTGAATCTACTTTAGGATCTTTTTGCCTCTATTTTAAGGAGTAACCAAAAGATAACCTTTTCAAATTCCATGCATTAAACTGGATAGTGGTGCAAGGAGGATTTCCCCATTTCAATCTCTCCCATCATGAAGCCATGTCAACAAGGAAGATTCCCCATTTCAGTTTTTACAACTCTTTCTCCCACAATTATGATTGGTAAATGACTCCCTTTCGAAGACTATGGGCTCGTTTTGCATCGTTCTTGTGTTGTTTCCAATTTTGTACCCAAATCAGGTTGTGTTGATATCGGGTTATCCCTAGATTATACTCTCTAGAACTTGTTTGACAACATTATATTACATTATTATATTGAGAATATGCTATACAGAACTTGTTTTGTGAAATTATAAAAATTTTGCTCCAAAGAACGAAAGAAAGAGAATCATAGGATTTACAATGTGGGACCCATCTTTTTTTATTTGTGGCACTCTATTATTGTCGTATATGGGACCCACCTATAAAATTATAATGTGGTACCCACCATTTAAAAATTAGAAAATGGGGCCCGTATTCATAGGATTTACAATATGGGCCCACTTCATATAAATTATAATGTGGGGCTACCTTTTTGTGAATGTAAATATGGGACCCACCTTTAGAAATTACAACATCTCCGCACACGTTTAGAAATTAGAACATAGGCCCACATTCATAGGATTTATAATGTGGGTTCAGCTTTTGCGATCACATCCATGCGACTCACCTTTAGAAATTACAATGTGGTGTCCACCTTTAGAAATTAGAATGAGGAGGCGCATTCATGGGATTTACAGTATGGGCCCACATTCATAGGATTTACAATGTGGGAGTCCACCTTTTGTAATCATGACCATGTGACCCACATTTAGAAATCACAATGTGGTGTCCACCTTTAAAAATTAAAATGTGGAGCTCGCATTCATAGGATTTACAATATGGGTCCACCGTTATAAAAATTATAATGTGGGGCCATCTTTTGATTAATTGTGAATACATGACCCATCTTTAAAAATTACAAGTGGTACCCACCTTTAGAAATTAGAACATGGAGTCATATTCATATGATTAACAATGTGAGCCTACATTCATAGGATACAATGTGGCTCCGCCTTTTGAGATTGTCACCATATGACCCACCTTTAGGAATTATAAAGTGGGTTAACCTCTTTTGTGATTGTAGACACATTACCCATATTTAGAAATTAGAACATGGGGCCTCATAATAGTCTCACAATTATAGGAATATAATATGGGCCCACCTTTTGTGATTGTGATTATGTGACCCACTTTTAGGAATTAAGTCGAGGTCACCTTGTCTGGAATTGTGAACATGGGGCCTACCTTTAGGATAAGTGAGAGGATTTTGAAATATTTATATAATTGCTTTAAACGGCAAGAGATAAGAGATAAGTATGTGTAAGGAAGTTGTTTCTTAAAATATATATATATATATATATATATCGTATTGGGATTCATTCCCGTGAGAACAAAATTGACGTCAGCACGTTCTTCCCCACCCTTATTCCATTAATGATAAATGAGTCTCTATTTCCATGTATTGTTTTTTCCTTTTCAAAGAAGTAATACTAAATATTAACAAAGGAGAAAAGCCTTGCATGAACATGAAACACAAAAGAAACTACGTTGCACAACTATTATGAGACTTCTATATAGCTACTGGTAAGTCTGTTCTTTGTTGCTCTCTATATTTTTCTTCGTTTTTCTCATCTTACACCTTATAATTTACAGGCATTTATCCAGGAACTTATAAATTCACCACCATATTCACTTTAATTTGGATTTGTATCACTTGCTTCATTTGAAAAGTATGCTAGTTACAGATAAGTTGCGGCAAGTGGAATGAGATTACTGTGTAGTTTACTTTTTCATCTTGATTTTCATTTACGTGATTAATATGAACTGATCATCAATGAAATACATGTACCCCATATTTGTATTTCTCATATTTGGAATGTGATTCATTTTCTTCCTTGTAATGTGATCCTCATTTCAATGATAATATTGCATATGGGTCTTCCTTGGGAAGCCAAAAAAACTTTTGAAATGATTGGAAAATCCACAATTAATGGACATATAGGAAATATGAGAAAAGAATGATCTCTCGTAGAAAGGTATTGTGTTTTCATTCATTTCTCAAATTTGTTTTTACAAGGGTTTGATTACTCGGCGCAAGTCGCTCACATTGCTTTTTTTTTTTTTTTGCAACTCCCCCCATTCAGTCTCAAATGACCTCAAAATGACAAAAAAATCAAGTAGATACACAAAATGCAGGAAATAGGGCAGCTGATTGCCAATTAAGGGTATGTAGAAAGCAACTCTCCTTCTTCCCTTCCCCTTGAATTTGTTGGAAAACTTTATCAAAAGCACTCTCCATGTGAGATTGTCAAAACCCGCTAAAACTCGGGTTTGAAATTAGGCAATTTTTTCAATCTATCACTTCTATTTTTTTTATGCAAAGTGCGAATTTCGAGGGAATTGTTGGTATTACTACATGACACTTATATCGTCGATAAAACTTTTTAGTGCATGACAACATTGCTCATATAATTTTTAATTAAATATTTGTAAATTGATCTAATTGAAATAGCTCTATTTTATACATATTTTAATTGAATTAGCTCTATTTTACTCCTAATGTGTGATTAGCTGGAAGAAGCGTAATTCGTGTAACCGACTGCCGAAATAATTGATACAAGAATTTTATAATGATGATGATGATACTTGCCAGACTGGCACAAAGACTTGGTTTGCCAAACTAGTGACATCATGTGCCACACAATTTCTAACAAACACAATATGAACCAAGAGCAAGAAGAGAGAAATGTGTAATCAAAACAAATAATTGTATTCAAGTAGAACCAAAACTCATATCTGAAAATTAGCATACAGCTCAAAAATTAGATTCATAGCTCTCCTTCCTCATCTATCTATGACCGGTAACGAGAGTTTCGATGAAACGCAAACCATCAAATCGAGGTGCAAATTTCTCCATCCTCAAAGATGAACGGTGTTGATCGCTGCAAAAGAAAGCTTCCTGCAAAATTCAATTCAAAATACACATCTCAGATCCAATTATTCAAACCAAAAAAAAAAAAACTAGAGAATCATTGAATTTGAATGAATTTCCCAATAATCGCAAATCCGCAACAGATTCTTCAAGAAAAGCTGAAAGATCAACACACACATGGAATTCAACAATCTGAAAGAAGACCATGGCTGAGATTAACCTTGGTGGAGGGGCGCTTGAGAGGATGATTGAAAAAATTGAAAGAAGATGAAAGTGCTGCAGCAGAAGCCAAGGAAGCGAGCAAAAGACGAGATCTGCTCATGCTCATGCTCATGCTCATGATGAAATCTCAATCCAGAGAGAGAGAGAGAGAGAGAGAGAGAAAGAGAGAGGGATAAAGAAAGAAAAAGAGAGAGATCTGATGAAAGATCCAAAAGGTATAGGAGCAGAAGAGAAAGCACGAGAGAGAGAGAGAGAGAGATATCGTGTTTTTTCTCTGGTTTCCTATAAGCAAGAGAGAGAGAGAGGGATGATTTTTATCCTTCTCTTGTATTAATAAGGGCCTCTTACATTTCTAAGAAAAGAACCACCACTGCCCCCACACTATGCGGGGAAGCGGCAATTCTCCGCACTTTCTCAACGTGGAAATTTCCTCCCCCTCTCCCCCTCTCCCGTCCATTTTTCACATTTAAAATCCACATATGGTTCGGGCTGGCAATGTACTAGAATGGACCATGCGCACTCGCGTGATTCGAGAAATTTCTTATAAAAATATATTTATATGATTTAGGGCGGTAGAAAACTTTGACTTGACCTGTATCCAAACTAGGTTGTAAACGGGTCGGTTCCGGTCCAGATCCATGGTGGACCTTGAATCGAAACCGTTAAGGAAAATGTGTAACCAGTTTCTTGGCTCCTGAACAGGAACCAGATTCGGAACCATATATGGGATGTGTTTGGATTTATATCTGGGTCTAGGTAGAGAATGATATTAAAAAAAATATAATTTTATGAGAGATTCTAAAAAATTGAGGTAATATGTCAGGTCTCAGGTCCACGGGTTACGAACCAAGGTGGAATCGGATCTGGACCATTTACTTATCGGGGCCTAAATAAGGACCTAGACCCGATTTTTAACGGATCGGAACCTCCTGGTAATAGGAGAATCGGGGACCCATTTGCATCCCTAATCTGACCCATAATCAGGGGTAGAACCCACTTCCAGCGGACACAGGAAAAGCTCGAAACATAGAGAAAAAGCTCATGCCTCTTCAGAACTTTGTCCTCTCCCGACCCCCACCAAATCAACCGCCCCCGTCCAACGAAAATCCTGGCCTACCTAAAATAAAGAGGTTGGGTTTGGGTTGACCTGTATTAACCATATAACCCATTTAAAGGGGTAGGGTTACGGTCAGCTTGAATCTAAAACCAAAGAAATGTTTAGGTGGTTTAATAAGTTGGCGCTCAGAATATTTTATTTTATAGGGAATGTGACGAGCTTGTGTTGGGTTTTCTTGGCATGCAACCAAACTCAGATCCAACCTTATTGTTTGAATTGGATTAGGCTTGACACAAGCCTATAGAGGATGGGTTGGGTTAAACAGGTTGACCTAGATTGGATGCGGATTATGTGACCTGTTTTAAGAATGGATCAGATATAGTTGTTCAATTGATAAAGACCCTGCCTGACCTGATCCATTTTAACTGGATCCAACCTGTTTTCCATTCCTACACGTGGACTTGGACTGGAGTTGGAGTTGGGTTTGGTACTGGTCCATTGTGGGGTTGGACTTGGACTGCGAGCACCAATAATTTGCACCCAGAGGTTGTAGTTCAAAACTGCACTACCACATTGGGGCTACAGGGGAGTTTACCCAGCTTTCCTCTAGGCCTGGAGGAATTAGTCTGGCCCAAAATATTGGGAACCCTCCGATAGCAAAAAAAAAAATTGTAATTATAATACTGTTTTACATGTTACTTGGGTAGAAGGATTCTGAACATGTTGTTGACTGGGCTCAAAAGAAAGTCCAAACTAGAATATTTTTTGGGTCTGATGGGTTGGGCAACGTTTAAAATTTGAGGTTCAGAAACAAAACATCCCCATACATAGGTAGGGGCCAGGATTGATTGCAGGCCCATTTACTATGGATGGGCCTGGACTCTGTTCAAAGCAAAATGGCCCAATTTGATCCAGCCCAGCTCAGTGGTTTTCTTCTATGAGGCTGGTAAATGGACTCTCATTACCCAGTTTTGGGTCTGAGGTGGCATGAGTGGATACCACTCTACTTGTTCACTTCTCACTCACAGACCGCTTCATATTTCATGAACTTACTTTACCAGTGAGGTAAAGTGAGTGGTTAATTCAAGAAACAATAAAAAAAGAGGGGTCAAATAAAAAAAAAATACTAAATTTCTAAAATCACCTCTTCCTTTTAACAAAAAAATAAAAAAAAATGTTAAAAGTATATTTTCTCATGCCACTGAATGACAAGAAAAGCTTGGGTTGTTCATGGACCAAGCTGGGCTCGGTTGAGGAATGTCTAAAACTGCCCTACTTAGAAACTAGAAGCCTAACCCTGGTCCAGGCTTGAGTCAGTCTTGATGTTGCTGACCTGAGCCTAACCTGCATGGAAATGATGAAGCCCGAGCTCGACCCATATGTTAGACTTAAAGAACAAAAAAAATGAGTTTTTTTAACATGACCTAGGCCAGCTCAGCTGGTTTGGTCATATCAACCTTCTGTGAGAGATCATGGGTTTAAATTCCCCCATTATTACCATCTCCCTTATAATTATATATGTATATTTGGACTGGGCAGGGATCTCGGATCTCAACAACTGAGTCTGAATAAAAAAAATCTAGGCGGGAGCCATCTATTATAACCCAAACCCCATGCCCGACCCAATGTTGGCCGGCCCCGATCCATGACCACCCTTACAAACAACACTTTTCTTTTTAAAAGAAAGAATAAAAAAGCTAGTCTCTCACCTTTTGATTTGACCAAACCTTCACTTTTGGCCTCTGTTGCATCATCCATTTACTTCACTTCGCCGGTAAAGTATATTTACCAAACAAGTGATTTATGTGTAATTTATTGTGAATATTATTGCATTTAAACGTTAATCATACATGCCCATGCCCATACATAACCGTGTGGACCAAATCCCTAACCCGCGACCCCACCAAGATGTAAATAGAGGAAAAAAAGAATAGGTTTGCAAGATAACCGAGTTATGTGTTGAAATTGCAAGTTTTCCTTCGCTTGGAGGGGAGGAAAACCTGCAAAGGAGACTCTATTGCCTTATGGACCAGTGTTAAGGCTGCAAGTGCAAGATTTCCTCCTCTCTGATGGGAGGAAAACCTGCAAATGCAGCTTTACCACCTATACAAGCAGCGGTAAACCTACGTGTGTGTCCAAATTCATTTTCCCTTTCCTTTAACATAAAAATGAAATAATCAAGGGATTTTTACAAAAATCTTCATCGTAAATATTGTGTAGATGAATTGATTAAGAAATATATGAAAAAATTGAATTAGGGGCTCGTACACCGTAAAAAGATAATGTTGCCCCTTGTTAAGAATACATAACACATCGTTATATTTCTTCCCTTGTGACATCGTTAGTACATCTCCTCCTCTCCCCTTAGCGTGCGACATCTCATATACTTATCAGATCTCACAACCCCATTAATCAACTTCCATGGATGAATCCTAGGGTGAAAAATGTAAGTTCATTAATCATCTATCATATTCACAAGGCAGCAGCAAAAACCAAATTCTACAGAACTCGTTCTCAATGCATTTTTTGACAGAGCAACTTGTAAATATATAATGAAAAATAAATTAGCATACTTCAGATCATACAAAAATGAAAAATCTCGTCCACATATATAAAAGATAGATTGGCACCAAAAAATAAAACCGCAAGCAAAAATGAGAAATCTCGTTCTATAGAAAACCAAGATGGTGAAAACACTTAAAATATCCAACCTCAAGACAAACCACATTTACAGAGAAGTTGTGGAAAGTCAACTCTATGTAAATCCCTTTGATTGTGAATTTTGGAGAAGGCCAGGTGACAATGAAAAAGGACTTCGACCAGTAGCTTCGCAAAGGGGAATGACGAAAAGACTAGTAGAAGGAGGAAGATGGCTCTAGACTAGTAGCTTACCTTTTTCGGTGGGCACATGGAAAGGTGGCAATCAGAGTTGGTAACAGACGCAGAGAGTAGAGAAGAAGGAAGAGAAAAGGAGGGATCGGGGTTTAATATTAGACTAATCATTAGGGAAAACTAGTAACTAATATCGTTAGGGGGGTACACTAGTCCAAAAAAAATGTGCGAGCCCCCCGATCCGAGGTTTTTATGTATTTGTTAATAAATCCATGTAATCTAGGTTTAAAGCTAATTTTTTCGTAAAAAAAAAAAAAATTGTTATTCTTTTGAGTAGTTATCTCTCATTTTTGTAATTTATTTGTTTTGAGAAAATGAAAGACTAACTTATCTTTAAAAAATGGGGATAAGACTTATTTAATTATAAATACTAGATAGGTAAATGTTATAAATGGGCTAAGCCTAGGTCAGACTAACACGTTATGATCAGAAGCCCGTGCACGCCCCAATGTTGAAAATGAGCTTAAGACTGAGCGAGGCCCATAAATTAGAGAAACTTACATTTTAGTGCCACGCTTGGTCCAATTCATTAAGAGCCTTTTTGAGCCTTGCTCAAAATGGGTCAGGCTTAAAGGATGAAATGACCAGCGCACTTCAAGAAAGGGTCAGACCCATAGGCCTAAAAGCAGAGCTTAAGGAAGTCTCATGACCAAGCTTAGAGCTCGGCCACAGGCCCACAAAGCTTTAAAAATAAGGACAATTCCAGAGTATAATTTGGGCTATATGGCATTTGAAAGCATCTCAATCGCTTCTTTAGATTTTCCAAAGTCTTTGTTTGGTAGAGGGAATTTCGAAAATCAGGCACAGTAAAATAGCTAAAACAGACTTAAGAAATAGTCCAAACTCTGAAATTAAAAAAAAAAATGCTTTTTTGGAAACTGGCATTTTAAGAATTCCAATAGTTGAATTTCTAACAAGATTTGAAGGCATTGGCAATGTGCAAACAAAACTTCTTCGAACTCTTATTATCAAACACATCCATTTTTGTCCTCAATTATTATATACATGAAGCGAAGTGGTTTCAAATTGAAATCAATTCTAATTGATTTTGACTCATCCAATTTACCAATTTAATTTAGTTTGACCCTAGCAGACGGGTTGGATCGGGGTAAATTAGGTAGAGCCAGAGATAAAGCACACTTTTTGGACCAAATCTGACCTTTGTGTTTTTAATGACATGGTAAAAATTAATCAAAGGTATGTGCCGAGACTCAAACTCAAGACAATATGGATTGCAACCCTACCACTACACCATAGAACTTCTTTTTGTTAATAGTTTTCAACAAAAACTTAAAATTATTTAATGATGAAGGGACTGAGCCCCACTTTGGAATATCGATCGGGAGTTGGAATTTATCTACGAGGTATTTATAAAAAAAAAAACTATATTTTTAGAATATTGACCCCTATAAATACTGTTCTTATTATATTCATACTTATGCATTGTACTTTAAGCATGAGTGATCAAACTTTTGAAATAACTATTTTTATATGATTTCTTATATAGTCATTAATATTTCTATGACTACCATTTTACAATAAAACTAAACTCAAATGAATATATAATATATGGAATTGATCAACAAAAATAGTAAGTTTCATAATTAATAAGAAAATGACAATATTATTGAAATAAGAAAAACTCGCAACAACAGCGTAGAGCTAAAGAGGAGGCGGAAGTAACTGATGTGCTATCATGTAAGCTTTCCGAGGGAAAAAGTGTGGAGTTTGGTTTTTTTCTTTTTTATGTGTGTGGCTTTAACTTTTATAAATCGTGATATAAAGTGGAACACTACAATAGACTCCATCTATTAAAAATCACAATCATTAAAACAAACATCTTTGCTATTGATGGGATACGTCAAATTTTCACCTCATTCTGGGTTATTTTTACGGTCAAATTGATTCTCTGATAAAAAAATATATAAAATAGTACTGGAGTTTTCCAAAGAATTTTTTTTTTTCGTGATTTAGACTCTCCACCATGTCTTTTGTCTATTTAGAACTCTCAATATCATCCTATTTCTATCAAGGCAATAGCATTTGAGTGTTAATGGATCCCCATGTCTAAGTGCTACTAATATAAGGAATTTCAAGTATTTTTGTTTGTTATGATTATATGATTTTTTTTCTTTTTTTTTAGAATGTGAAGTGTTGATTTCTGGGTTGTCTGATTTATTTAATCATTGGTCCTTTTTATTTAATCTACTCTCGGTTCTGGGTTGCTTGGTTTCTTTTTCATCTATTGATTTTGATTGTACACTTTTTGTTAAGAATGCAGAACTAATGGTAAAAAGAATTTTCAATAATATTGGTCCATCTAAATAAAGAATTAAGCTCATTCTTATTATAATCACTTTCTACTTTCTTCAATATAATTCTATTTCTCTATGTCAACAAGAGAACTTTCATTTTTTATATTCATTTACTTTTAAGTTCATTGTATTTTATTAGAGCAACTTCAATAATTCTTTTGTTTCTTTGTGTCTCTTTTTGATACTATCTCAAGTCTCATTTTTATGCTTAGTTTAGATCAATGTTCAACCCATTTTAAAATGTGAGCATCTTGAGACAATTGGTGCAATTATTAAACATTTCAATTTAAGAGGTAAACCTTTTTTAATTTATTTACTTTTGAGTCCATCATATTTTCTTTGAGGAATTTTAATTATGTCATTTTAATATGATTTATACAAAAGAATCATCATTTTAAATTTTTTATAGATTTGCAATATTTTTATGGTTTGTATTTCTATGGTTTTCATAGATTGCGAGTTTCTTTTTTTCCCTTTTTTATTTCAACTTTTGGGTATTGGGTTCTCCTTGGTTTTTTTCTCTTTTAAATCACTTTTTATCATGGGATTTTCTGTTAATTCTCATTTTTCTGTTGTATTTTTTTTATTTTTTTAATGCTTATCATTATGAGTTAATTATATATTTTACTTCCATTGGGTTCTTTAAGTTCTCTTTGTGAAATCTTTTTATGGATTTTTCTTACTTTTTTTTGTGGCTTCAAATTTCCATTTTTGAGTATTAGATTATCATAAGTTGGTTTGGTTATTCTAAATTTTTTTAATCATTATATTGTCTATTGATCTTTATTTATATATATTTTTATAGCCTTTTTAATAAAATTTATTTCATTTTATTTTAAATTTATTTTATTATAATTTCTCACTTATAAAGGGATTGTAGTTTTTTTATGATGGTTTTTTATGAATGTGTGGGTTCTTTTGTCTTTGCCCTTTTGTACTCCATTTTTTAGTTTTTTTTTTTTTCTCGTGAGTGTTTGATTCTTTTAAATTACTTATGTTATTGAGTTGATTATGGATTTTCATTTCTATGTTTTATTTCTATGTGTCTTTCAAATTTCATTGGATTTTTAGTTTGTTTTGATTTTATTTTTTAGTTTTCTTGATCATTAATCTTCAATTTTCATGAGTTTGTGCTTTTTTTTTTTTTTTTAATTATATGGTATTAGGTTTTGAATTCTTATGTTCTTACTTCTCCTTTCTCTCTCTTAGACTAAAACCTTTTGCATTTTATTTTAAAGAAACTGATGATAAAGTTTTTCTTTTATAAATTTTAATATTATAATTATTTTGCATTTTTCTAGTCCATGTATGATAATAACAAGATTAATCATTGATAAAACTTACATAAAACCTCTAATAAACAAACAATCCAATTTTATCTCTAACCAAACCACTAACAATCGAAACCAGAACTCGACCTTCTTTCCATACATCAGAGGCCCTTTTTCTTTTTATTAGCTTCAGACCTTATTAGATTCAATTCAAACCAAATATTCAATATTCAAAAACTAGGAAAAACGAAGGAAGTTACCAAGCCCGGATGTTTACAGTCAGACTCAGGACCCGACTCCCTTTCCCTTAAACCCTACAACGGGACAAGGCATAGTCAAACAGTCTCCTGAAACAAAACAGCAGCTTCCTAAACTCCACCAGCACCTAACACAAGTTACACAACCACTATATATACAACAACAAACTCCACCTTTCCTTCTCACCTCATACTTCCATCTCCTTTAGTACTCTACAGGAAGATCCCCTCTCTCTCTCTCTCTCTGATCAACACTTAGATATGGGTTCTTTCAGAGGAAACCTTTTGCCTTTAATATCCATTCTGTTCATCGTCTTGATCTCGACTCGTCCTTATCTCTCTATGGCTAGGCCTTTAGGAGGAGAGTCGGGATTGAAGAAAGAAACCCCCATGTTTCAGTCTCTGCAGCAAAGCAATGTGCCTCCTCCCTGTAGTTCGGATGGCACATCTACACCAGGAGCTGGTGGGCACTGTCCAAAACCCCCCAAAGAAATGAACTTTGCAGCCCATGTTCCTACTACAGCACAGGCCTCTGCTTCTGAGGAGGCTTACAGCCAAGACAAGATTCAGGGTTAGATGAGAGGTTGGTGCAAGGACCCAAGACCAATAACACTCACACCTGAAAATGTGAAAAGTTTGTTAAAAGAATAAGTGTTTCATACATGCAAGTTGTGTCGGTTAAAACAATAAGCACTTCATAGTCCATACATGCAAATGGAAGTGGATGTGTCTCCTGATTCTAAATCGTTTCTTTTAGTCTTGTAATTTGATAATTGAATTTATTTGGGGTTTTCTTGTTGAAATATTGACTCTCTCTCTCTCTCTCTCTCTCTCTCTCTCTCTCTCTCTCTCTCTCTCGTTGTGGCTACACAGCTTATAACACAGATACTTAAATGTATAATGAATGGGGCGCCACCTCTCCTGAGCACCTCTCATGACCACCGCCTTTTGGTCCCAGCTGTTGGAATGTGGGGGCTTAATATGTTCCCACACGGTTTGCCCATACGCTTCAATGGCTTTTAGTGTAATCTCAATTAAATGCCCTGATCATGCATGCATATTGCATTAATTTGGAGAGGCGTTCCCTCGGCTTTGATGGAGAAAGCGTTCTCTATATATTTGGATACTAAGATCCATAGAAATATGAGATTTGAGATTTGAAAATTACCATGGGCCGATGATCACCAGCCTCATGGCATCCTCTCTAGATTTTCTACTTGCACACATCTATCACCAACTTGAGCTACGCCAATCAAGGGGAGGTGGTGGATTGAAATATCTAATTGAGAGTAAAGTATATATAAAATATTAACTGATCTATTAAATCATCATAATCTTTGATCTATGGCCCTCAAGTTTATTGGTTTTAGAATGCATTATCTTTTTTTTTTTTTTTTTTTTTTATCCATCAATAAGAAACAGTTAGATGATGGTGAAATTTGGGCGCATACCCATTTTTTAGTGAGTAATGAGTTTAAGGGGTTGAATTGATTATAAGAGGGTTCCATTTGCTTGTAAAAATACGTGATCACAAATAGTTCTTATTTCAGAATTTTCCGTGCATAATTAAAAGAAATGTTATAAAGTACTCAAGTACTTTTAAAGATAGAAAAACTCATGTTAAAGGAGCTCATGTGAATGTATGACAATCAAAGGAGGTGCGAAACGTGAAAACGTTTTGGAGGAGATGGAAAAATATGATATCTCGTGTTAATTAATTGACCCTAGCCATTATTAGTTGTAACTCCTAATGTTTAATGCTATGCACTGTGCAAATTCTTTGTGATAGAGTTGATCAACTCTGAGTAACAATTGAGCTTTCTGAAATTTAGATTCATGCTAATTATCCAATGAGGATCGATGTGTGGGAACCAATTAGATAGATTAAAGGTAGGCCATAAATAGGAAAGCTCAAAAAGAGAAATGCTGGGAAAACAAATTCCACTTTAAGTAAATAAATAATAACTAAAAGAATTGATAAAATATTGTTAAAATGTTTCCTGATTATGTTTTGATTTTTATTTATTCTTTTTCATGTTCTTCTGATATTATTGTGATATTCTTGCTATATATTTTTTTTTTAATTTCAAGAATATTTCAAATATGCAAAAAGAGTATTAAAAAAAACATCATCCCAATTAAAGAACTCTCTCAATGGCATGGCAGAAGGTGAGAATCGATATGGCAGACTTCAGGAAGGCCTACGTGAATTCTATTGATTATCCATGACTCCATGGATTGGTCATTCGCCCCTCTTAGAAAATATTTCATTCCCCAGCAGTGCACAAATTTTCAATCAACCTATTGACTTTGACAATGAGAATAGGCCAATCCACCATTTCGACTTTGACAATGAGAATATGCCAACCTGTCAAAAACACCCTCCTTGGACTTTGCTAAGATCCTTTTTTTGGTTTGCATAAAGGGAGGTAGACCAACATGTACTTGACCTTATCCGTGTTAAATGCGGGCATATTTTGCTGGTTTGTATATGATCAGAAAAATCAATTTATTATATTAAATTTCTAAAACGTTAGTATGTAATTTTAATATGTAGTAAAGATTTGTCTTAAGAAAGTAGTTTCACATATAGAAAAAGAAACTAGGGATAATAACAGAATACCTATATGTACTTTGGTCATATTTCAGACTATCCCCCTGTACTTTGGTCTTTTTTACTAAACCTACTTGTATTTTAAATCACAATGTACATAGAGACAACTGTGACGGAAAATGTGGAATGTCAAATTTACCCCTCCATATATAAGATTTGTCTTGGTGTTTCCCAAATTGACTCTTCTCCCTCTCTCGTTTGCATATCAAGATTAACTCTTCTCCAACTCTTATAGCCAATCTTCTTCAACCATAAATTCCTAAAATCCCAAAACCCGCACCATTTCCCATCACCCCACCGAAATCCTAAATCAATTCCAGCTCATTGTCCCTCCCACCAACCTAAAATCCTAATAGACCCAAATACTGTTGAACCAAAACCAAAAGTCTCAAACCAGTTTCAAGCCCAAACACCCCAATCCACATCAGAAGTATTTAGTACCAGAACGTCTCATTCATATGAAATGTGCAAGGGGGAATTGAATTGTTGTTTTAAAAAATCAAACAAGAAACAAGCAAATTGGAGGAGTGTAGTGTAGACTCCCTAAAAACATCCAACGCCTCATCCAGATGAAATGTGCAGGGCTCCCACTCCCCCATGTGGACGGCCTCCCGGAAGGTGTTGAGGCAACTTCAGATCTTTTCTCATGAAACAACGAACACCTCAAAAAAGCCTTTGATCTTCTCATCCACCCCCATGATCTCTTCGCCTCCAACGAATCCCCCGATTTCATCGTCCACGACATCCTTGCCAATTGGATGGCCGAGATCGCAACCTGATTCGGTGTCCCTTGCGTGCTTTTCTTCATATATTCCGCATGCTTGTTCTCCTTCATGGGTCTGATGGAATTCACGTCCAAAGACGAGCTCAGGAAACAACTCCAAGCTTCCATACAGCTCCAAACTTGCTATTTCCAATTGCAGGACGAACTAGGTTCGATGAGCACACAGAGATTGGATCTCCCTTGTAGTTTCAATAGAAAAGAAGCCACCCCGCGATCCCCTAGGGAGAGAGGAGCTAGCCGGAGATGGAAGCGAAGGCCGGAGATTTTCTGGATCTGGCGGAGAGAGGGAGAATTGCAGATCAATTGGGTTTAGAAATTTGGAAAGGGGGAAATGAGGAAAAAAAAAAAGCGGGCCTAGGATTTTTTCTTCCTAGGGGCAATTAAGTCTTTTTGGGTGAGTAATTTGCCGCCCGTAAGCACCAAACACCATTTATACGACCTACGTCGTTAATATTAACAGAATTCGTGAGTTTTGCATGTTAATTAGAACCACATGTAGGTTTAGTACAAAACACCAAATTATAAGGGGGTAGTCTGAAATATGACCAAAGTACAAGTAGGTATTCTGCAATTATCCCAAGAAATTATATATTTTTTTCAGTTGAGAGTGGTATATGAATGATTTAAATATTAAAAATATTAGTTTTTTCTCCTTCGCCTTGGCCCAACCTAGCCCTTGAGAGTAGGGTAAGGGCCAATGGTTCTCATTTGACAGCGACACAAACGTTAGACTGCTTTGATTTTATCAAAGTAAATCAAGATAAATTTAAATGATATATATAAATATATATAGAGGGCTGCTCTCCTCAGCTGCAGGCATGTGAGGAGAGCAGCTGCAGCCCTCTTCACATGCGTGCAGCTGAGGATAGAGGGGGGCTGCAGCTGAGGAGAGCAGCCCCCATATATATATATATATATATATATATATATATATATAACACTAATATATCATCTCCAAAACTGTGCTATTCACCCCTCCTTTTGATTGTCGTCCACATGGGTAAGCTCCGTAAAAAGTGCTCATTGCTATAAAGGAAAAATGTCCAGTTGTCTATAGTGGACTTCTAAATGGTCATGACCATAATCATCAGTAATGTTTAATGGAGAGATGTCATGGAAACTATATCAATAAATCAATTTGTCAATGGTTCAAAATAGAAAATAAACAAAGCATCTTGAATTTTTATGGACATTTTTCTTACAATACTTCTAGTTTTGCTAACTTTTGAAAATCATGTACTTGTTAGGAATTAATGTTTTTTGATAATATGACAATAATATCAGGATTCTTTTTGAAAATATCATCACTAATTCTGACGCTGATCACAAATCTAAATGTTTCATAATGAAGATTAAGTGGTGACTCGGCATGATTTTGTGGCCTCTCAAACCCCAAGAATAAGGGTTGGGTTTATGTGTCTTGTATTCTAGGTTTATCAGAATAATTCATTGGGTTTGACCTGTGAAACCTGTGATTAAGTGGGTATTTTGGTAATTGTACCAGGGCTTCGTTGGGGTTCAATAAAATAGAGATTATAAATTGATGTAATCTGTAATTCTAGACTCTCTAAGAGAGTTAGAGTTAGAGTTGGCCAATAAAATAGAGATTATATATTCATTAAATTTGTAATCCTAGACTCTCTGAGAGAGTTAGAGCTCTCTCCTATGGGTGTGGGAGTCTTCCAAATCACGTGGGGCTTAATGGTGGAAAGTGTTATTTCTGGTAGACGTAGGAAAGTTTGCCGAACCACGTAAATATCTATGCCTAATTTTCTCTATCCTGTGTGGTTTGATTGATCATTTGATCGCGGTGATTTGTGCTTTCACATACATGCTTACAACAAGTGGTGTCAAGAGACCCAACAATAAGCAAATCTTATTTTTCCACTCTTCATCTCATTCTTATTATCATCATTTTCTAATTTCTCCAATATTATTCTATTTCTCTATGTCAACAAGAGAACTTTCATTTATTCCATTCATTTTCTTTTAAGTTCATTGTATTTTTTTTAGAGAAACTTCAATAATTCTTTTTTTCTTTGTGTTTATTTTTAATACTGTCTCATATCTCATTTGCATGCTTAGTCACATCAATGTTCAACTCATTTTAAAATGTGAGCATCTTGAGACAATTAGTGCAATTATTAAACATTTCAATTTGAGAGGAAATTTTTTTTTAATTCATTTACTTTTGAGTTCATCATATTTTATTTGAGCAATTTTAGTTATGTAATTTTAATATGATTTATACAAAAGAATCATCATTTTAAAATTTCTATAGATTTGCAATATTTTTATGGTTTGTAATTGTATGGTTTTCATAGATTGTGAGTTTCTTTTTTTCCCCTTTTTTGTTTCAACTTTTGGGTATTGGGTTCTCCTTGTTTTGTTTTGTTTTTTTAATCACTTTTTATCAGGGGATTTTCTTTGAATTCTCATTTTTCTGTTCTGTTCTTTTTTTTTTAATTTTTTTAATGCTTATCATTATGAGTTAATTATTTATTTTACTTCCATTGGTTTCTTTAAGTTCTCTTTGTGAAATCTTTTTATGAATTTTTCTTATATCTTTTGTGGCTTCAAATTTTCATTTTTGAGTATTAGATTATCATAAGTTGGTTTGGTTATTCTAAATTTCTTTTATCATTGTATTGTCTATGAATTTATATATATATATATATATATATATTTTTTATAGCCCTTTTAATAAAATTTATTTCATTTCATTTTGTATTTCTTTTGTTATAATTTCTCACTTGTAATGGCTTTTTAGTTTTTTTTTTAATTTTTTTTATGATGGTTTTTCATGAATTTGTGGGTTCTTTTGTCTTTGCCCTTCTGTGCTTCATTTTTTAGTTTTTTTTCTCATGAGTGTTTGATTTTTTTAAATTGCTTATTTTATTGAGTTGATTATGGATTTTCATTTCTATGTTTTAGTTCTATGTGTCTTTCAAATTTTATTGGATTTTATTCATAGTTTATATTGTTTGTTTGTTTCGACTTGGTTTTTAATTTTCTTGATCATTAATCTTCAATTTTCATGGGTTGTTCATGGCCTAGGCAGGGCTAAGTCCTTCTATCAAGGCCTGGCCTGACTTTAGAAACACAAGCCCCATATCTGGCACAAGCCTGACATATGCAGTGAAATTCAGGCTCAAGCCAGCCAGTGCAGTCAATCAGACCTGGCCAAACCGGCTTTTTTTATGCATTGTATGGGCTTTCTAGTAATCGAATGTGTTAAGATTTTGAGTGTTGGCTAATTCATGGGTTGGACAAAACTCTAGGTCTTTTGAGTTATAATTTTTATTTAGAATATGACTCTGAAGTTAGAAGTTTTGAAGGACTCAGAAGAAGAAAGCCTGAAAGAATTAGAAGTTTTCTACCGGAGAATATATGCTGAATTTCCGGATCAATCCAGAGAGGGGTCTGCTCGAGCGACCACTACTTTCGCTTGAGTGAACAGTGTCAGATTGTCCAGTGCTGAAACAGAACCTCATCCGCTCGAGCGGATGGTGGGTCCGCTCGAGTGGACAAGGCGCAGAGACTAGGACGAATTTGGGAAACTACTATTCTATTTGTACCCAAACTGCTGATTTTAGTCCTAATTATATTAGGAAACTTTAAGCATGTCCCAAAGGCTATTTAAATGACTCAAGAGCTATTCCAAAGATACACACCTCACCTCTCAAAGTTCTGAGTTAGAGATTCTTATTGAGAGAATTCTTCTCTAGAAATTTTTATGAAGTTGTGCTTCCAAGTTCTCTAGAGTCAATTCTTCTGCATCCTTTGTAGAAAATTATCTTCCTGCGAGAAGATTTGAGGAGTCAAGTGCTGGTTGGAATCTGTTGCAATCAACGGTGTGAAGTCGTTGAAGCGTTAAGCGACACAAAGTAACTTCAGTCCTTAGGTAGGGGATATCTGGGGAAGAGATATGAGTTTTTTGTAATTGCGAGATTCATAGTGCTTGATTTGATCCAGTTCGGATCAGTGGTTTTTCATCCGGTTAGGGTTTTCCACCTTAAATTTGGTGTCTTTGAGGTGCGTGCTTGTTGATTTTATTTCCGCTGCATATTGTTTATTTCTGCACACTTTTGGTTTGATTGTTTGAGTAGACCAATCTAGAAATTGCGGACCCCAAAAATATAAATCTTTCATAATGGACAATCCAACTTTAATGCAACCA
This sequence comes from Camphora micrantha, assembly GCA_003546025.1. Classification (NCBI taxonomy): domain Eukaryota; kingdom Viridiplantae; phylum Streptophyta; class Magnoliopsida; order Laurales; family Lauraceae; genus Camphora; species Camphora micrantha. The sequence continues at coordinate 16,416,571 of QPKB01000006.1, read as the reverse complement.
TCAATTTCCAACAGATGAGTGTGAAATTGGGAGACAATTTTTATATAGAAGAAAAGAAAAATGCACAATGTCATCAAATAACTATTTTTTTACTAGCATACCTAACCATCAGCAGAGCCTAACCATTCACTCTTACATCAGCCAAACTTTGTAAATGACTTCACCCTTACAAGCCCCCACATTGGGACCCCCACACTGTCTCTAAAATTATGCATGCAATTACCCCTAACAAGGGAAAAGGATGTGTTATGTTGGGGATGGAACCAGCTGGTCTGTGTTGACAAGCCACAACTCTGAAGCTGACTGAGTTAAGCTAGAGTGTGTTGATCTTAGACTTCTTAAGTCAAGTTAGTTGTAACTGTAACTAGTCCATGATTAGTTACATAGCTCTAATTAATCTCTGTATATGTGTATATAAGTGGAGGCCTTGTCTTCTGTAAGAGTTTTGTAGAAATGAAATGAGAAGAAACAGTTTTCAAATCTGACTCCTCTGTCTTGCATTTCTACCCTGTCTTCTGTTTGTTCACTATTAAGGCCCTTTATAGATACCTGGTTCTTCCAATGATGACTTCTCTACTGCAAGGTGGCCTGAAACTATATACCATCTTTTCCTACATTGTGATTTTGCCAAATTAGATTGGAGGGATTATATACTATTTATTTTACCAGTCCAAACCAATTTTCTAGCATAGTGGACGCACTGGTTCTGGCATCCAATATCAAAATTATCATGCATGATTGGTTTAATCATTCTTTGGTACCTATGGGAGTCTCTTAATTTTATCTTTTCCAATCTTCTCCCTTGATACATGCCAAAACCTTAATTTGTTGAACCAATGGCACATCTCAATCACACTAGCAGGATGTGTAATATATATTAGGACAATTGAAATGTGGGTTCCACCCCCTCCTGGATTTCTCAAATTAAATTGTGATGGCTCAGTCGATAATGCTGCCAACTATGCTGGGTTGGATGAGTAGTTGCAAGTCATGCAGGTCAGCTACTGTTGGTCTACGTACTATAGGGAAAAACTATATGATTTGCTTAAGGTATTGATGTGGTTCTTACAGAGCAGCTTCATAATATAATCTTTGAAGAGGATATATGCGTTGTTAATGGATATATATAGGCCTCCAAGCAAATGAATGTTCTCCTGGGACATATACAATATTCGTCCTTTGGGTACTGCGGTAGAAATGCAAATAGGGTAGGGTGGCGGATGTTCTAGCAAAGTTGGGACCACCTCTTCTCACCATGTTCAAACGAACACAACCAGCTGACACTGAAGAAAGAGACTTGCTACAAGGGAGGGGAGTTCTGGAAGTTAATCAAAGGAAGGAACAGGAATCGGTTCCATATATGGGACGAGTCCGGGTCTATATATATATATAGAGAATGATATGGAAAAAAAATCCGGTTTTTAGGAGGGATTGTCAAAGTTGAGGTAAAAGTCGAGTCTGGGTCCACGGGTCGGAACCATCATTATGGCTCCTCCAAGATTTTTTCTTATTTTACAATGGCCCCTCCAAGAAAAATTTCATGGGTTCGCCCTGGTTTTGATATCAATTTGTACTCATTAAGGGGTCGTTTATCTTTTATGAATGAGATATGTAAATACAATTTACACATGTAAATAATAAATATTCAAATTTTAAGTATGTAACGTTTACACATGTATTTTTTTTTTTTTACAACGTTTGTCTAATAACACCATTTTCGCATCATTTACATATGTTATTCATTTTAACATGTTTGTTTCAATTACATGTGTAAATATATTAGATGATTTTGTAAATGATACTTATTATTCATTAAATTAAATTCTACTATAATGATTTGAAAAGGAGATAAAAACGTCCATTTTACATCAAAGCTTTCATTTGCATTTTAGATCCTTTAAAAGGAGCATGTCTTTCAACATGAAACACACTTTTAAAAACTATACATTTCTATCCATGATCACCTTCACAAAAATGCACTCCAACATGTTTGGTTAAGCAAATATGAATTTATATTATGATGGTTAAGCAAATAGCATTATTATTAATATTTTTATTAATTAATATTTAATTCAATATTGATCTTAATTCATTATTCATGAATTTGCATTAAACTTAACCCATACATCTCATAGGCTTTATGCTAATATTAATCAATTATAGAAAGATCTTAAAATTAGTATTTTGTGGCTAAGTTCAATCATATTAGAAGTGTCACAATTTTGTTATGGTTAGGTTAAATTGCATTTATACATGATTTTTGAATGATTCCATAATGCTATATAAAATACATTCTTCCTTCTCTCTTCCATTCATATATACATGTTAAAAGATTTTTAAAGTATTGCAATAATAAATAAGTTTAGAAAAATCATTGAGATATTGGAAGAAAACTGAAATAATAAGGTAATTAACTAGTTAAAAGTTTATATAGAAAAATCATTGAGATATTTATTTTATAGATTGTCCCTTAAGATTCTTACTATTAATATATGTTTTTTGTCTTACAGATTTTGTTTCTTAAAATCATTGGAGCTACTTTCATTTTCTAATATGTTGTTTTATCTTACAGATTTTGTCCCTTAAAATCATTGGAGACACTTTTATTTTCTAATATGTTTTTTTGCCTTACAGATTTTGTCCCTTAAAATCATTGGATACACTTTTATTTTCTAATATGTTTTTTTGCCTTACAGATTTTGTCCCTTAAAATCATTGGAGCCACTTTCATTTTCAAATATGTTTTTTTTTTTCTTATATTTTGTCCCTTAAAATCATTGGAGCCACTTTCATTTTCTAATATGTTTTTTTATCTTATAGATTTTGTCTCTTAAAATCATCTTACTGTTTTTCTAATGCATTGGAGGGGGTTTCGAACCCATAACCTCTTTTACGGAAATGCCCCAACACCCCGCATCCAACAGGTGTTCTTTTAGAGCATGTGTTTTGTTATTCTCCATTTCCATTTCCCACCTCAACATGTGATCAAATTTTGGTATGAAAATGGACTCATTTTCACACTATTACATATCTGATTTACAAGCAATATGCGTAAATAATTATACGCAAACATGACTAATACGTAAATAATAAGCATATTCACCATTTACATATGTAAATGGGTGTATACAAACGACCCCTAAGTTTCTGTTTTAACAGTGTTTACCGGACTCGATGTTTGTAATATATTCAACTTTAATTTCTAGAAGGAATCTAAACTAGTAGATCAATGGACAGTTAAAAATAGATAAATATTTAAATTAATCACTTCTAATAGCATGTTGCTTTCTCGGAAATCTCATGACAAAGGTGTTTTCATCATCTTCCAAAATATATATATAAAAAGAAAGAAAAAAAAAAGAAAGGTGTTTGCATATTAGGTGTGGACTAGGGTCATTGGCGGATAAAGGTTAGAGGTGAACAAGTGACCATCAAACTTTTTCTCTTATACCAAATCATTATTATTGGAGAAAGGTTGGTGAAATAATTTCGGCAAAAACAGACCATCCACTTGCATGCTCTACCAAGTAAGGCCCTTTTTCCCACATAAAAGACATTTACACCACCTAGGAATCCCTAGGAAAGAGTTGCATAAAAGGATTAGGAGAGAGTTGCATTAAAGGATGTCAGAACAGCTGGTCATCTAGTTCAAATCAGGAGTTCTAAACCTACTGTGTATTAATTTTTGACTTGCTATGACTTCTGTATCTAGTTCAAATAAGGAGTTCTAAACCTAATGTGTATTAATTTTTGACTTGCTATGACTTCTGTATCTAGTTCAAATCAGGAGTTCTCAAACTAATGTGTATTATTTTTTATTTCTATGACTTCTTTTTGATGGGGTTCCCCTTATTTTTTTATACGTGGTAAAGAGAAATATTCATTACCCAAGCAGTTGGCGGACTTGTAAAAATTCTAGTACTTACTATATTACTTTATGTTGAAGAGAGCCATATTTCTTGGAAGACGCTAAGACAAGTCCTACCCATCACAGTCTCATTATTATATATTATAGAGGCAGGAATCGATTTCAAAATTGAGCTCTAATTTCGCAATTGATTGTAAAATTGAGGCTCAATTTCGATTTCAATTTTAATTTAAGGAGAGATTTTAGAGATTTGGGAGAAGTTTTTGATTTTAGTCATCTAAGTATAGAGTCCAATGCATTCAATGCATCTATCTACACATTAGACCTTTAAATAAAGATACTTTCTTATGTAATCTCAAAATATTCTTTCTAATTTATAAGGAAACACGTTGCATAGATTTATGGTCATAAATTATAAATCTATGGTTAAATAATTAATTTTAAATTAATCATTTAAAATTATTAATTATTTTTAATATTATAAATTATTTTGCCCGTGATAAGCGCAGGCGTGTTTTGCTAGTTAATATATATTAAAGACGTAGGATTCGATTTTGAAATTGGAGTCCGATTATGCAATTGATTGATAAATTAAGCGTCAATTTCGATTTCAATTGCAAAATTGGAATTCCAATTTCGATTTCAATTTTAATTAGATAGAGTCCACTTTTTGTAACTTTCTTTTAGTGAATTTAAAATTCTAATATATCTATTATGGATAGGAGATTAAAGAGTTTTGTAAGAGGGCCATATTTAGATCAGATAATAATAGTTTAAACAAAAAATGAGTATTCCAAACTATTCAAACTCATCGTTTATCCAGACTTTATCCAAAGTTATTCCATTAATTTTCACCGATTGAAAATTTGCTAAGAGTTTAAATTCTCAATTGATTGAGAAATTGGAGCTCAATTTCAATTTCAATTATTAATATATATTAAAGAGCTGGGAACCGATTTTGCAATTGATTGCGAAATTGAGCCTCAATTGCAAAATTAATTTTGATTGGAGAGTTAAGATTTCCATTTAGTTTGGGCTTCGAGAATTTAGATTTTTTTTTTTTTTTTATCTCTATCCATTCCTAAAATTACTCATCTTCTAAATTGGTTCAAATCATATCCTTAATCTTAGGATTTTGTTAGGAATTTTACAATAATATGTTTCTCTTCACCGTTCAAAGAGCTTTTACATTTTGAAGCTTCTCTCTAATCTACAAAATCTCATTATCATTACGATCCATTTGATTATAAATCTCATATTATTTGGGCCTAAAGATAGACAGTATAGTCGACAATCCAACTTCCCACAAGACCTATATGAAATGTGGGCCCAGTCCTAAGATGAGTTATTATTGACTTTGATGAATTCTGCTATGTATTCTAAATTAATCTAAGACCACTAGCATGAGCCTCGATCGATCTCTCTTATGCAAAGCCACTTAACAATATTTTTGCTATATATTCCAAATTAAGTTAAGACCACTTGCATGAGCCTCACTCTCTCTTATGCAATGTCACTTAAAATTATAATAATGGTCAGTGTTCCATCATGGAATTTTTTTCACAGCTCCTCACCCCACGGAACCAACTCAAGACATGAGTCCATTAACACTTTCATGATATAAGTTTCTGATCCACAAACCATCCAAAGTGGAGCTTATTCATGAATGTTTTGATCAACAAAGCATGTGCCCCACTTGGAAAAATCGAACACTATATATTGGGGTGTGCATTTCACTACTATAGCCATTGAATTGTTGGTCTGTGAATGGAATGGTTAAAGTAAGCCCCATCTAAATAGAGTGCATGGCTACTGGGTTAGTTCCTCCTTTATATATACGAAAGAGACTGATTTTAAATTGAAATCAGCTCTAATTGATTTTGACTATCCTCCACAATTTTGAATTCTCTTTTGATATATTTAATCTAATTCAATTCAATAAAATATCATTCATTACTCACTCCCCACCTCTCACTCTTTCCAAACGACTTTTCCATTTTTAATGGCATTGAAATCTCTCTCTCCGTCTCTCTTCCCCACCCTCCACCACCACTTAGGAACACCTCTCTATATCTCTTTGTTTGGTCCCCATCCAAGCTTGGTCTCTCGCATTACTTTTTTTTTTCTTTCTTTGTTGTCATGATATGAGTTTTAGAAAAAGGTAAGCAGTAATAATTTTATCAATGGGAAGGCAAGTTAAACAAACCAAAATCTGAGCCTAGCTTGAACTCGGCTCGAGTCAAAATCTAAAAACCTCTATACCTACCACGAACCCAACCAACTAACTACCAAACTTGCCTCTAATTGAAAGATCTCACATTTTAAATTTCTTATAATTTTTTCCATCTCAATATTTCATATTTCATATTTCTACTTAAATCTTTAATTTTTGTATTTATTATTAATTTAGATTTTCAATTGTGTGATTTTTAAGAAAGCCTATAAAATTTTTATGTGTGAGAAATACTTCTATTTTAGATTTTACAAAAATATAAACATATGAACTCAAAATTAAATTTTTTATTTACGTCATAAAATTAAATGATATTTTTTGCATGACCTCTAATGCCCATGCTTAGCACGGGGGTATTTTGCTAGTTATTATATATTATAGGTGTAGGATTCGATTTTGAAATTGGAGTCTGATTTCACAATTGATTGAGTAATCAACTTTGATTTTGAAATTGGAGTCCGATTTCACAATTGATTGAGTAATCGACTTTGATTTTGAAATTGGAGTCCGATTTCACATTTGACTGAGAAATCGACTTTCAATTTTGAGATTGATTGAGAGATTAGCCTCCAAATTTAAATAACTTTAATTTACTAATTTAAAGAGTCCAATTTAGAGAGAAGTTTCAAATTTAAATTGATTTTAACACATCTAAAGAGTCCAATTTAGATCTATCTCTACTAGGTTTCCTATATTGTAACACAACTACAAAACCTCTCTTCAATTTTTCTTTCACTTTGGATTAGAGATTAGTGACTAGAGAGATAGTTATTAGTTTAGCTATTCTAATTCTCTTGATAAAAAATAAAGACATGTTTACTGATCTAAAAGGTTGGATCCAGCCCATGGGTGACAATCTGAGTCCAAAATGGTCCTTGGACTAGCTATGGGTGGGAAACCAAATGCCTCACTTTACTTTTGCATGATAAGAAGAGGCTAGCCAATCTCAGATTGAGCTTTTCTTGGACCCAAATAGGAATTAGGTTTATGTGGGTTTGAGTTTTATTGTCAGGGTTTTGTATTAAGGAAATCGGGTTAGGGATCTGGGATTAGGGGGGTAGAGATTAGGGATTAAAGAAAGGAGATTAGATATTAGGCATCATAAATTAGGATTAGTACTTTGGGATTAGAGATTAGTGATTAGCGAAATAGTTATTAGTGTTTTCTTTTTTTTATTTTTTTTGGTGCCATATCTCTAACCCATGACCTAATGGTCTAAACCATAGGTTCCAACCATGCATCTTGACAAGGCAGAGATTGGCAAATAGTTATTAGTTTAACTATTTTAATTCTATTGATAAAAAATCAAGACATGTTTATTGATGTAAACATGGTACTTGATCTAAACTTGTTTCATATAAGAAAAATATCAGTGTGATAAACACATGGTTAAAAATTAAAATTAAATAGATATGTTTTAGTGATAATGGACAAATTGCCAACTTGCTTAAAAAAACTTGATCAATTTCACAGTGGCACTTATTTTATGATGTGAATTTTTTTTATCCTACTCGGTTTGGATAATTTTGAAATTGATCAAATTGTTATCAGGATATGTATCATTGAATTTTCTGAATGTCTATGATCAAAGATTATTTGAAATCTTAGAATCTAGAATATTTAACAACCTGTGCCCTATAACTTCCATAGGAGAGGCACCACAGCCTATATCCCTTCACACCATCTGCATATCCTAGAAATATACACTTTCTTGCCTTGGTTCAAGCTTTCCATCATTCACATGAGCATAGGCAGGACAACCAAATATCCGCAAGTTGGTGTAATCAGCAGGAGACCCAGGAGACACTTGACCAAACGGTGGAGATATGTCTCTGCTCCATTTTCATTTGTGGTTGGTTTTATATTAAAAATGCAATTGATTTTTTTAATTATCCCCTAAGGTTTATAGAATTTATAATTACGACATTGAGGTTTTAGTATTTGTATATACCCCCTCCCTTGCCCTTTTATTTTATTACCTTCCATATCCTCAAAATCAGCAGTTTTAATGAGACTGGGCAACCACTAAAAGGTTTGTGTTGAGGTTTTATAAAAATGATATTTTTGATCTTACATTTACAAAGTTCTCATTATTTTATCCAAAGTCCCTATGGTCTCTCTCTCAATAACTCTTTGACTCTTATGCACTTGAAATCTTATCAAACAATCGACGTTTATGATTTTTATCTCTTTGTAGAGTTGAAAGAATTAATATTTCTCTTTTTTTATTGATTTTTATATCAAACAAAATAAAAATGCATGAAATATAATAAATCCAAAATTGATCAGCAGATTGTGTAGTTTTACTATGTATACATTCTCCTTTGAAATTCTGAACATGATAGATTGTGCATTGATTTATTTTGGATTTGTGTTAATCTCATTAATTAGTAGTTTAAAAAATAGTCCCAAATCGAATATAGTTTTATTTTGTGCCCGGGGCTTAGCGCGGGCTTTTTTTTTTACCTTTGGGCCAAAATAATCCCTACGTGCCCAGGAGAGAAAGCAGGATAAAATTTCCCTTGGGCCCCAGTGTGGTAGTGCAATTTTCAACCCACAACCTCTGGGTGCAAACCGTGGTCCTAGGCCAACTCAGGTACCCCTTGGGGTTTATTATAATTGATTGATACTAGTTGTTATGGTTGTTGATTTAGTAATTAGTGTGATTGAGAATAATTGGTGGATCTTTCCTCAACAAAAGGTGGGGCCCATGTGTTTTTGGGTGGACACCATGTGGAAGAAACGTAGAGGGATCCAATACACCACCTATTAACCAACGCATGTCCATCCAAATAAGCGGGCTCTAAATTTTTCTCATAGAAAATTTCATTCTTGATTTTTTTTTTTTATAATAGTATTTTATTTTAAGTAACATGAAAAAGGGCAAACAGGTAAAAGCTACATACCCCAAACCCCACTCAGGTAGAAATGTATAAACACAAATCTGACCAGAACCAATTGAAACCTCTACAATAAGGACAAGTAGGGTAGTGGTACAGGTTTAGCCCAACACAAAGTCCATCTGGTTGATACCATGTGGATACCGTGATTTGAGTTTGACTCCTAACTCCTACTAACCACCGCATCCACACCAATCTTTCCTAATTTATCTCCTTATTCTACTCTACTTGATCTCCTTATCCTACTTGATTGCTCTCATCCTATGGGTATCATGAAATAAGGATGGATCTCTTGCTATAGTTTTCTCATTCAAAACGAACAAAGATTATGACAAAAAAATATATATATATATATACTTAAAAAAATAAATAAATAAATAAATAATGAAGCACACAAATCATGCATGTGTGTGGATTTTATTGGTTTTTTATTTTCTAACACATGCAAATCAAATTATTATGTATTTTATTTGATTTTCTTATTTCTTTGAATGTTGTGGATTTTATTTTTCAAAAAAAGATTATGATAACATTTTGTGGATTTTAGGATTAAGGAAAGAAGAAGAACAAAAACACATAGGAAGGAACAAAAATAGAAACACTGATGCAACCAATTACTTGGAGTAGAACTCTATTGAAGATGGTGTTGCATTGGACCATTGATTCAGTTGTTCATATATATATATAGGACGTGCATGTCTTGTCTCTAGACCTCAGCCTCTTGTTGTTGACCATCATCTTTTGGAGAAGACTGAAAAAAACAATGGCGTCGTCAGGGATTGAGACAGATAAAAGAGGAATCTTGTCTGGTGGTTAGTTATTTCTCCCACCCTCTCTTCCCACTCTCTCTGTTTGTATGTATATTTCTCTTCATGCTCTATCTATATTTCTCTTCATGTTAGTAAATTTTATGATTTGAAGAATACAATGTAACCTTTACGAGTTACGTCTGTTTGTTTGGTAAAAGAGGAAGACGTAACTCTAATCACCCAACTCGTTTATTTCTCTTTTTGTAACCTTTATTCTTCCGTTTGTTTGTGTGTGTTTATTCTTCTTCTGTTTGTTCTTTATTCTTTATTGACGTAACTCAGTTATTCTTCTGTTTGTGTTTTTATTCCTCTTGTAGTAACTTTTACGAGTATTGTAAAAGAGGATTTTTTTTTTTTTTTATTGCCTTTTGTTGGTTTTTTCTTGGTTGTTTGCTTTCCCTCTTTCTTGTTTCAAAAAAAGATTACAATGTTAAGAATTCTAATAATTTCTGTGACTTTTAATTTTTCACCCAACTCTAATCTCTAATTCTACAAAAAGAAAAAAAAAATTTGATATTAGATGGTATTGAGTATATTATAAACACATTCCACGAAGTTGTTTGTGTATAATGAACTTTTCTGGAAAGTTTCGGACAAAATTTGGCTTATGTTATATGTGAGTATTTATATGCAAAAAAGTACAGATTCTAACCTAGCATACAAAATACAATTTAATATGTTTGCATGTGTGGGTCTTTGAGTTTTACATACAATGTCTTAAATTCAGAATATTATATTCAAATTTTATAAAAAAAGATTGTTTCAGGAGTAGTTTTATAATATATTTATGTCCTCATATGAATTTTTCTTGTATAGCATGATATTTTCCCCAAAAACTCTGGTTGTTAATCCGTAGATTTTAATTCAATGAATATTTGAAATTTATCTGTTTTAATAATTGAAGTTTTCTTTCATCTATTGGATAGTGAAATTGCACTGAAAATTTTATTTTCTTATTTTTTATTTTTTGTTTCTTTTAATAATGGAATACTCTTTCATGTTTTTTTTTTTTTTTTTTTAATTATTATCATCTTGGAACCCATCTAAAAATCACAAGATCAGTTGATAGTTAAAAACAGGTAAGAAGTTGTATTTAAGGTCTTTCCATCTTAGGTTATAATCAATTCTAATAGCATATTTGGAAATTTCTTCCAAGTTTCTGTTTTCTGCCTTTCTCCAACCTTTCTCCAATAAGAATTATTTGATATTGGAGAAGAGATTTTGATGGTTATTGGTGAGAAGAGGGTTGAGATCATTAACAAGGGACCATCAAATCTTTCTCTCTAATATCAAATAGTTCTTATGGGAGTAAGGTTGGAGAAAAGTTGGTGAAAGGCAGAAAGCAGACCATCCACTTGCATGCTCTACCAAATATGGCCCCTTTTTCTTACCCAAGGCATGAACAATGTACCTCAACCTTTATAGGAATCACTAGGCAAACATAAAAAATGCTCATCACATATTCTGATTATTTTCTAGATTTTTTTTTCTTGATTCAATTTGGTGGATTTCATGTTTTTAATAATTATTTGAATTGGTTTCTGCTGTAATGAATCTGTATCTTTATATAATGAATAAAATAAAAGAAATAAGAAATTAAAAAAAAAATAGGAGTAATCAGTTTAAAAATTGTTTATGTAAACTCTACATGTAAATAATTTAATGATGACATTGATCATAAAACTCAACACCCAAACTCTCAAATACATATGAGTATGGTTTGCCATATATAGGGATGGGTATGGTTTCAAAGCTCTTGGGTTAGAAAGGCAAAATCCACACGCATAGTTTGCCATATATATGGATGGGATTCTTCAAGATTGCAGTTCATTCCTATCTCTTTGGAAGAAGATTTCCTTCCTGAATTGACAATCACTTCAAATGTCCTTAGTGAAAGTTCTGAAGAAGGAAGAACGTTGGTGTTAAATCTTAAATATTAACGGTTTTTACAGAAAAAATCATAAAATGATGAGAGTTGTTCTTGCATTTTTTTAAAAAAATTACTCGAGTTGACGATATCATTAATTGGTTGGCAATATCTTCAATGTCCATTATAAGAAAAAATAGAGTAACTTACAGCATAACAATTTTAACTCTTGCATTAACAATACCAAAATATAAAATTTACAGCTTGTTTGTTTCATGTAATTTAATACATGGATTGTATTTCTATGAGCAGTTAAAAAAACAGAAGAACCAAATGTGAATATTCATGAATGACCATCAAATAATCTTCCCTTTCATGAACATTGAATCAATGGAAGAGATTAAAAAAAAAAAAGCACCCAACCATCACCTAGAAAAAGTGAGATATACATCTCCACCGCATATAATTCATCCCTCGGCTCCTTAAGAGCTCATACCATCATGAAGTAAAAGGATCTTAAGCATTCTAAACAATATCTATAACCTTCCTTTTGGTTTTCTATGTTGCAGATGAGAATGATTGTCCTATCGAACAAGTTAGACTCACAGTTCCAATCACTGATGATCCAACAATGCCGGCTCTGACCTTCCGAACATGGGTTTTGGGTCTGATCAGCTGCGTTCTACTGGCCTTCTTGAATCAATTCTTCGGCTACCGTCAAAACCCACTCTCCATATCATCTGTCTCTGCTCAGATCATTGTTCTTCCCATTGGCAAGTTGATGGCCGCGACTCTTCCGAAGAAATCTATCCGCTTTCCAATGACAAAATGGTCGTTTACACTGAACCCAGGGCCTTTCACCATGAAAGAGCATGTCCTGATCACCATATTTGCTAGTTCAGGTTCGAGTTCTGTTTATGCTGTCAATATCATTACCATAGTGAAGGCCTTTTACCACAGGAGCTTGAGCCCTTGGGCTGCATTCTTGCTGTCTCTTACCACCCAGGTGAGTCATTACTTAAAAGTAATCTTCTATTTTATTGTTGTATATACTGATGGCCATTTAGGTGGTGTTTGAATAACTAAATCCCAAATAAATGGGAAAGGTAATAGTTGTGTAAATAAGCATACTTTCTAGTAAAGTGCATTAGTGTTTGTTTTTTATGGCGTAAAATAATTCAAAATGAGATAAGAAGTTAACAGTTGATAAAAGTAATCAGTTTAATTACTTGCATTTCATGAAATAAAAGTTTTTTTTATGGCTAGACTTTACTTTTCAACTTATTGGCATCAGCCTAACATGAGCCTAACATGGGCAAAGTTGAAATACTGACCGCAGGGATTACTTTCCTACACTTTTCAGTTTACCTCTTGAAAAACAAACATTGCTTTAGGTAGTCTACATTTGTTGGCGCGACCTGCTAAGGCTAGAAACAAAAGTTGGATTGCCCAATTACCCCCAAAACGTTATCTACCAGACAAATCGGATATGGACCATTTTTAATATACATAATTGATAATCAATATATTTGGTACAGTGAGGACTCTGAAGCAGTATTAGAGCCATATTGAATCATTTGAAAAATTGTTCCATGACTTCCATCCATCATTTTGGGCAATTAATCCGATGGGTCTCCTCATGCATTGATTGGGCAATTCAAACAAATAGGATTTGCAATATGGACAATCATTCAAGAACATTGAGTTAATGAGACTGTGAAAATTCTAACTTCATAGATAATGTGCTGATTTTATTTCAATGAAATGTCAGATGCTTGGATATAGTTGGGCTGGACTTTTCAGGAAGTTTCTTGTTGATTCCCCCTATATGTGGTGGCCCTCCAACCTTGTTCAGGTTTCCTTATTCAGGTCTCTCCCCTCCCTCCCTTGCACAAACACATGATACATCATACTCACTAAATAGTTTATATTAAGTTGTAGGATATTTCTTGCATTTAACCAAGAAGAATACACACAAATATGATTTCAAATTATGACAATGTATCTACTAACTTTTCCTTTATTTGTAGGGCGATGAATGAAACAGAGAGGAGGCCTAAGGGAGGACTAACAAGACTCCAGTTCTTTCTAATAGTCCTCATCGCTAGCTTCTCTTACTACATTGTCCCCAACTACCTCTTCCCTTCGATAACTGCCCTCTCATTTGTTTGTTGGATTTGGACAAAATCCGTCACAGCCCAACAAATTGGTTCTGGTCTCAATGGCCTAGGCATTGGTTCTTTTGGCCTCGACTGGAATGCTGTAGCTGGCTTCTTAGGAAGTCCATTGGGAACCCCATTCTATGCTATTGTGAATGTGATGGCTGGTTTCTTCATAATTGTTTACATTGTGAACCCTATTTTTTACTGGACTAATGCGTACGAAGCGAAGCGATTTCCAATCATCTCTTCACATGTGTTTGATGGCAAGGGGCATAGTTACAATGTTACGCAAATTATAAACCCAGCGACTTTCGATTTCAACAGAGAGGCATATGATGCTTACAGTAAGATCTACCTTAGCATCTTTTTTGCACTTACATATGGATTGAGCTTTGGAACACTCTCTTCTGCGATTTCTCATGTTGCTTTCTTCAATGGAAGGTAATTGTTGTTCTTTCACTTTTTTCACATCATTTGCTTTTGGGGTTAGTACAATAAATGCCATTGTCTCTAAAAGCCATGGGTGATGCAAATTCCATCGAAACATCGTCCATCCACCTCTGTTACAACTCACAAGCCATTGCCCAGAAAGTTTGTAGCTTCTACATTCTCTTTGATAATTTATCAAGAACACTTCACAAATGAACTATTTGGGTATTATCTCTTTAAAGAATGCATAAGTACACATTTATTGATACAAAATCCCTTTCTATATCAAAGTTTTTTTTTTTTTTTTAAGAGAAAAGAGATTTTGAATTTTGACTCCTACAGTATTTACTAGGATATTCATCAACTTTTGAGGTTATTTATCTAAACATACAGTTTTAGAACTTCTCCTAATTTCTATATTAGGTTACCATCTCAAAATATTGTGTCTGAAATATTATCTATTTTGTTTTTGTAGAACAATATGGAGGCAAGCCAAATCGACCTACAAAACTGAGTTCGAAGACATCCACACCAGAACGATGAAGAAAAACTATGCGGTTGTTCCTCACTGGTGGTTTCTCATAATCCTAGCTATTGTGGGTGGTCTCGCCCTTTACACTTGTGAAGGTTTTCATAAGCAGATGCAACTTCCTTACTGGGGTCTCTTTCTTGCTGCGGCTATAGCTCTCTTTTTCACTCTCCCAATTGGAGTCATTCAAGCAACAACAAACCAGGTAGCTCTTCTCAGTAATCTCTCAGATGGGCTAAAGAACATAAACTACAATCCTACCTTTAATATGTTGGAAAGCTATATTAAAGGGAAGGGCATAGTTTTTTCATGTAGTTGGATTCCTAGGAACTCTAATACTATACACTCCAATAAGTGGTTAAGGTAGAAAAATAGAAGGTGAATATAAAGATTGATGATCAAATAATGTTCCCTTTAATGGAAATTGAATCAAGAGAAAATGAGAAATGAATACCAAGACGTTAGTCTAGTAATTCAAGCCCTAAGAAGGTCAAAAATCCCATCCACGTCTCCACCTCATATCCTTCACCCCACACCTCATGTTCTTTACCCCTCACCTCTCTAATATCCTTCGAATAAGCTTTTTTTTATCATGAGTTCCTATGTATTATATGCAAACAATCAGGCCTGTAAGAACACTAGATATGCCTGAGTTTGTGTTGTGGCTTACCAATTCAATGGTCCAAATCAACAAGCAAATAATGCCTTGGTATGATCCATTATAACTGTACAAGCTAGCAAGCCCATAGTACCAACACATGGTTTTTAAGTTTTTAGACACTTTTTTTGCCTAACTGATTTTGCTAATCTTTTGCATGTAGCAACCAGGGCTAAATGTAATTACAGAGCTAGTCATTGGTTACTTGTACCCCGGCAAGCCCCTAGCCAATGTAGCTTTCAAGACGTATGGTTATATCAGTATGTCACAGGCGATGAACTTCCTCCAAGATTTCAAGCTTGGGCACTACATGAAGATTCCTCCAAGGTCCATGTTTGTTGTTCAGGTATTGCAAATCATTTCCCTTCCTGTTGATACTGATACCTGCTCACACTCTTACCTGCACACTCTTACCTGTTTGATCATGACATCTCTTTATACATTCTTACTTGTTTGATATGTCTCAAATACTTGGACATTGGTTTTCTTGATTGATACAGTTAGTGGGCACAATTATCTCAACAGTGGTCTACTTTGGCACTTCATGGTGGCTACTAACGACAGTCGAGAACATCTGCGACCCAGAGAAACTGCCGGTGGGGAGTCCCTGGACATGTCCCGGTGATGATGTGTTCTACAATGCGTCCATCATTTGGGGTGTTGTAGGTCCTCGTCGAATGTTTGCAGACCTTGGTCTGTACTCCAAAATGAACTGGTTCTTCCTCATTGGTTTTATATTGCCAATACTGGTGTGGGGTCTCTCCCGCATGTTCCCAAGGGCTAAGTGGATTAGGCTAATCAATGTCCCCATCATATTAGGGGCTACAGCATCCATGCCCCCTGCAAGATCAGTGAACTACTTGTGTTGGGGTGCTGTAGGCTTCATCTTCAACTTTGTTATCTACAGGAGGTTCAAGCAATGGTGGGCTAGGCACAATTATGTTCTATCAGCTGGGCTAGATGCTGGGATAGCTTTCATGGGTATCATTGTCTATTTTGCTCTCAATTTTAAAGATGTATTTGGAGTATCCTGGTGGGGCTTAGAGGTGGATGACCATTGCCCTCTGGCCCATTGTCCCACTGCCCCTGGGATAGTAGTTAAAGGTTGCCCAGTGTTTCAGTGAGACTAGTAGGTGTGGTCTCTCACTGTTGGTTTTTTTTTATTTTCATTTTTTTTTTTTTTTTTTTTTTTTTTTTTTTTTTTTAAATACTAGAGCATGTACAGAGACTTCTTATTTGCTTAATTATGTTTGATGTCTTCTATTTGGTTTTTCTTTTCAAGTAGAATTCTATTGGTTTATTGGGAAATATAATTCTTGATACCTTATTCATATAATTTTAAATTTTAGGAGGCCATTTATTATGTGGGTTTGTTTCATTACTTCCAGTGTAAGAAGAGACTAGCACAGTAACCTGTGCTCAGTTTCGTGCCCTGCAAATTAAAATGCTCATACATTGAAAAGGTTATGAGCGTTCATCTTTCATTTAGGCAAGATGGAAATAGGAAAATCAGGGCTGAAAGGGAATCAGAAGAGATGGGGTAGCACGAGAGTTTTTATAGAAAGGAAGAATTGGAGCTTTAAAAAGTGGAGAGTAAATGTCAGTAGTTTGATGAGATAAAGATATGAGTAGGTAGTTGTATGAGATAAGTAGTGGGGAGAGAACGTGGAACATTTGAACTAAAACGGTATAAGTGTCGATCAAAATTACAATTGATAGCCAAGATTAAAGCCAAAATCCTTGACTTTAATATATTATAATGTGGCAGCCTCTTATATAATTTCTTGTTATCTCTTGATGGAGTAGCTCTTAAAGGAAAAGTTATTGGCTGCAGAGCTCCCAACACACACTTTTCCTTCATTGTTTTTTGAGTTTCATATATATTTTCCAGTTGATGATGAACTTTTAGATTATTAATACTTGTAACAAGGATCTAAATCATATGACAAAAGGCCTTCCACAGACCACAATTAGTGGTTTCTGGCTTTTCTCTTGAGATTCCTTCAAATTAGATTGAGAAAGTATTGAGAGTCCTTCAGAGATAGTTGAATCAAAGATTGCTAAAAATACTAATATCGTTAGTGTAAATAGATGATACTCAAAGAAAGATGGAATTTTTTTCCCTGAAAAAAAAAAAAAATTTTTTTTTTTTACATGGGTGTGTGTGTGAGTTCAGGTATTCCATGTCCTAACTTGAATTGGGGTTTTTACAGGAAAAAACCCTTTATACTTTTATTCAACAATGGAGGGACCAAATGTTTTATATTAACGAACGAAGACCCCTAGCCAATTTTATTTACCTTTTATTTGCTTTCTTCTTCTTATTTAGCCCCATTGCATTCCATCTTCATCTTCTCTTTTGTTGGTTTTTTCTCTTTCCTTTGGAAGGTTGTGAATATTTACAGAATGAAAGTGGAATATTGTGAGTGACGATGGAATGTTATACTTGTGAATAGAGATGATGTTAAATTTTGAGTAAGGTGATTCAATAATAATAATAATAATAATAATAATAATAAAAACTATTCTATAATAATATCTACAAAGCCATACTTTTATGGGGTTTTTATCAAAAAGTTTAAAATAATTATAATAAATACTTATTATTAATAGGGATTTGGATTTTTGCCAAGACAAGATAATTGAATCCGATGAAACTTCTTTTTTTTTTTCTAAAGTGCCCATATTAATTTACAACCTGCCTCACCCAAACTCTTCTTTTTCCCATCCTAGTCAAGAAACCCTATTACTAATTAGGCCATGACAAGATCCTCACATTCCTCCCTGCATATGAGTGGTTCTCAGATTGCTAGATCCTAGATCTCTTCTGCCTTGTTTGGCATCTCTACTCTTTTTTTGATAGACCATTCAAAATAGAGCCATTAAAAAGAGAGCTATAAAAAAAAGATGCTAGAACAAAAAAAATGTGTTTGGTAATGAACGGATCTACTTCAAATAAGCCGTTTGGTATGCCTTCTATTTACTTCTTTTTAGAGGAGTATGTTCTGTCATTATGTAAAAAATGAACTTATGCACATTTTCATTAAAATATGCCCTCTACACACATACCATAACATCGTAATTACTTATCATTTGAAAACTACAACCATTTCCATCAAAATATGGCCTGTAACTTGTACACAATTTAAAAATTATAACATCAAACACAATTATATATTATCTCCATCATTCCATTATCACACACCATCACTCCATGTTGCATGACATAAGATAAATCATGACATAAGATGATAAAAATCAAACACGAAAACAAGCATCTCGCCAAATGGCATCTACAATTGAATTCCTCTTAGCATCCAT
Organism: Camphora micrantha; assembly: GCA_003546025.1. NCBI lineage: Eukaryota > Viridiplantae > Streptophyta > Magnoliopsida > Laurales > Lauraceae > Camphora > Camphora micrantha. The sequence goes on along the minus strand of QPKB01000006.1, from coordinate 16,397,795 downwards.
TTCTATCATATCTGTGATATCAAATGTATAAGCGTTTTCTCCATATGATTCCCCAACGTTAATGTCACTCTCTACTTGGGCATCGTCCTTTGAAAATTGTGAAAATAATTAATCTTCCATATCCTCTTTTCTAATGAAATTATGCATCGCCATTGTAGCAACTACGATGATCCGTTGTACAGGAAATGGATAAGGAGTCATCCACTTGAGGATCGGGAATCGAGCTTTCAATACTCCAAAGCTTCGCTCAATCACGTTCCTTAAGGATGAGTGCAATCTATTAAAATGCTCCTCTCTAGTACGAGGAATGACAATACCTTGAAAATCTGGAAGCCAGTATCGGACATTTCGAAATGGAGAAAGAAATCCCTTCATATTTGTGTAACCAGCATCAACCAAGTAGTATTTACCTAAAGACCATTCAAGACAAATGTTAAAGGGCATGTCAAACTATGTTGTAGCAATCATTTGTTGATATTTAAAGCACTACACATACTTTCTTACCAGGCGGGGCATGTGGAAACTTTAGCCTTTCATCAGAAATGGTATCCAAGAGAATCCGTTGATCATGAGCTGTACATTCCCATCCACATACCACATAGGTAAAGAGCATGTCAAACGAACATACTACCATAACTTGTTGCATACATTTCCCCTTTCTACCTCTGTAAGGAATTTGTTTCTCTGGTTGGATAATGGCATGTACAAGGGTGTCATCTATAGCACCAATACAATCCTATTAAAAAGAAGAAATAAACATTGATAAAATTTTCAAAAGGATTTTGTGTAAATAAAAAAGTGGTGTCAAGGAAAGAGAGCAATACCTTAAAATATGGCTCAAAACGTGGATTCAAAAGTATTTCCTTAGGCACTGTATCTAGTGGAGGTGGCTTTATCATATCTTTTGCAAATATCATCATTGCTATCAGTACCTGACGGAAGTGTTTATGAATAGTTTTCCCCGAGTGTTGGAATCTATCTTGTATCACTCTATTCGTATGGGCGTGCGCAATGACCATCATGAACATAGCCAACTGCTCCTCCACAAGTATATATTTGCTGTCTTCTAGTAAATTCCTTGATCTAAAATACATGCATAGACGCCGAAACACATGTTGTTCCATACGTAATAGCTGATGACAAATAATGGGGTTCCCATTCAAAATGATTTGAACATGACCATGTCCGTTAGGATTGAGTTCCTACATTGTTCCTTAATCAAGCGTTGTTGTTGCTTCTTGTACAACAATATGATAAGTAAGATATTTCATCGTAAAATCAGGTCCATATGCTCTATATATATTGCAAACAAAATATAACTAATCATTCATTCATATTTGGAGACATTTAACAATTTAAACATTCTTTAAATAAAACACCATACCATGTTTTAAACATAACATTCATGTTTTAAGCATAACATTCATGTTTCAAAATCCAAATATAAGAACAAAAGTTTAAGAGAGACATAACATTAATGTTTCAAAACAAACAAAAAAAAAAAATCCAAACAACTAGAGATCACTTGCAACTCCAAAAGCATTTCCCTTCTGTATTTCCATTAAAGATTTAAGCCAAGTTATCTTTCCCTCATCTGTCTTGAATTTAGTCTAGATAATTATTTTCTCCTTAACCATAAAAGACTTAACCATAAAAGACCTAAGAGTGACCATATGCAGTGGGCTGGTCTCTGGAAGTTGGGGCATGGCATGCAGTAAGTCAATGCATGCCTCTATGGTAGGTCCTTCAGATTGAGCAGAAGCAGCAACTAACTGATTTGATGCCTTCACTGAGGCTGCGAGCTCAATTATGCAATCATCTACTGCGTTGTTACTCCCTTTTGTAGAAGGCCTTGGTCGCTTTCGCCTAATATTGGCCATATGACATTTGGACCAATATCACTAGTAGTTGCATCTTCTCGCATGGTTGACTGAGAATTTGTTTGGTTTGGGGATGGAGTATCATCATAACCATTCAAGCTAAATAAACTTGAATCCATATCCGTTATAATATCATCAAGGCAGGCCATCCATTGTTGGAGCCCACTTATCATCCCCAGTCGCTGAAGTACCATCAAATAAAGCAGTCATCTCTTGGAGGAAAAGGAAGGGGCTTTGACCTAAATACTTTGGCATCCTTATGAGTATGCAATACAGTTTAACCATAAATGTCAAATGAGCAAGCTTACCTCTCCTGTAAATTCCAAAATAAATAAGAAATTTATATACCTTCAAGTATTCTGTCCATCGGTCTTGGGCCATCTCCACACAGCCTGTGTGTGAGTTGAAGCTTATACTAGTTTGTGATGTCAAGTGCAACCAGGCATTGTATAATTTTTTTCAATGATCTAGTTGGTTCTTCAATTGCTTTTGATTGAAACTGTGTCCAGTCCTTTGAGTAAATTTTTCTATTGTCATCTTCCATGCTTTTGGGCTAAATTGCACCCTTGGGCGGCCACTAGCTCTCACTTGCTCCAAACAAATGTCAATGAGACACTTTCTCATACCATCCGACCAAGAAGCACGATCTATGTCATCTGTCTCTTTTGACTTTCCTTTCTCCGACATTATAATTACACCTAACAAAGATTGAGCATTTTTTTTTTTTAAGTTCTTGTTCAATTTTGTGCCATTCACCAAATACGAAAGATACACCAAATATAAAAGATATTCACACCAAGATGAGAAGCATTATAAAGAGTTGTAATAAAAAAACATACTTCAGTTGTCATTCAAGAATTCAAAAATAAAAGATTTAACCAGTAATACCCAACACAACCCCAACTGCCAGTATACCCAACCCACCCCCAACTTTATCATCCTAACATGTAATACCCAACACACCCCTAATCACCAACTTAAAATCACCCCTAAAACAACAATGAAGGCATGGACACCCTACAACTTGGGTTGGGTCTCTTACTCAAACTTAGCTGACCCAATCTCAGTCAAGTTATCCTGCAACAAGGTTCCTGTCTATGTCGACAATCCCCCCAAAATGAGAACTAATCTCTTTAGCAATATCCTCTTCCGATGACAATCATGAACCCCAATTAGTTCCATTAAAACACTCCTACCAGCCCTTCCAACACTGGTCACCACAATTGAAATCATAAGCTGGGCACCCTCTCCTATTCACACTTTTTAACCATTTTGATGCTGCTTCTGTTTTTGAAGAAACCAATTTTCCTTCTTCTTTCAACTTCATTTTGTAGAAAAGAACTCTAGGGGAGTTGGCAATCTCTATTTGGTGCAGAATTATTTTCTTCAGTGAAATGGTATTTTTCATGTTTGGTGCAGTTCTGGGTTTTTCACTTCTATCCAATTATTAAACATAAATCAAACCATTTTACTAGATAACAAATCAAAATCAAATTCAACAAACATATAGCCATCCAATTAAACCAATTTAGAGAGAAATCTAGCCATTCAACAGACATCTAGCCATCCAATTAACAAATCAAAATCAAATTCAACAAAACTAATTTTAGATTGGGGTTAGGATAACTGTGTTCAAGTACCACCATTGTTGCAGAGTACCACCTATGGAGCTTAGTGACCTGAATCATTCACTCAACCCTGGCCTTATTGCAAGATGATATACTGAGAACCAAACCACAAAACCAGCACTTTTCTGGGTTAGCTATGGTAAACCCAAACCCATTAGTACCAAGAATTTCTATCTTTGTTAAAACTATGCCTAATTAGATTTTATTAATTAGACCGGAGTTTCCAAACCACCCCTTAGATTCAATCAACCAAGGATTATCTTTTACCAAACACCATCCAATATATTCGATGCATACTACAACATTACACCACAAAGAGCAAGCCTATGAATAGGGTCCGTCTTTAGGCCAATAACAGATGAATGCATCTTCCATCTGGGACAATAATGGAAACCATCCACAATGACTTATTGGATATAATGGTTTTGGACTTTACATTTGGCCATTGAAGTGGAAAATACCTAAAATTGGATGTGATTAAGAAAACAATGGGACAAAAGAAATCAACATTTACATTTACTCTGATTTTATTTGTGAGGGCGTCTGTCTTTTGAGTTTATTTAATCTTCCTATTGGTTCATCATTTCAACCACTGGCATCAATCAATACATCCTCATCATCATTTAATTTCTCTACTAGTTTCTATTCATAACTCACCAATCCAAAAGCATCATAACTAGTAAAACTCACCAATCCAAACACTACCAGGTTCCAAATCAGTGACAAAAAAATTTTTTACCTCAAACCCAAATAACCTAGTTAAAAGAAGTCAAACAACCCTAGTCAGCATTTCTACTCATTGTTAGGAATTTTGTGTATTGCAATTTGATGGATGCATTATCATCTTAGCATCATTTGAATTTTCACACATGCATTGATTTAAGAAAACTTGAAATCTTGATTTACTCATGCATTGTTTTAAATCTTGTAAATCATATGTTTTATGCATGATTTGTTTTTAATCTTGGATGCATTTTAATTTGGTAAAGAAGTTTTATAAATCAAGCTAACCAATGGTTTTAAAAGTTTCAAATCATTTTAGGTTTTTTGTGTTTCATGTTTTTAAACCACTTAGTTTGATTTAAAACATGTTTCCAAGCTTGATTTAATGGCCCAAAAAGTTCCCTAAAGAAAATCTTTGAAATATGCAAAAAATATGCATTTTTGGGAAACTTAGGTCCCAGGCCCGGGTCGACCGCTCAGTGTGGTCGGTCGACCGGCCCAAGGGACCCGGTCGACCGGCCACACTGCGCGGTCGACCGGGAAAGAGCCGTTGGGCCTCTTTTCAAACGGTCAGATTTTTGACCGTTGAGCCCGGATCGACCGCCCAGTGTAGCAGGTCGACCGGGGACACGTGAAAACTCACTTTTTGAGTATAAAAGGAGTTTCATTCCCTTGTAAAAAGAGTTGATCATATAAGAGAAAAGAGCCTTCCTTGAGGTGTTTGGAGGCAAGAAAAAGGGGAATGAAGTAAGAGGAACCAAGGGGTCATTAGTGAAGCTAAAGCTTGGATTAATGAAGTTAAATCTCTAAGTAAGCTTTACTTTTATTTATCATATGTTTCATGCTTTGTTTAAATTATTGGTAAATTAATTTTAGCATGTTAACTATGATGTGTTGAATCCATTTTTCTCTTAATCTTTGATTCAAGTTGGATTGGATTCTTCACCCTTGATTTCAAACCAAGTTTGTTTTAAAACTTTATAAAACATGTTTTGTCAAAACCTTTGATTTCTTTTATAACATGTTTCATTTACTTGGTTGAATCATTTTGTTGTTTTCATTCATTTGAACTTTAGTTAAACTCTTGTTTTGAAAACAACATAGCACATGCATCACATGTTTAGTCTTAAATAGTTTCATACAACTTGTGAACCTTTGATTTTTATATCATCAACAAGTTTGTATTTATACATGTGATTTGCATTTCACTTCAATCAAATCTTTGTGTGCCTTAAACTTTTAAATGCATTAAGCATATATTGATTGGGCTTAATTTTAACTTGATTGAAGTTATCACACACACACTTCATGAGCATTCATCTTAGCATTTCATAGAGTGTTGTGTGAGTTGTATTTTCACTTTCTTATCCGCCTATTTTAGAGGCAACTAAATTGAGCTTTAATTGTAATCTCTTAAAGTGTTTGTATAGACACTTCCTTGAGAGAAATCTTTTTATTGTAAAGGTTATTGCTTAGCCTAAGAAAAGCATTGTGTAAAGGTTATTGCTTAGCCTAGAAAAGCATCTTGTATAGGTTGTTGTTAAGCCTAGAAAAACAACATTGTTAGGTTATTGCTTATCCTTGGAAAACATATTGTAGAGGTTATTGCTTAGCCTTTTCAAAAGCATAAATAGTGGAAATCCGGTGGGGTGTTGAGACACAAGCCGGTAGTGGATGTAGGCATTGAGGCCGAACCACTATAAATCATTGTGTTATGGTGATTGCTTTGTGGTGATTGTTTTGTTTAAGCTTCCGCATATTATTTGTTTATCATCACATGTGACTAGTTGTTTTCATTAAAGTTAAAATTGGCCTTGATTAGTCATTAAGTGTAGATCACCCTATTCACCCCCCCCCCCCCCCTCTAGGGTTAGGATCCCGGACTTTTCACTCATAACCTACAAATCCAAACAACATCAGTTCTTGCAAAACAAGCAACATTTTAAGCCATTAAAACCTTATTGATCAAAACACCGCAAGGTTCCAGTAAAACCTTTTCAAATGATGTACTTTGGTGGTCATAGAAAAAAAACAGAACATATTCACACCATACATATATATAATGGCCAAAACCTGGATGAAATCACTACTCAGACCCAAGCCCACCTGAATAGTAAATCCCTTACCACATAAAAAGAGAAACAGAAAAAAATACCTCCAAACGAGAGAGGAAGATCGGATAGAGAAGGGTTCTCAATGATAAAGAGAGAGAACGGGATCCAGAGAGAGAAGGCGAGTTGCAGTCCAGCCCACAGTCTCCTTTTCCGCTGCCAGCGAAAGTGTCCTCCTTCATTCCCACTTCTGTTGAATAGGGTTTTTTATCTCAACGATTCATTTTATGTTGAGGATTTTCGTTGGGAATAAAAGACCGTCTGGGGCCATTTTTGTCTTCGAAATTGGGCTCCACCTCTACTTTTTCAAGAGACAATACCTCTTATTTTCACATGCTCAAAAACAGGCTAATCCATTTTAAAAGCCTTTGCCTCTATTTCTCTAGAGTGGATAGAAGCTGCAAGTCACTGCCAAACGCCTTTTATTTCAGAACCCCTGTTTGCTTTAGAGAAATAGAGCTTTAAAGGCAAAAAATAGACTTGCCAAACATGGCGAATTGTGAGAGCAATGACAAAAATATTTTCTTCACAACAGAGAAGAGCAGACAACTTGCCCATGGTCTCATAAAAGATCCCACCGTATCGACTCCTAAATAATTACAACTATTCCACCTAATGTCCCACCACTCTATAATCTATATGTCATGATGCATAGGTAGGGATGTAAATGGGTACCTCATTCTCCGATTACCTGGAGGTTCCGACCCGTTAAAAATTGGGTTTGGAACCTTATTTAGGCCACGATAAGTAAATTGGTCCAAGTCCGGTTCCACCTTGGTTTGGACCTGTGAACTCAAGACCTAACATATTACCTTAATTTTTTAAAATCTATTTTAAAAATCATATTTTTTTTAATATCATTCTATACCTAAACCCGGATCCGGATCCAAATCCATTCCATATATGGTTCTAGTTCCGGTTCCGGAGTTAAGAAACCGATTCCGAAATGGTTCCGGGTCCAGATCCAGTTCCACATTCTCATTAACGGTTCCGGTTGATCGGAAACGACACATTTACAACGTCATGCACATGTGGTTTTAGAATGCATGTCTCCCTTACTTGGGAGGTTGCTAGTTCATCAAGTAATGCATCTATCATTTGACACTACTGGCTCTATTATGGTGAAGTGGAGTAAAGCCTCCATTCACTAGACGTAATATCGAAAGTATAAAATTTCAAAATTCCCACATTGATTTAAAAAAGAAAATTTTCAAAAAGTCACCCACACTCGGATTAAATACCGGCCGAGATGGTAGAGTTATCCGAATCAAAGGTAGGCCCTGCTACTGCTCAAGGTGGGTTTTGCACTACAATCTAATCACTTTCTTGCCATTTGCAATCAATTGCAGGCTCCATATTTTGCTCTACACCACGAAAAAAGAACAAAGAACTCCAATTAGGAACCTGTAGTTTTCTCTATAAAATGTCTCTGACAAAACCACTTACCACTTATCATTACCAAATAAAACTTGAATTGAAACGTCTCTCTCCTTGGTTTATTGGGGACCCTCTAGTTGGGTGCCTTCAGAAAACTACCATTCTTCTTTTCTTATGATTATGATGAGGCTCACTTCTCCTCCTCCATTCAAACATTTAAATCAGGGGATAATTACATGGGTGGGATGTGCCAGGATATGATTGCAGTTGATCAACCCATCAATTGTAAGATGGGTGAAATGAAAAGGTTTAGATTCTATCATCTAAGGTGTGGACCATCCATTTCGTTAATTCATTAATTACATGACAGGGGTCAGGGTTCCTTAAGTAATAAAAGGGGAAAAGGAGAGCTCTGGTGAGGTAGATAGTGAACATAGGTTGCGATATCGCAAACTATGGCACTTTAGTCAGAAAGTTTTTCTTTTTTTTTTCTAAGATTCGATTATCTTGTTTTAGTAAAAACTCAAATTTCTATCACTTATTAGCATTTAGGCAAATTCTTTCTAATTTTTTGGTAACAATTCTTTTTTTATTGTCAATAAATGATGATATCGCCTAAGGGGAAGAAGGTTTTTTACATTCTGTTTTGCACTAAGTTGTGAGATATTTTGGATTAAAATTTTAAAAACTCAAAATAGGGCAAGCATTCAAAATGTACTAACTATAAGCGCCAAACTTAAGATGACCTGCATTGGAGGCTCAATAAAGGGTAAAGAAAAAGAAAAGTTAAAAAAAGAGAGCTACTATGCCACACCCGCAACTTCTTTTTCCACGTCTCTTTATTTTAAGACCAATATACCCATGTGTGAAATTATCAAAAAGGAAACCATTCATAGTTTCATATCTACTCCCAATTTCTCTCTACATTCACCCTCCCCCACCCCAGCCACCACCGCCCCCTCCGGCAGCCCGCCTGAGGGGGACAGGGAGAGGGAGAGAAGGCGGCGGGCGAAGGCGGGCATGGACAGGGAGAGAGGGATGGAGAGGAGAGAGGGAGAGGGAGAGCGAGAGCGGGCTACAGGCGGAGGGCAGCGGGCAGGGAGAGGGAGAGAGACCGGGAGAGGGAGAAGGAGAGGGAATAGGGTGAGATTGAGGGGGGAAGAAGGGGAGTGTATAGAGAAATTGAGGGTGGAAAGGTTTGGGTGATTTGGAAACAAATGGGTGTGTAGAGAAAAAAATTGGTAATTTCTTGACTTAAAGTGGTGTGTGTATAGAGAAGGGACGTGGAAAAAGAAGTTTTGGGTGTGTCACTAACAGCTCTCTAAAAAAAATTGAGGAGTGCACATGCATATTTATTTGAGCGTAGGGAATACCTTAGTGAGTTGTCATGCGGAAGAGAGTAGAAGGAGAGTGTGCTGCTAAATGCACATTGATTTTTGCTCTACACACTGTGTACTTTTTTATGACCATATACACCCTTATGTAAAATTACCTAAAAAGATATTTCTCCCTCCCAACTTCTTTCTACACCCACCCACCCCCACTCAAGCCACCAATGCCCCCTCCAGCAGCATCGCTAGAGGGGGAAGGAGAGGGAAAGAGGGCAGCGGGCGGAGTAGAGGGAGAGAGACGGATAGTGGTGGGCGAGAGGGAGAGGAGGAGAGAGGCGTGGAGAGGGAGAGCAAGAGGGAGAAATAGAGAGGGACAAGGAAAGGGAGAGCTAGCAAACGGCCGGACGGCATGTGTCAGCCGAAAGAGAGGGGGAGAGAGGGAGAGTTGAGAGTGGAGGAGAAGGGGTGTGTATGGAGTAGGATGTAAATGGGTCCCCGATTCTCTAATTACCCGGAGGTTCCGACTCGCTAAAGACCAAGTCTGTGTCCTTATTTAGTCCCCGATAAATAAATGGTTCCAGGTTCGGTTCTACCTTGGTTCAGACCCGAGACCCTACATATTACCTTAATTTTTGAATTTTTCTTCTAAAAACCATGCTTTTTTAATATCATTCTCTACCTAGACTCAGACTCGGATCTGGACCCGTCCTATATATGGTTCAGCTGGTTCCGGTTCTAGAGCCAAGAAACCTGTTCCGAAACGGTTCCGGGTCTGGATCCGGTTCCACCTTCTCCTTAACGGTTTCGAGTCCACCATGAACCCAAACTAGAACTGACCCATTTACAACCCTAGTATGGAGGAATAGGGTTTCCATAGGTTAGAGCATTTGGGGCAATACCAGGTGTGTATAGAGTAAGTGTGGGGAGTGTAGAGAGTACCGATGTGGAGAGAGCAAAAACTAGTGTGCATTTAGTCGCTCTCTTCTTATTCAAGTTAAAAGACAAACTTGCCCTGATATAATTTGAAAGTTCTACTCAGCCTAAAAAAAATATTGAAGAGGGACAAGAAAGGAAAAAAAAAAACAAAAATATACAAGAATTTTTTTTTCTAGTTTTAAAGGAAACAGGAGGTTGAATTGCCCCTCCTCAACCCTATGTGGCTCCGCCAATGCAAAGGGCTGGTGCTACTTGAGACATATGGACAGTAGGACCGAGTCAAAGATTTTTATTATTTGATTTATTGTACTACTTTAGCAGTTTGTCTTGTGGAGAAAGAAGGTTTTACCAAAGAGTAATCTTGCTTGTTGAGACTAGCCCACATCATGTTGTTGCATTTTTGTGATTAAAGTAGGATCCATTCATATCACATAGGCTGCATAGGAAATTCGGTATCGATTTGAACCATCGGTGCACTGCCTAAAACTGAACCGACCAGTATGCAAAGGATAGGAGTGTCATCATTTTGAAAATTATAATTTTTTATTTTAAAAAATAAACGGTTTAACCGACCGAACCTATTACTTCGGTCTGATTTGGTTTGGTCTAAACCCTCTCCATTGGTCAGATTGGATTGGTTAATTAAAAAACCGATAGATTCGGTTTGGTGGTTGGTTTTTAAGCTAAACTGATCTGAACCGCCCATGTGCACCCCTATTATCACGCTTTAGTATTTCACATGCCCCATGTTTTGATATTGGTTGAATTCATCTCACGTCTCATGTTCATGTTCAGATGTTGGTCCAACTCTCTTCCTTGACTATAGAGCACATCACACTTGTTATAATGCTCAATCCAAACGTGCCAAACTCTCTCTCTGGTTCAACATATACCCTTAGAAATAGGTGAGCCCTGTATTGGTAAATTGGGTTATCCTTTGCCGAGGGCGGACCCAGGAAATTCAACATGGAGGGCTTTATGTAAAAGAAATACTAGAGAAAGGGGCAAATGTTAAAAAACACATTAATTTTTAAAAATTGCAGGGTGGTTTTTAGAATTTTTAGCCTTTTCCAGGTGGTGGCTTCAGCCCAGAGCCATGAACCTAGGCCCGCCCTTGTCCTTTGCCTTTTCAATATTTGGGTATGGGACTAGGGGGTTGAAAGATCTCCTCCCCACCAAGCTATTTATGGTGTGGATGGTTGGAATCATCATCCTAGCTACTTGATTAACACTCAACACGTTTTGACCGTCCAAAGCAAGTACACAGTCTCCAGTTCATTCGAATGGATGTCAAACCCGGGTCAGTGACTATCCAGAGGTTGTTCCTTGTTTTATGGTCTACTCGGATTGGTCATAAGGTGTCTCCCACTAGGCATTTAGAAATACGATGCTCATCTTACTATGAGCACTGGTGCTTTACTAAGGTTTCTCTAATTTTGTTTTATTAATAATCAAATCCAAAACTCCACCTCTCAAGGCATGATAGTCATTAGTTGTAGAAGGGAAAGGGAAAACTACATTATGAAACAGTGCAGACATAAAACTAATGCCAAAATTTATTCCTATTTTTAATGGCATGAAATTCTAACAATATTATAAAATTACCAACAATTTAGATCTTTTTTTTTTTTTTTTTTTTTTTTGCTATTAGAGGGTTCCCAACCCTTTGGGCTAGATTAATCCCTTCGGGCCCAAAGGGAAGTAGGGTAAACTCCCCTGTAGCCCCAGTGTGGTATTGCAGTTTCGAACTACAACCTCTGAGTACAAACCGTGGTCCTAGACCAACTGAGCTATCCCTTTGGATTCAATTTAGGTCCATTAATACCACAATGAGTTGGTGTTGGTCACACTCCCATCAATTTAGGTCCAGTGCCAAATCATGAAATACACTAAGGGGCCTATTCATTTGGAGGGTTTTACCATCAATTTAATCCCTATCTCACAATTAGGGATGTCAAATGGGCCGGGCCGTGCTGGGCCGAGAAGCCTTGGCCCGTTGGCCCGGGCCCGCCTGGCTAGTGGGCTGACACCCGCTGCCCGCCAGCCCGTTCAGCCCGCCAGGCCCGCCCAACGTCCATAACCCCTTTTCTTTGAAAAACAAAGTCTATTTACCCCCCCCCCCCCCCCCCCCCCCCGTAACAACTATAAAACAGTCATATAAGGGGTATTTTGTTTTATTTTTCATTTTACAAAGTCTATAAATACCCTAACCTTCTCATTCCCATTCCTCACCAATTTATACAACTATCTCACTCTTTATACATTTTTTAGCTCTCTCTCTCTCAAAGCATTCAACTCATAAGAAATTTTTGGAGGCCAAAGATCAAGTCATCAAGAGACAAGATTAAAGGGGCCTTCAAAGATTTAGAGGTATTTATATTATTTAAATTTGAGATTTCATATATATAAGTTTATATTATATTATATTAACTTTCATTTTCTCCCATTTCTTATATTAATTATCACAAAAGAAGGCTATTAGCCTATTACTATTATTATTTATAAATTTTATTTTTTGAAATATGGCTAGAAGATTTCCCACAGAATCTTCTTCCTTTTATTTAGGAGTAGAATAAGAATTTATTGAATTACAAGTTGAAGTAGGTGATTTACCAACCCCCTTTCCTCAGGCTCAGAGTTCCCGTAAACCAACCAAGAGGAATAAAGTTTGATGTTATTGAAAATGAAAATAAAGTTGAAAAGGCAAAATGCAAATTTTGTAGTAAGATTTATGGTGCCGAGTCAAAAAAAGGTACAGGCCATTTGACAAGACATAAGCAAAAATGTTTAGCCTTACATAAGCCGGCGGTTGCAGGGACTGGGGGGCCTGGTTCACAGACCCAAATTTCTACTACTGGTGGTGGTAGTAGTAGTAGCAGTTTGGGTCTTTTTTCTTTTCATGCACAAAGTGCTAGACAAAATCTTGCTAAAATGATTGTGTTATTTGAATTACCATTTTCTTTTGCTGAAAATGAGTTTTTTGAATAATAGGTCCAGAAATACCGTCAACCACAATTTCACTTTTAAGAAATACTGCCAGAAACGATGCTATTAGACTCTGGTAGGAAGAGATAACAAATATAAAAAATTACCTTGCAGAAATTCCTGGTAGAATAGTCATAACCACAAATATGTGGACTTCTAAATGGGGTGATAGTTTTCTTTGTATTACTGCACATAACATAGATGCAAAATGGATTATTAATAAATATATAATTATTTTTAGCTGTCTTGAATGGCCACACAATGACACTAGAATAAGTACATTTATTTTGGAAAAACTAAATGAATATAATACTAAGGAAAAAGTTTTATCTATAACTTTAGATAATGCCAGTAATAATACAGTGGCTATTGAATTAATGAGAATGCAGATGCTACTTGCAATTTTAATAGATAGCTATATCTTTCAAAATAGATGTGTATGTCACATCTTAAATCTGATTGCAAAGGTTGGTTTAAAGCATATTGTAAGTTACACAGATGTTATTAAAGACATTGTTAGATGTATTTTCTCCTCCGCATAGAGAAGACAATTGTATACCCAAATATGTGCGAGGCAAGGCGTAACAGCTATTAAGATGCCTAAAGAGGTAGAACATAGATGGAATTCTATGTATGATTTGTTAAACAAGACACTTGATCGGAAAACTGTTTTGAATGAACTTTGTGCTTTTTATGCACAAGATTTGATGATTAGTGATGAACATTAGGAGTTATGTGCCCATATAAGAGATTTATTAGAAGTTTCTTATATTTCAACATTATTTTTTTTCGGGATATATTATCCCACATCTAATGAGTCTTTAATGAAGCCTTTTAAAATTACTTTACAATTTAGTAGTTTTATAGATCATTTTTTTACTGAGTAGCACTATTAGAAACATGGAAGCAAAATTTAATAAATATTGGAAAGATGCTCCAATGACATTTTCTTTTACTGTTGTATTTGATCCTAGGTTAAAATTAAGTGGTGTACAGTTTTTTATTGATGAAATAAATAAAAATATGAATTATATAGATTTAAATATTTTTTCAAATATAAAGGCAAATTTACAAGCACTTTTTCAATTTTATTGTGAGCAAATGGGTACAATTAAGCTTAGTATAGGCCATTCAGAAGTCCAGCAAACAGGTGTTGGTGAGTGAGTTGTGTGGTATTCTTCCTTGTCCACGGGCACGATATCTAGCTCAAACTGCTCAAGTAACACCGTGATGGAGTTATCATCGTATCTTGACGTCGGTGTAATACGGGTGCAAGATTCATCTAGTTTTAACATTTTAGCCTGGTAGAAGCAACAAGAGAACATTTATTCGGTGTTGGCCGCCATGGCTCCTGGTCTATTGACTATTCCAATGTCTTTTGTAGCATCAAAACATGCTTTTAGTGCAGGTAGACGTGTGGTGAATGATAGAAGAACAAATCTAACTGAAGAAACGGTGCAGTGTTGTGTTTGCCTTCGAGACTAGTATTTGGCAAATAAGAGGAAGCAAGAGTTGATATCAATGGAAGATTATGATCCAGCATAATACATTAGTGGACACGCATCTGATTTTTTACTTTTTCCTTCGTTCTAACTCTTTTTTTATTTTTATTTTCTAAAAAGATTTTAAGGTTTTGATGGTAATCCTATTTAGAAACCTTTCAAGAAGTTATGATTCAAATAGTTCTCTCTTCTCAGTGGAGTAGGTCGAGTTTGACCAAACCACTTAAATATCTTTGTTGTTCTCCGTACTTGTGTTCTATTTTTTTTTTTTTTAATACTGATAAGAAAAAAAAAAAAAAAGAAAAAAATGTGAAGGCCCGCCTAGGCCGCTCCAGCCCTGCCCATGGCGGGCCATGCTGTGCCAGGGTTTTCCCCTGGTGGGCCGTGCCGGCCTGACCCGGCCCGTTTGACATGACTACTCACAAACATGAAAATGATGATCATTAATGGGCCACCATCACATTGCAATCCCCATCTCATCGCGGGTCCCACCTCTCCTTTTTCAATTTAAGATAACAAGAACCCCATTAATCCGGAATCCGTTTTCCAGTGGGCCCTCCCTCCTTTTTCTCCCCTCTCTCTTCTTCTCCTCATCAGTCATCCCACGAGGGTTAGGGTTAGGGTTAGGGTTAGGGTTAGGGTTTTGGATTTTTTCTCTTCTTCTTCTTCTTCTTCTTTAAGAACAGGGAGGGTTAGGGTTTACTTTTATCCACCATCTCAGCCATGGCGACGACTGCAGCAGCACCGCAAGGAGACGGAGCGAAGCCCGCATTGAAGAAGCCTGTGTTTACGAAGGTGGAGCAGCTGAAGCCGGGGACGAGCGGCCACACCCTCACCGTCAAGGTCGTCAGCTCCAACACCGTCCTCCAAAAGGGCCGCGCCGCCTCCGCCCACCTCCGCCAAACCCGCATTGCCGAATGCCTTATCGGCGACGAGACTGCCGCCATCGTCTTCACCGCTCGCAACGATCAAGGTCCGTACACCCCCACGCTACATCTTATACATATGTAGCAGTCGTGGAAACCCTAACCCTAGATTTGTTTTCGTGTCCTTGGATGTGAGGCGATCGATTTCTTTTTTAACTTTTCGGTTTAGAGATCGACATCTTTCATCAGTTATCCAGTTTTTTTCTTGAAAAAGACTCGTTTGATTGGGTTTTTGGATGTATTCAAGATCAGTAGCTGTGCTATTGAACAAATGTTTGTTTAAGGATTGATGCATTTGGGGTGGTGTGAAAAGCAGTTATTTTTTTAATGCCAATTCTGCTGAAAATCTTCATTTAGCGCCATTTGGGTTCGGGTAGGGTTCGAATTAGAGCATAATAGAATGATTTTTGGGCGAAAAAGCGTTTCCCAACAATTCCAAAAGTGGTGTTTAGAGGATGTGTTTAAATGCACTACTTTTTACTTTCTTTGTTTTAGATGTTTTATGTAGGAAAGTTTTAGTAGGATCTTAAAATGGAAGAATTTTAGTTAGTCATTCTTAAGATTTGGTTTTCATTTTGTTTGGTTATCTAAATTAATTAGGATAGCTTGAGTATTTTGGGCTATAAAAAAAGAAACTGTAGTAATTAGTAATAAAAGAAATGTAGTTAAGTAGGTATGGAAATCAATTTAAATATAAATTTATTGAAGGTTTGTTTGTGTGAGTGTATCCCTTGACACCATTGACCAACGTGATTTGTTCATTGGTTGGGTGATCTACACCACTTATCCTCTTCTATATTCAAAATAGAAAAATATTTGAAGTTCTGATGTAATTATAGGTGGAGCAAGAGCTTCATCCAAATCAGATTGGTATCGGAGCAAGTTTTGATCCGATGGGGGCAATTGAAAAAAAAGAAAAAACAGCCCTGAATGAAGTATTGACCAACTTTGCTGCAATGATGAAAGCAGTGGAATGAGTCCAAAAGATAATGGTAAGGATGAAGAAAATGATTTCTGTATTAGAAGGGTTTTTTTTTTGAAATGGATTTGTGCATTAGAAGATTCAAACGTAAATCTTCACATGGAGCAGCAATCAGATGATTCAACCATCGACCT
This sequence comes from Camphora micrantha, assembly GCA_003546025.1. Classification (NCBI taxonomy): domain Eukaryota; kingdom Viridiplantae; phylum Streptophyta; class Magnoliopsida; order Laurales; family Lauraceae; genus Camphora; species Camphora micrantha. Next base: position 16,381,280 of record QPKB01000006.1, on the reverse strand, counting down.
GGAGAGAGATCTATTAGATGCAGATCTCTGGAAACAAGCATCCCTACCCATCAATTGTTGACTTCTCTGAGTTCTTGATGGTGCAAACACAGTATCACTTAGAGGAGCAGGAAGATGTTTTGGTTCTCTCGCTGTTATTATCATGGTTTGTGATTGGAGATAAAGCACCTTCTTACCAATATTTTGGTAGCATTGATGAACTCATCCAACACACTATGGGAACTAAGGTTATTAAAAATCACCAAACTCGTTAGCACTTCTAAATTGATTGTACAATGGCATCAAATGAAGACAGATCCTAACCAGGGGTTAGTCCGGTTGGAAAGGCTCTTTCCAAACCTGAAGGTCGGGGTGGGGTCATATACATTACCTGTCATTGATCAGGGCACCGTCCTGGTGTCCAAAGCAAGTAAACCCAGTAGAAGGTGAGGTTGATGTGCAAGATACGCGTGAGAACTTTAAGGGCAAAGAAAAAGAGCAAGAGGGTCCAAACAATAATGATGAGGGTCTTAGTAGTAATGGGCTTGTAACTCTTATGGATCAAAAGCCATTAATGAATGTGCTGACTCCTGCAAATGACAGAAAATAAAATAGCTTCATAATAGCATCCTTTGTTCTTTATACAAGCTTGGCAACACAAAGGCCTGTTTAGTTATCGATGCTGGTTGTAATGATGGCTTGATTTCACAGGATATGGTAGACAGGTTCAAGTTAAAAATTTACACACACTCCCGATCATGTAATATTTGGTGGCTTGGGAAGGGTGATGAAGTACACATTCAAAATAGGTTTCTACTTAACTTTTTCAAGGGCAATGCATACAAAGATAGTGTGTGGTGTGATGTCATACAGATAGATGCTTAGAAAATTGAACTGAAGCTGGTGAAGCCAGCGCTACTTAGCAAAGGCTGGATCAATTAGAGAACGTCTTCAACTGCAGCATGATTACTAAGACAATGCCAAATAGGATTGCGAACAGGTCGGGTACGGGACTGAATCATGTAGGATCCAGATCCGGCCAAAACCTATCAAATAGATCCAATCTGGTTCCGCACTGTGGGGACGAGAGTTGTGTCAAAGGCTGCATCCAAACAAACCATAGAAAGACTTGTATTTTTCGCAGACGGGTTCATCCATGCAAACGCTAGAAAATATTGGAAAAGGGGGGAGGGGAGTAACCCGGTAAAGGATTTAGATTTTGCTTCTTGCTCTTTCCTTCTTTCGCCCTGTTCTCTTTGGTTTCAAAACTGCTTTCTCCTTTCTTCCTCAGCTTGAGACCTTTATGTTTTTCTTTGCTCTTTCTTCCATTTCCTCCTGTATCTGATCCTATAGGAATGAAGAGATAGAGGGAGAGTTTCACTGGTGGCTCGCTCGACTGAGAAAGAAGCATCAGTGCTGTGTTTGTTGCTGACCATCTTATGTTTGTGTCGACGCCATGTTCGGTGCAGACGACCTCCCAGAACTTAGGGAACTTGGCTATGATCTGGTTGCTGCAATGGCCGCCTTGAATTTGAAGTATCTCATGCATTTTCATCCAACATAACAAGTGCAGAAATTTTTTATTTTTATTTTATTTTATTTTGTGAGAGAGAGAGAGAGGTGGGTTTGGCTGGGGCAAACCCCCAACAACCATCACCCCCCCCCCCCCCCAACCACCACCACCACCACGACGCACTCTTCTCCTTTTTTTTGTGTGTGTGTTGGTGTGGTGGGTGGGGCAGAGGCCAGAGAATTAGAGACTTATTAGGCTAGATCCCGAACAAGATTTGAGCCCAATCTGATCTAGTAACAAACCCAAAACAAATGGGGTTCAGTCCATTACACACCTAATCCATGTGGGATCCATTGTACAATTTAATTCATGCACGTGTTTTGGATACTAAATGCTTTTTCTTTTTCTTTTTTATTTAGTTCAAGTTGTAATGGGAGTTTTACTGGTGTCATTTAATAGGCTGATTAGGAGTTGAATGTGCATTTATGCAGAAGGAAGTTTTCAGCAGGCTGTAAAGCCCTAGAAGGTTGTTTCATGGAGGATCATTGATTAAAACCGAATGAAAAGGTTTCTTTAAAATTAGTGGTTCTTTGTTTCGTTTTTGGCAAAACTCTCTTCATGTGATTTCCCTCCTCCTCCTCCCTCTCTTCCCCCTCTCTCTTTCAATATCTTGCTACTTTATGTTCAAATAAAAAAGGAGTTATTTTGAAAAGAAATCCAAACAAGAGAAGAAAAATGTTTATCGTGTGTGTCATGCATTGCTCTCTTTAAATGATAATCTGGATTCAACCTTTTGTACATTAAACAACTAAAATGGTGGTTTTGATGGCAACATTGGAGAGCCCTCCAAACCCTCCAAACCATAATGCTAATGATATCTTTTCTCTTCACTGCCACAACTGCTACTCATACTCGTTCAAACTCCAGAATCCATTTATGCTTAAAAATCATAGACACTCTGCCTTTGCTTCTATAATTTCATATGACTGCTAAGTATTATGTATTCTGTGCAGGATTATTTAATATATATATATATATATATATATATAGTGCAGAACTGCAAACATAGATATGGTTGGTTTGGTTATTACTTCTACATGGGTATTTTTCAGATTCTTCAGTTCAATTGAATGTCTCATAAATCCATTTTTCAGAGATGTTCAGTATGTTTTGGGGCAATGATTAGGTTCTGATCATATTGGGCAGGAGTAACATGACTGTGTCTTTCCACACTCTATAGTCAATATCACATACAATGGTTAGAATAGATTTGGTTAAAAATTGTCCCTTGAATTATTTAGTTTTCTGGAACTCTTAAAAGCAGCTGTTATTTTTCATTTTACTCTTTAACAAAAGATTAAGGTACTGATTGAAAAACAAAATTAGGAATATATACAACAATGCTGCCAGGCATCTGGTCTTCAGTCCTTCATGACCACAAAAATGCGGATCTCTCTCACTGAACAGCCAATGCCTTACACCACTTCATATTTCTTGATCCCTTTTTATCTCTTCTTTTCATTCATTCCTTTATAATTTTTTTTGTTTGGCAGTTGACCTGATGAAACCGGATAGCACTGTGATTCTGCGAAATGCGAAGATTGATATGTTTAAGGGATCAATGAGGCTGGCGGTTGACAAGTGGGGCCGAGTCGAGGTGACTGAACCTGCTACGTTTGTAGTTAAAGAGGATAACAACTTGTCTCTAATTGAGTATGAACTGGTGAATGTGGATGAATAGCCAGGCTCGCTTTGCTGATTATATTTAGAGAATTGAGGAACTTCACTATGAGCTTTCTGAAGTCCTGTTTGTTGGTTGATTCTTGTCCTTAGTAGAACATTTTGAAATTGTCTTACAAAATCTCACTAAAGCTTTTGATGTCTCTTTTTAACTATTGCTTTAGTATTCCTCCCTTGAACTAGGATTGGCTATAGTGTCTGCAGGAACAGTTTACCAGCTGTAAAATGGAGCAGCACTTTTTTGGTTATAACTTGTGAAAGTACAGATTTCCAATTACTGTTGAAATGAAGAACTGCCTGTGTTTATACTATTGCAGCCTTGTTAGTTTATTCCTCCCTTGAATTGAAAAAGAAAAGTGTCTTTTTCTCTTAAAACTGCCATTGTTTTATTTATTCAGAAAAAAAAAAGAAACAATTAGCAGAAAATTATCCCTTTTTTAGAACACTATTATAAATGCCTAAAGACCAACAATAGAGATGTTGATGCTTGCCACTATTATCTCTATGTTGCACCCATTTAATCATTATTGTTGGTTGATATGTCTCTATCTATTACCATGCTGCAGTCTTTTTCTGTGGATGGCAGGGAATTTTTTTCTTTCTTGGGAAGTTCTTGATATGAAGGGAATTTGCAGTCTTATAGCACATTGGCAAAGGAAAGATTTAGTGACCAGTAGCGGTTTCCTGGGCTTGATGTTAAGGATCTTCATATTGTCATTAACCCATCGTTTGGAATGGAGGGGAAAATGGGGGGAGGGAAAAAAAGGATGGAAAATGGAGGGAAAATGAAAAATGAGGGTGTTTGGGAAGGGGGGAGGGAAAGTGGGGGAGGGGAAAATGGAGGGAAAAAGTGAGTGGGGCCCACACAAAAAATTTCCCCCCAAAATAGGGGGGAAAATGAGGGGAAAGGAGGGGAAAGGTGGGGAAATTACTAAAATGCCCTTTATCTCAATTAAAACTTTTATCCCTCTAAGGATAAAATGGTCTTTATCCCTCTATCTCACAAACAAACAAAATTATACCTTTTTACTTTTCTTCCCCCTACTTTTTGACTTTCCAAACAAGAGGAGGTAAAATTAATTTTCCCTCCCCTTCATTTTCCTTCCCCCTCAAATTTTCCCTCCCCTCTCCTCCCCTCCCCTCCCCCGTTCCCAAACATAGTGTAAGGGCGTGTTTTGATGTATGGTGATTTGAAGTAGGGTAAGGTGAAGCATCAAATCAAGAGAAAATAAAATATAAGCGGTTTCCTGGGCTTGATGTTAAAGAGTTGTGTCAAAAGTTGGTTTTGGAGGAGGCAAGTATGATCCTTGAGTGATGAGATCCCATAAATTTATGCATTGTGGTGGCCAGTGAGAGTCAACAGTTGGGTAGCTGACCTGAAGAAGGTAGGCCTGACTGCAGTGAATCTAATGGCACCAAGGCCTATAAGCCATCAGTTGGGTCCAAGTCCAGACTCTCCGGAAGAGCCAATATATTATGTTGTTTTCAGCCCAGTTCGAAACTAATCTTGGACCCTTGTGTGGTCCACCTAGATGCATCCCTATCATGTGCGACTAGTGTGATAAAAACGTCTAATTATGAATTAGATTTTAGGTAGAAAGCAACCTGATTAGATCACTACCTTCTCAAGGTGGGTACAAAGGACAATTAATCATAATAGCCAATGCAGCAGGCATCAGCAACATTATTCGTTTCGTTGTGCCTTTGATCCTACAGCAACTTCATCCTATTATAATAGATGAGCATGCCCACTTTCTGTAGGCTATGAACCCCAATAAAATCAGCCAGCAACCACAAGAATTTCATACCACGCTCATCTCTATTGAACCAGATTTCAGTGGACTCACTTATGAAAAACTTAAATCATTCGATTATTTCCCTTATAGACTTCCAAGTTTTAACTTAAATGGTCCACAGTCAGAATGGCAACTTTAAAAACACTTACATGAAATATGAATATTTTCTAAAGGTCAATTTTACAGTGGGCCTATATCGTATTAGATTCAAATTTCTTATGTAAGGCATACGGGTAGAGAGAGAGAGAGAGGCGCACAAAAAAAAAAAAAAACACACAAAAAGTCATCAAAGAGTTCCATGATAGTGGACCCACTTATAAAGTATCCAAATCATTGAAAATAGCCTCCCCATTATTATATATTTAGACGTAGGATTCGATTTCTTTATTTAAGCTCAATTTCGCAATTGATTGAGAAATTGAGCTTCAATTGTGATTTGATTTTGAATTGGAGAAAAAATTTTGGAATCTATATGGAAAGACTCCAATTGATCTGAATGAGACACTAATTACCATAAAATCGTCTAACCCCTCCTAAACAATAGGGACTTGAATTTGGATGGATTTATCCCTATCTCCCTAATTATTAGGAATGGTAAGGAGTATGGACTGATGTGGTTCGCATGTCTTCCACATCCTCTCGGATAAAGTATCGTCTTTCAAATCCAAATTAACATCTTTGAGTGAACCATCAGATTCCGTATCATCGTCAATCGTCATTTCAATACATTTAGGCATCCTCTTCCACAGTAACAACAAATGAATAATCAGACTTATCATCTTTATTCTAAACACTTGGTTCAGTACCCACACCTTCAATTTTAATGTCATCTTTGCCCTTATTCACATCCATTGTGAAATTGATCTCAATTTTGAAATTGATTGAGAAATCGGAGCTCAATCTTGATTTCAATTTTAATCCAATTTTAACTTGAGGGAGGGATTTTAAGGATTGAGGAGAAATTTTCAATTTGAGTTATCTAAATAAATAGGTCAATCTAAAAGGAGTTTTCTTTTAATAATAGATATACTAATCAAGTCATGTTTCCTAATACAATGGCGTATTCCTAATTTCTAAAACTTTAAAATGAAGACTCTTAATGGAGTTAGATCCCCTCACATTTGGTGTTCATCTAATTGTCTAACAGCGTCCAAAAATTAAACAAACATTGTTGGGCCATGAGCAAGAATTGATCACCAGTCAAACAATTTAGAATATATAGTTGGCCACCTGGTGGCCATATGCTCCTCACTCATGTAGCCCCCACTTTTGATCTAAACTATTCGTTTTAAAGCTCAAGCTACTAGCCCATGACCCTATCTATATACACATATGAAATGGAAATACATAAAGGGAAATTCTATATGCACTCACCATTTTTGCTGAGCACACCCACATTCCTTCTTCATGTGTAATTTTTTTTCTTCTAAAGGTGGGTGTGCTTAACAAAAATAGGGGTGCATATAGAATTTCCCGTACATAAATCCTCATACCTTATCTCTCATCTCAACAATATAGTCTCGCATCATAGGGACTCTTTGATCTTTTAAGTAAAATTGATAAATCTCCTAACTCTTTTCCCTTGATTGAAGAAGATAATAAGATTGCTAGGATTTAGATTCAAATAAAGAATACTTCTAGAAGTGGACACTCCATATAGATCCCAAGGAGACGTTTTCCGGCATTCTCAAACATAGATTCTTGAAATTATTTTCTTTTTTATAATTATAAAATTTGTAGTACGTGAATAGGTGTCTGTTGCAATTCTAAGACACTTTTTTGTGGTGGATTTTCTTCGGGGAGTGTTCTTGCGCATTGATGTTTGGAATTACAAAAGGTGCTTTTGGCTATTATGTGTTTGAATTGAGGTTTTTTCGGTAAATGGAAGAAGAGGCAAGTGTTATAGATAGAGTTATTGAGTGCCCAACCTTATTGTAAGCGTGTAAGTGTTTATTTGTTTTGGTATCCTGTCATCTTCTTTTATTGTCCGGGGGTACTAAAAGGGATTTATGTTGATTATTTGTTCTTTGTTTCCTTTTTTTTAAAGTTGTTTTCTTAAAATTTTATGATGGCTATTCTTTACCAGATTTTGCTTATGTAAATATGATGATGGACTCTCATTGCATTGCTTGACAGACTAGGTATTTTTAGGGTTTGCAGATGCCCTAAATAGTTACTTCTCTTCATTATTATTTTTATTTTTTTCATTTGATATTGAATAGAGATAACATAAAAAATAATAATTTTTGCCTATGCCCATCAAATAAAAATAGTATCATTTAGTTGTGATTTTGACCATATATAATTTAGACTAAGTATTATTTAAAATTTTTTATTATTTTTGGCATTATAAATTATATTGCCCGTGCTAAGCGCAGGTATGTTTGACTAGTTATTTATTATATATTATAGAGGCATGATTCGATTCTAATTTCGCAATTGATTGCAAAATTGGAGCTCAATTTCGATTTTAATTTTTATTTAAGGAGAGATTTTAGGCATTTGGGAGAAATTTTCGATTTTAGTCTTCTAAATATAGATCCAACACATTCAACAGATCTATCTACACATTAGACTTTTAGATAAAGATGGTTTCTCATGTGATTTCAAAATATTCTTTCTAACTTATAAGAATACACTTTGCATATATCTATGGTCATAAATTATAAATCTATGGTTAAATAATTAATTTTAAATTAATTGTTTAAAATTATTAATTATTTTTTAATATTATAAATTATATTGGCGTGGGCGTGTTTTGCTAGTGTAATATATAGTCCTCATTAGATTTTGCTCAATGCCCCACTTTCAGGTTGATAACTATTATAATACTCAAATAAAATAATATAAACAATTGAAGAACTTCATATAAATCATTCTCGTTGGACCTCTATGGCATTGAGATAACTTTATTCTACGAAGAATACAACATTTCTTTGGTAAGGTTTTGATGCTTTTCATTGGTATCACTTGCAATCCACTCTTATTATTATTTTTTTTAAGTGGGCTCCACCGAAGAGCCTTACCGACTCTTCTTAGAATAGTTAGCAAATGGTTGGGATGGGGAGTGCCCACTCTGCCATTGGCAAGAAGGATGACAAGGAAAACTTTCTCCTACAAAGAAAGGATATTGAATGTTTTTATTTTATTTTATTTTATATCTTTAGCAGAAAGCAAAAGACAAGAATGCCCGCATTGTTTCTTAAAATTCTCTTTATTTTTTTCTAAAGAGAAAATTCTTAAAATTCTCTATATTTTTTTCTAAAGAGAAAAAAATTTGAGGGGCAAAATGACATAAAGTCAAAATACCTATCTCAACTCCTACATTTTCTCTTATCTGAATAAAGCAAAGAAAAACTATGGGGCATGAACTAAACATCCCTATATTTACTTTTTTTTTTATTGTAAAACTTATATTTACTATTAATACAAGAATATTGAATGTTCAGATTGTGAATTGGGGACCAACAAAAGTGCAAATAGTTAAATCTATAGGCTAAGACTTTTTTCGCAAATTACTCAAGATTTATTAAGATTTAAGATCATCGGCCTTAATGTCTTGGGGTTTGCTAGTTCAACAAATAAAGTAAAACTGTTTGGATTATAAATATAAATCCCACATGAATGAAAAAAAATAAAGGTGATTATGAATATAAAGCCCACTTGAATGAGAAAAAATAAAGGTGATTGATGCACCTTGGTGCCATTTTTTAAAGAGGGATATCAATCATTCACACATGATTTGGTGTGTAATTAACCTAATTTACATATCATTTTCACACATTATTTACGAATTGCATTTGTAAATGAGGACAAACAAACATGATGGTTATGCATGTGAATCATTTGCATATAATTGGAAACAAACGCCCCTAAAGGTGGACCTCACACACCACAAGTTCTAAGAGTGGACCCCATGCAGCAAAATTTCTAATGTGGGCCCACAATGTGATCTATAAATGTGGGACCCACTTTTGAAATACTAAAGATGGGCTTCAAGTACCATTTTATGAGAGGGACCCCATTTGGAACCATCCATAAACAAGTGTAGATGCATTAAGAAATTCTGTTGCCTACCATGAAATTTAGATTGCATGAGATTCTCATGCAATTATTCTAGATCAATGATGATGAGGAATTCAATACTAATAAATTTAGAGCATTTGGGAATATAGAGATGGCTTGTTGGTAAGGAATCTCACTCCCATCCCTCCCACTAGGGATCGATCTCTCTCTTGTGGGAGGTTTGAACTCCTTCCTCCTGGCTAGTGATATGAGGAATTCAATACTAATAAATTTAGAGCATTTGGGAATATAGAGATGGCTTGTTGGTAAGGAATCTCACTCCCATCCCTCCCACTCGGGATCAATCTCTCTCTTGTGGGAGGTTTGAACCCCTTCCTCCTAGCTAGTGAGCAAAAGCCAAAAATTTTAGAGCATTTCAAAAACTCTAAGACTGCCCATAGGTTCAGCTTCCTCACATGTCTCACTCACTCACTCAGTTCTTTACAAAATGTTGGACCTAATTATTGTTATTTGGCCCTTTAATCTACGCTACACGCTAATGATATTTTCAAAATTTTGTAAGTTTATTTTTGAGATACTATTGAGTAAAATATTGTAGAAAATACAATATTAGTTTTAAATAAGAGGGTTTTACGGAAAAAATTTCAGAATTTAGCCATTCCTCGTGAAGGGTTCTCACATATTGTGTAGCACAAATGGGATACTCCTGCCCAATTTTTTTTTTTTTTGGACCTTTTTTCTAAACAACGATAGGGTCTCCCAGAAAAATCTAGGTGACGCTATCGTTGCTCCACCATTGCCGGAGATGAAAAGGGGATGTCGACGAGTGAGGGAACGGATGTAGGTCGTTTTATAGAATACTGGAGGGTAAAAGGCTTCATGGATGATCTACTTCAGCATTCTCAGTCGCAGGAGGAAGATACGACAATCAAAACCTTTGGTATTGCACTATTAAAGGAGCTTGCAAAAAGATGCATGTTGCTTTTGACCACAAATAAATTTGGATTTTCTAATGTGGAAGAGTTTGTACAATTTGTTAGAGGGATTATTTGATTACCATGTGAAAGTGGAATCCCACATAAGAGAGATAATCGATTCTCGTAGGTACTTTGTGAGTTTTGATTCAAGTTCCTAAGGAGCTCTCAAAGCCCCAAATTTGGAAAAAATAGAGAGGATCTCCGGAGAGGAAGACGCCACCCATCGGTTCCGGCGATACATAGTCACCGGTAGTCGCTTGAAGTTGGGCATTGCAGATCTGAACAGGCTTTGGTAGTAGAACCAAATACAGTAGACGAAGTGGAGAGCCAAACAGGAAAGAAAATAAGGAAATGATAAAGAGAAAGAGAAAGGGGTTTACATTGATTTTCAGTCATCAAAGATATAGTGGGGGAGATGGAGAAAGAGGAGGAGGAGAGAAACAAGAAGACAGTAGGAGATGCAGTGACGAGCGACGCTAGCATCTCTCCTCTCAAAATTGTAAAAAAAAAAAAAAAAAAAAAAAAAAAACCGAAACAAGCACTGATGGATCCTATTTGTGCTATACAATATGAGGGGATCCTTCGCAAAGAATGACCAAATTCTTAGATTTTTTCCATTAAAATCATCTTTAAATAATTAAAAACATGCACATGCATCTCATATTTTTATGGATAACATTCCTGCGCATCCGGTGTGCCTACTTTTATAGTGTACACTAGCCGTTGGACCCACTAGGGCCCTACATATCATTAGACTGTGGGGTTGGGTACCTAAATATGAAAAATTGGGTCAATCTTCTACCTTTAACTTCTTGATCCATTGCCGACAAATTCATTGGCTTTATATAAAAAAAAATTAACCCTGGATCTAACAATTCAGTGCATTTGGTGGGTGCAAGCCCTGAGGTCCAGTCACTATCAATTAAGCGGGTTCCTGTGCTTGTGAATGAGTGGCCTTGCTAAAAGTTCTCACCGTAAAAATGTACACAGTTTTTTTTTTTTCGTATATTTATTATTAGGAAAATTCATAAAATGCAGCCTAAGTTTATAAAATTGGACAAAATTAGAACAACATCTCAAAATGGTTCTTGAATTTCCAAATTTCAATTTAGGACATCCAACTCGATTGGGGCCTTCGGACCACTATCGCACCTTTTTGCACACCCCCTAATACCCTCTTCGCTCTTCAGTGACGGGGTTGTCAATTGAGCCCATTAAAATAGATACCAGGTCCGTCCCATCCCGTCTCAAGACAGAAAATATAAGGCTTTTAAAAAAAAATTGAGCCTAGCGGGTTGGGCTTGGATAAAAAATTTAAAGCTTGGCTAAAATGGGACTTGAGATGAGCAGAACAGGCTCAGCCAGGGCCCATGTGGGACAAATTTGACGTAGCCCGATCAATTTAGGATCAAGAATGGACAACCTCTAGCAGACCCGCCCAATATTGAAAAGGGAATTGAATATCCCAAGCCGGCAAGCCCCCATCTCATTGGACAAGCCTCCACCCTTACGTAAAAGGAAAGAGGGTGTACAAAGAGAAATGGGCTCCCTTTTTTACCCTCAAAATCCCAAAATTGCCATCTAGGGCTTTATGTTTCAGCAAATAGAAAACCAAAACAGACTCGTCTTCTCCAACGTCTCTTTCCACCGGCAACTGACCAAGGCGAGCACCTGCAACTGCAAGCTTCTGGCGACGTCAGAGGTTCGTTTCCTTCCTTTCCTCTCCCTCTCTCCGCTGTCTGCCACCCTTCACTGCCCTCCCAAATCTCTATATTCAAATTGAAAACACCCAACCATCCATCCAAAATGCAATCTGCTTCTTCTCTTTCGACGTGAATTTACATCATCTTATTACTGATTTGACTCTCTCAACTATTCTCTAATCAAACCCCAGGCGTTTGGGTCACTCTTTCCCAACACTATCTTGAAACCCATGTAACCTTCTTCCCACATTTTCTTTCTTTCTCTAGGGTTTTTGTTCCTAAAACCCATGTAACTTTGATTTGTGCTTGTTTCTAAGGACATGATTTTGGGTATTCTTCTCTACATTTCCACCCCCCGCAATCATTATTGACCGTGATGGGTGATATTGATTTTGTGTGAAAAGTGGGAAGAAAAGAGTTTCTTAACTAACAAGATTTTTGTTCTCCTACATGGTGGTGTGAACAACTACCATTCTGCCATTATATTCAAAGCAATTGTGATCAATGATGGTCTTTGTTTGATTGGGTTTTTTTGGGGAATCCTAGTGCACTGTGCCATTCTTACTTGCAGTGTGCCGTTTATGCTATGGATATATGGAGATGCCTAAAGTTTGGAAACTTTGTATCGATGTTCTCTGCACTTGTAAATAAACTGTAGCTTTGATCATGCTAACAAATTGTCCTCCTACCAGGATCCGGTGAATCGCTTTGCTTGACAGACAATTACTGAGCTGAACCTATCATATAAATTGATCACATTTACGTGAACAGTGATGGCTTTATTATTCAAGGTAAATATTGTTTGCATTTCTAAAACCAATGAGACTATCATCCCTTTGTATATCTTTTATCTCTCTTTATACGCATACACGCATCCATCTATTTATATATATCCAATGTTGAGATAATAAAATTGCAGCGTCTTATCTTCGTGCTTTCATGGTTAGGGGTTGCAACTTTGTTTCGGCCTAACTTGAAACTTGAATAACCCAAACCAATGAAAATCTGAAGTTGGTTTAGGTATTTTCAGGTTCATGATTGTCTTGAGCTTGACTATTTGAGTCAGTGTCACCTATACATGTATGCACGCAATTCTCCTTATGCTCACCTTACCTTATGCCTTTTCTAGATATCACATTGGGAACCCATCTACGATCAACCCTACTCCTTGGCATATATCTACACCCCGTTAGTTATCATTGGTCTTAGTTTGAAACTAATCTGACCATTTTCCACCATTGGATTTAATCGCAAGCAATTTCCATTGCATGAAGTCATTTAACTTTGAGGCCTTTTCACTAAGGTTTAGGATCATTTGATATGGCTGATTATGGGCCCACCGCTTATACACATCTAAGTTCATCCATCCCACTACACCCCTTGGCTGTCAAGCATCCAGGTGGGAAATACATAAGGTGGGCATTTCTTTAGAAAATGCTTAAAAAAAGAAGAAATGAACGAAGAAAACCATGTAAAAGCTGAAGTCAAGGCAAGTCCCTCCATAAAATGTCTTACAATAATAGAAATCTAAACCTTCTAAGAGCCCCCTTGCACAAAACATAAAAAGATATAATCTGGGGCCCCATGCCAATATCCCATTCTGTCCAAGTAGAACTAATACCAAATAAAAATCCAAGTTGTAATTAAGCCACCTAACAATAATAGCCAATTGCTTGGAAGTTTTGATCACAGCCATCCAATCTTACTGACAAGTAAAATATAAAAATACCTCTATTCTTAATATGGTACTGATAATAACTTACTAAATAGTCTGGCCGAAGGGCTGAGACACTTTCCGTTATTAAAAAAAAAAAAACTATTACTATAATTAGAAATAAAATAAGTGCGTGCCTCCAAAATTTAAGCAAGTCAAAACCTCCAATTCTGGTCATATGTTGGCTTCGTTACCTATCAGATGATGTCTAGATTACCAAACCCTGGGTATCACTTGGATGGAGGTGTTGTCAATAGAAACTCTCCCATTAATCAAAATGAACATCACTTATCCTTAAAAAGATAATAAATTTGTAAATTTGATCCTTACTGTCCATAAAACAAAATATAATGTGTAACTTCTGATATACTAATCTTACGTTCACAACATTACTCTGCACAAAAGTCACTTATCTGGCTGGTTTTAAGAACTAGCATCATTGACAGTCCTTAGATCATGGTTCGTGCTTAAACAGCTGACTAGTTGGTGCCTACATATGTCACTGATGATATGTTATATTTAAGTTAGTTTTAAGCTCCAGATGCTTTGCGTAATTTGAAAATCTGAAATTTTGGAGTGGTGGTAGGGAGAAGGATAAACGCTAACAAAGCATGATCAATTGATTTTACATTACTTGTTGAGAAAACATTTTGTGTTAGTTATATACCATGCCATAGGTATCATCTCTTAGTGCTATGTATTTAAGCCACTTTTTCCAGAATCGGAAATGGATGTGTGATTCATCTGTGGGTTCATCTTTCCTTTGTGATCAAATATTGATCTTCAAATCTCAATAGATCAGACTTTGATGCATATCATACATTAGAGTCGTATTCTAGAATCCTTTTTATCTGTTAGCTGCTGCACATTTGACACTTTGGTTGATTCTATTTCATTATGCCAAAGTTCTTTTCTTTTATTACTATTATTTTTTTTTGAAAGTGATGATGATGTATTGCTCAAAAAGAACTGTACAGTATAAGAGATATTTATTGACTCAAAACCCCACAACAAAGGGTATGAGCAACCAAGCCAAAAAAGAGAAAAAAAGGGGGGATAACCCAAAAAGACGGGCACAACCCCCAAACCAAAATTGGGATCACCCTCAAAAGAGCTAACAAGCAAGCATTACATAGAAACAATCAAGGCAGTTTTTAGAACTCCCTCTTTGGCGAGCTTATCCGCTTCCTGATTAGCTGATCTTTTAATGTGGTGAAAAGATATATTTACTCCCACGAAAGCTGGACCACCTCATCTTTGTTATTTGCAAGGTTCCAAGGAGGATTTGAAGATTGACTTGCTCACTGAATTACGCAACAGGAGTCTCCTTCAATAAGTAGACGTTGAGGATTGAGCTTTGATGCTTCATATTTGCAGAAGATGACTTGCTTCCACAAACTATGAGAATCATCTCCTATTCTCCACAACCATTTGCCTAGTGGGCCCAAGTTCGTTTCCTTCAATGGTTTAATACCCAGACCACCCTCTTTTTTTGTTTCGTAGACTTGCGACCACTTTACCAAATGAAATTTATTCTTCTCTTTCCCATTCCAAAGAAAATTCCGTTGCAACTTCTCAATTTGGTTTATAACCTCCATGGGGCACTTGAACAGCGACATGAAGTAAATCAGGGAAAAGTTTTATTCTTCTTGAGAGAAACAATAGAGCTATCCAGAATAAGTGCTGTTCTGTTCTGTGGAGAATGTGTTGGTACTTGGTAGAATTAAATGAAATGTCATTTATCGGGCTGTCCCTAGACATGAGTTTGAAGGGAAGGGAGCACTGTTCCACATTTGCTTTCATTCTTGGAACTGCAACCTTTTCATTGGCCTTTTTGTTCATTGTTCAGCTCCTCTGTAGAGTCCATGAAGTTCACTTTCTATGATAGACTGATCAGGGGAATATGAAAACAGGTATTCATGATATTGTTAAAAATCACGAAGGTGCTACTCTTGTGTAATATTTTTAGTTGAAATCAGTTTTCACTTTTCTCAGCTACAACTAACCTGAAACTAAAGCTTTGTTGGTGGGGTTTAGGGAGATCTGTGAGGTGCAAGCAAGAAAGGCTGTTACTGAAGGAGGGTTCTGTATACGCTATTTGGTTGGGGTTCCTCTGATATTGCCACTCTCTGGAGATTGGCTGATTCGATCAAGTAGATTAGTTTCCTAGTGCCCGGTTGTAACTTTTTTCTTCACTATACCCTTATGACGATTGACAACTAATGAATTGGCAGATTGGCTAAAAAGGGTGCTTTTCGTAGTGCCCTTATTGTATGTACTACGATGTCTGATATTCTTCCATGTTTTGCCTTGTGCATAAACGCTACCATCACTAACCATTTATTTTTTCAAAAAATGACCTCATCTTTCAAGTTTTTTTTTTTCCTTTAGTTTTGAAAGATGGAAATTAAATTAATGATATATGTTATGTACACAGAGGAAAACTACACTCTATCTGGGTTTGCTGAACATAATGTTAAAAAAGCGACCTGTTTCTTTTTATTTTAATTAAAATATATTTTAAAGTTGCTCCATTCCAAGAAAAAAGTTATGTTTTACTCTTATCACCGAGCCTGCTCTTTCATTCCATTTCAGTCAGAACACAGTGCATGGTTTCTGTGCTCTGGCATTCTTATGCTGTTTCCAACAAAGACCATGATACAACTACTCATATTCAACTTTCTTTGGTTTATACTACCATTTTTTTTTAATGTTTTGAGATTATCTATGCTATTTTTTTTAATGTGCTGTCATTGTTAGGATCAAAGCAAACTCTCAGCTTATCGGGATAGAAGGTTTCCTGGCACACAAGACGACTTTGAATATGCACTCCAAGCCTCAACAACTGTTTATATTGGGAATCTGTCCTTCTACACTACTGAAGAGCAAGTTTATGAGCTATTTTCTCGAGCTGGAGAGATTAAAAAGATAATCATGGGTTTGGATAAAAACACCAAAACTCCATGTGGTTTTTGCTTCGTCTTGTAAGGATTTATCTTTAGAAGATGCTAATTCTTTTGTCCTGTTATTTCACATGCTTTTCTTGATGTTTATTTGTTGTTTTGTCACTACTGCAGCGCTTATCCATCTTTAGCGTCCTTTTTTCTTATTTGAT
Source organism: Camphora micrantha (assembly GCA_003546025.1). Classification (NCBI taxonomy): domain Eukaryota; kingdom Viridiplantae; phylum Streptophyta; class Magnoliopsida; order Laurales; family Lauraceae; genus Camphora; species Camphora micrantha. The sequence continues at coordinate 16,364,717 of QPKB01000006.1, read as the reverse complement.
TTTTTAGTTTCTTACTCATAATAGATGCAATAGGCTGTGGTGACCTGCTATGATGCCCCAACCTAGATATGAGATAGATACAACAGGGACGTGCCATGGATATGGCAGGGGTGCAAATTTTACTCATAAAAAATGACGTATCGGATACAATATGGCACGATTCTTTGCCTATTCTGAAGTATCTGGGTATCATATATTTTGAGTCTTTAGTTCATATTGAGTTAGACACTTGGATTGCTCTAAAATGTTATTGGCTGTTGCGAACAATGAAAGTTTTCCTCAAAACTGAATATGCATTTCATTAATACAATCGTGTGTATATAAAGTACACAGATGAGAAAGACATTTAAAGAGATAAAAATCTATCATTCTAAGCTGTCTTAAAAAATCTTATCATTCTAAGCAATCTTATTTTGCAATGGTTGACATATCTTAAATCTTAATGCTCTCCCTCAAACTTGAGATGCTTTTAAATCCTGAGTTTGCAACTCATCAGATCCACCTGGTTGCTGATGCGAATGAATGGTGGCATGAGTGGATTGCCAGTGTGAAGGAAGTAGGTGATCGGTGGTGCAATTGAGGCAATAGATTGACAGTGTAGATGAAGGCAGAAAATAAAGGCAAATGATCAGATGCTAATATCCAACCAAGAGACAAATGATCACATTTAGAGATCTGATTCCAAAACTGATTAATGATTAGATCCAGAGATCTGGTCCAGATGTAAATTATTAGATTTGACAAATATCTGGCCTTGATGATCCAGTCGAAAGACATGACTGAATCCAACGAACGAAATATTGGATTTAAATATCCATCCCAAAGACAAACGATCAGATTCAAAAGTTCTGATAAAAAAAAAAAAAATGCAGAGGATCAAATGCAGAAGTCATTCTATAAATAATCCACGGACAGGGGAGAGAAAATCGAAACAAACAGTTGGATCTGGAGACCAAATTATGTCGAGATGATCGAATCCAAAGATGAGATCTGATTCAGAATGGAAGAGTAGTCGCGGCTAATCAATGGCCAAACAAGTCAGTTGATCAACATTATTGGCACACAGCACACTGTCTAAATGTGATAAGAGCAATGCAGAAGCTGGTGCATCTTCACTTCAATTGATGCATCAAGTAGAGGTTCAAGAGTAATACAGAGATTCACCAATGATAAAATTGGACAAAAATTCCATCTTGGATCTTTTTAGCACTCACAGGGAAGAAGGGGGCTTATTGCTTGCAACAAAAACAGAAAGAAAGAAGGGGAAAAAAGACAACCGACCATGACAATATCATGAGAAAAAAGAGGACAAGTTGTGTCATGGTGGAGTTCAGGGCATATTTGCATTCAACCAAGTTTCAGGATGGCGCAATGCAGAGACACTGGCAACCTGTGGGGCTGCTTTGCATTCAAGCCTTGGTGGAACCCTTCCTCGAACGACTAGAAGAAGATTGGAGAAGAAAAGAAACTTGGAGAAGAAAAGAAACTGAGAAGAAAAGAAACTTTCTTCTTTTCAATCTCTCTCTCCTTTTTCTCTTTTCTCTCCCCCTCTAGACCTTAGAAGTCCCCTCACTTGGACAAAAATTGCAATTGGGTAAAGGTTTTGGGTGAAGGATCTATATAGAAGTGGGTGGGCGGGTTGCTGTGTGTGTACCACCATATATATCCACATCACACAAACTCACAAACTTGGGCATGCCCCATAATCAATCAAAGTGGAAATTCCTAGTGCCATGCTCCTAACGAGATTCGATTCTTGCACATATAAGTACCCTTCAATCTTCATCCACATCTCCATTTGGTGCCATTGGGATCAATACATTAAGAACCATTTGTTTTCATTGTCGTCGTCGTCATCATCATCATCGAAGCCTTGTTCAGTTATGTTAGGGCCGGCTACATGAATTCTGTTTCTCCATTCCTATCTATCCTGAGCCAAATCATCAGATAATTTGCATTTATTCAAATCTATTTTTTCTACCTTCATTCATGTACTCTTCGGCCTACCCCTTCCCCTTGGTGGGCCATTAACTTGCATAGCCAGACTTTTTTTTGCTAGCGCTGCTATCGACCCACGTTGGACATACCCAAACAATCTCAAACAGATTTCTCTAATTTTATCTCCGATTGGTGTTACCCCTAAATGCTCTCAAAATCACTCATTTCTAAATTTGTCCTTTCTAGTTTTACCACACATCCACATCAACATTTTCATCTCTCATCATTTTGTGCATATGTTGCTTCTTGAGTAGCCGACATTCTGCTTTAATAGGTTATAGCTGGTCTAATCATTGTCTTGTAAAATTTTCCCTTCAAGCTTGTAGTCATTCGTCGATCACAAAGCACTCCAGAAGTAAGTCTCCATTTCAACCACCCCGCTTTTATCCTATGTTTGATATCTTCATTAATCTCCTCATCCTTACTAATTATCAAGCCAAGATAATATAATGAATCTCTTTGTGGTAGCTCCTGGGTTTCAATTCTCACAGTAGTTTCATCTTTTTATATATGCCGATTGAAGCTGCAATCCATATATTCTATTTTTGTACGGTTAATTTTAAAGCGATTGGATTCTAAAGCCACTCACCATCTCTTGAGTTTTACATTCACACCATCTTTTAATTCATCCTCTAACCTATGATACCCGGATACGGACACGGGTACGGATATGGGATACGGGAACGAGCATCCGATACGTCAACTTCAAAATTTTAGGATACGGATACGGGTACGGCATTCCTAGAAATATATAAATATAAATATTTGGTTAGGAATTTATTTTAGGTGGAATGCTTATTTTATCTCAATTTATAGCTCAAATATTACAAGGCCCACTGTTTGTTTCAAATTTTCAATGAGGTGGGCCTCACAATACAATATCTCAGCATAGAAAAAGCGAAAATGAGAAAAGTGGGCCGAGTGGCTAATTGGATAAGTAGCCCAACATTAAAAAGAGAAGAAAAGAAAAATGGGCTGAGTGGCCGACGGGCTCAGTAGTCCAACATAAAAAAAAGAAAGAAACAAAACAGGCCCAACGGGCCCATACTCGTTTATAAGAGCGATGGATTCTTTTCTCCCCTTTCGTTGGCATCTCTATGGCACGAACGAATGAGAAAAAAAAACGAAGAAAGAAGAAGAAGAAGAAAGAAGAAAGAAAGAAAGAAAGAAAAAAGAACAGAGAAAGAAGAAAAGGAGGAATACCTGGCAGCAGTAGTCAAAGCAGCAACAGCAGCAGTCGAAGTATGAATGGAAAGTAGTTGAAGCAGGAGCCCCAGTCGAAGCAGGTGGGTCTCCTCCTCCTTTTCTTCTTTTTTGTTTTCCTTTTGATCAAACTAAGAGAGAGACAGAAATTGGCCGAAATGAAAAATTTGCTGAAATATTGGGCGAAAAATAATGCAAGCCACATCTTGAAATTGGCCTCCCGTATCCAAGCCGTATCTTGCAGTATCCCGTACCGGTATCCGTATCGGTACGGGTACCACAAGTAATTTGCCATATCCGGGTATCATAGCTTCTAACACTATATTTGCAAACAACAATATACACCAAGGTACCTCCTCTTAAATACGAGCAGTTTAGTCATCAATAATCAGTGCAAAGAGATAAGGGCTTAAGACTAACCCTTAATGCAAACCTATGGTCATTGGGAACTCACCTGTTTCTTCATAGGTAGTTCTCACACATTACTTCTCCTTCATACATGCCTTTAATAGTTTCAATATAACTTCTTAGAACATTCCTTTTATTTAAAACCCAAAATTAAATCTCTAGGTATCATGCTATAAGCTTTTTCTAGATCATATGCAAAATTTTCCTCTTCGCTTGATATTTTACAATTAATTGCCTAAGTGAAACGATAGCTTCCATAGATATCTTGGTCTTTTATCTAAGTCTTTTCGACATTACTCTCTTCCATAGCTTCATAATATGACTAAGTTTAATCCTATGATAGAAGGTACAGTTTTGTATATCTCCCTTATTCTTATATATACGTACTACAATACTTCTTCTCCATTCATCTGACATCTTCTTTGTTATTAATATCTTATTGAAGAGCCTAGCTAACTAAATCCCTCCAACTTCTCCCAAGTATTTCCAAGCCTCTATTAGAATGTCATCTAAACCCGTACCCTTTCTTGTCTTCGTTTGTGTCCATGCTTTCCTCACTTCAATTGCCCTACTTTTGTGGAAAAAAGTATGCTTTGCTAAGAAAGTATCCTCTAAACTTTGCTAAAATATTCCCTCCACCCTATGATATCGTTGTCTTTCACTAGAACCTTTTGGTCATTGCTTTTAATACATTTGACATGGTCTAAGTCCCTACTTTTCCTTTCCCTTATTTTTGCAAGCTTAAAAACATCATTCTGTCATTTTCTTGTTGCCAACCCATTATATAGGTTATCATATGCTTTGAACTTTGCATCACTTACTACTTTATTAGCTTCTTTCTTTTCCGCCTAATACATCTAATAGTTTTCCATATTCTTAGTCCCTTGCCAAACTTTGTAACATCTTTACTCTCGAATAGCTTCCTTAACCTCTACACTCCACCACCATGTTTCTTTTTATAGTGTCTTTTTTCCTTTCTACTCTCTAAGCAGCTCTTTAGCAACCTTCCTAATACAGTTAGCCATTTGATTCCACATCGTTGTAGTTTCTCCCTCAAAATTCCTTTTTCTCTCAATCACTTTATCCTTAAATGTTGTTGTTCTTTCTCTTTTCAAATCCCTCCACCTTGTTTTAGGGCACATTTTATTTACTACCCCTCTCTTTCTATTTCTAATGCAAATATCTAAAGCTAGTAACCTATGTTGTGTGGTCAAGCTTTCTCGTGGAATAAGTTTACAGTCTTTACAAACCAATCAATTATGTTTTCTAACTAGAAAAAGTCTATCTGGCTCCTGCTAGTTCCACTTATATAGGTAACTAAATACTCCTCTCTTTTTAAAGCAAGTGTTTGCTATTACAAGGTCAAATGATAATGCAAAATTTAAGATTGTGTCTCCTAACTCACCATCCATCTCCTCCAAAGATTGTCTCTTGACATTTTCATCAAATATCGCTTGGGGAGTATATGCACTAATGATATGAATTATGTCTTCCTTTACCACCAGTTTAATTGCTATAATTCTATTACCCAACCTCTTTAACTATACCCACTCCATTTCTTGTATTGTTCTTTCTTGCATAAAAATGTTTATAACCATTAGTGAGCTCCTTAGCTTTATCCCCTTTCCACTTTGTCTCTTTTAGATGAGCTACACTAACTCCTTTTCTTTTTCTTTTTACCTTGACCAACTCCATGCTTTTGCGTGCCAAGGGTCCTATAATCCAAGTAGTAAGTTGAATCTTCCTCTTTTTCTGGACTAAGTTCTTTAGTCGCTCTCGTATAGAATGGTACGATAGCCGTTGCCTACTTTCCATTGCAACCAGGCAGTGATGTGGTGCGTCGCTTAATGCGGGGAACACCCTAGCATGATCTTGAAATGTTCGTATCTCATAATTCATATTTGGGTTGTGATAAAATTTTACGCTGGCCGTCAACCCACCTAATGGAACCACCATCCTCTTTTACCCGGGCTCGGGCTTGGGATCGATAGTAAAAACTGGCAGAGTTTAGGAACCATCTGTTTTAGGAAAAAAAAGTTACCAGTTTGATGTCAGTAAAATATTCAAAGCTCTTTCTTTTTTTTTTCTTTTTTTTTTAAAGTAAAAGCAAGCAAAAGTAATATATTAAAAGAAAAGATTACACCTCCGTATTGAGACAAAGAAAAGAGTATAAGAGCCTTATACTTGACCTCCAACACAAAAAGCACAAATTACATAATCAAATCACACAAAAGGACAGACTCTAGAAATTTCTTGCGTAGCCAGAGCATCTGTAAAGCCATTAGCTGAATGACCCACATGATGGAACACCAGATGAAGCGAAGAGACCAAAGACTTAATCTCATTGAAGTAAGAATGAATTCTCCTAGGGCTCTTATCCATGGAAGAAATTCACTTGATGGCATTGGATGAGTCGTGCTCCACCAATAACAAGCCATGAAAGGAAAGAGAAAATCCAGAGAGCGTTTAGAATAGCCAATACCTCTGACTCATTAGATTCCTTGATACCCACATGTTTAGAGAACATACAAAGAATTTCCCCTCTACAATTATGTAGAACACTGCCAATACCTGCCAGCCCGTGCTTTCCTCTAATTGCTCCATCCATGTTAAACTAAAAGATACCAATCGAAGGAGGACACCACTTCACCATTTGTCTCTTCTTAGTGGGACCGTACCTTACAGAAGCCTCCTAATTGGAAGAAACATAATCGAAAGAAACATGCTTTTACTTTTGTCTACAATCACATAGATGTTTGATGAGTATCTACAATTATGCAGAACACCACCAGTGTATAAACGCATTTGAAAATGTTTTTACTGTTAGTTGAATTTTAGATCTTTGATGATTATCCAAATCAATATTCTGTTGGTACATTTAAGTTCCTAGGCAACCATGTGGATTCCCTATTTGATTGTTTTAGTCTTTTAGACGTGTTAAGATCTTTATTATGTGGACCCAGTTACACTCATGTCAATTATCCTATTTTATCCTTTAAGTGTGTATAAAAGTCACACCATCGATCTCGGTGAAACCAAAACATCTTTAGCTCTTAGGAGAGAACCCAAGCTAGAGCATGGTCCCATCAAAATCAAGGGGAGAATTTTTGGGACTCGGGTAGAGATGTGCCATCTTATGCAGGTGCATATTATACCCACACCCCTGTATGGGGAGAGTATAATTCAATACCCGGTGGTGGTGGTTAGCCATACCTGTTAGAAATATGAGAACAACTAGATCCCTTCCTACAAGATGGCCTATTTCATGGTTTGAGCTGTCTCTGACTCAAGATTACTCAGGCTATGAAGCAGGTTTAAGTGATTGAATCCACTCAAATCTCTCTCAGGAACCCTGCATCCTGTTCAACTAATGAACTGTTTGTCAACCCGTTATAGATGCCATTCACACAATCTATACACAATTTTATCTCAAAGTATTTTATTCGATGGTTTTGAAACTAGAGACCATCATGGAAACCAAGATCAATTGTATATTTCTCCTGTCAATTGGCTTTTGAGGGCATGCAAATCATGATATTCCATTGAAATTGAAGTTTGCTAGCCCATTAAAAATTAGTTTATTCAAACAGTGAAGTCTGACCCTGTTGGGCAGGCATTTGGTAATGGACTAGCTTTTTTCGAAGGGAGATGATGAATAAATATGTTAAATACCTCAATAAGCAGCAAAGTACACCGTGGAATCCACAATTTAGTCTTAATTGGGTTTATGTAACTTTCTAGCAGTTCGGAAAATACTGATTCTGATTAGTTAGGACTTAGGATGGAACTTTCTTTCATGTAAACTTAATTTAGGAAAAATATGCATGCACAACAATGCACACACTTAAAATCATAAAGAGCATGTGCTTAATATTGATTCTATGTTAATTGCTGATGAATTAGTCCAGAAGGGAAGCTATATTCCAGGCTCTGCATCTTAATCAATATACTGACTTGTAATTGACCCTGTGATTGTTCTTTATTTGTAAAAGGAAAATTTTCAAATATGGCCTTAAGTTTTTGCCTTATTTGAAAAAAGGATAGAAGTTTTAAAACTTTTCAAATTAGTCCCTAACTTTGGGAGCGACTATTTGCACATCCCTTCTTGCCCGGTGCACATCCATTCATGGGACCCCTCTAGCATCTTCCCAAAATACCCTTGTCCCCTCCCTCTCCCTGCTCAGCGCACAGCCCAACTCCCACTTCTGCCCGCCCTCTCCCTCCCTCCCTCCCTCTCTCCGTTTCGCTCTCCCTCTCCCTCCTCCTCTCTCCTTATCCCTGCTCGCCACCCAACTCCACCCAACGCCCACCACCGTTCACTCCATCTTCCTCTCTGTCTCTCTCCCTCTCCTTCTCTCTGTCTCTCTCAGTCTTTCTCTCTCTCCTTCTCCCTGATTGTCGTCCCTCTCACGTTCGGCCGCGCAGGGCCAAGCAAATGAGTATATTGTTCGGCCATGGCTCTTGTTCAGCCACCCATGACCAAACAATATACTCATTTGTTCCGCCTTGCATGGCCAAACGAGAGAGGGACGAAATCATGTAGAAGGAAGGAGAGGGGAGAAGCATGCGGAAAGGGAGAGAGGGCGGAGTTGGCTGGCGAGCAGGGAGAAGAAGCGGGAGAGAGAAGGAGAAGAAGCGGGAGAGAGAAGGAGGGATAGGGAGAGAGACAGGAGAAGGAGATAGAATGAGGAAGAGGGGGGAGGGAGAGGGAGAGGGCAGGCAAAGGTGGGAGCCGGGCTGTGTGCCGAACAAGGAAAGAGGGAGGGGACAAGGGTATTTTGGGAAGGTGCTAGAGGGGTCCCATGAATGGATGTGCACCGAGGAAGAAGGGACGTGCATATAGTCGCTCCCCTAAGTTTTTCAAGAAGTTTTCAATTAGGGACATTTGTCCATTTAAAGCTATTTTTCAGCAACTTTTTCGCTCAAAAATTTTAAATTACCCAAATCACCCTTCATTGAAATAAAACATTCACTTTCTCTATATTCTCTTCCTTTTATTCACCACATCCTCATAGTGATCGAGGACAACTAGCTTCTCCACAGCGATCGACTGAATGTAGTGGTTGCTAGAACCATGTCATGGCTTTAATTGAAGGGTACTTTGGATTTCTTAAAAAAATTGAGGGAGAAAGTCATCAAAAAATTCCACTAAATGGCTGGATGTCTTTAATTGAAAACTTAATGGAAAACTTAGGGGCTAATTTGAAAAGTTTTAAAACTTGTGTCCTTTTTTGAAATAAGGCAAAAACTTAAGGCCTTATTTGAAATTTTCCCTTTTTAAAATTTCAAATTAATGACATTTTGATGTCATATGGTTAAACATTCGGTGCTTGTCATCCAAACATAATGATTGCCAATCTTCATATGGTTTTTATCCATGAGATTCAGCTATTTTCTGACATCTCAGAACAAATCTCAAACGATGTCTTCTCACCCCTTCCATGAAAAAATCACCATCACTCTTCTGTATATTATCTGGTTTCGAATTTGGATTTTCTTCTAAAATAATTATTCAGAATACAACAGAAGACCTGTGCTTTATATATGTAGTTGTTAAGAATCTCAAGTGCATTTCATTAGTATCAATTTGATAGGAACTGCTACTTTTCGTCAGTCCATAATTTTTTTTTACTGTCAGTCGATAATTAACTGTTTGTAGAAGATTCAGCTGAGTGGGTGACGTTCTGATTTCTGATGTCTCTAGCAAATACGTATCATTTGCAGTAGTTCACTTTTCTTGAACAATGCCTTTCTTTCTGACCATTATCCAACCTGTGTTATCCAGATACTATTCTCGAGAGGATGCTGAGGATGCAGTAAAATATATAAGTGGGACTATCCTGGATGATCGCCCAATTCGTGTGGATTTCGATTGGGGGTTCCAAGAAGGCAGGCAATGGGGGCGAGGTCGAAGTGGCGGGCAGGTTAAAATGCGGTTGTTTTTGCAGTTTCTGCTTTTATTTTTATTGTGTCAGTTTGCTTGCTTTGACAGATATTTATTTAAATGTTTGTGTAGGTGAGAGATGAGTACAGAACTGACTATGATCCCGATATCCTTTTAAAAATAGTAAATGTAGTTTTTTTTTCCCTGAATTTCTCTGATGGTGAACACTTCGACAGTGCCGGCTTTGTCATTCCCTTCCCCACACCCCCCTCTTCCTTTTTCCATTTTGGTTCAATAACAGAAAATTTTATTAGGACACCATACAACCCAAAAGAACAGCCCAAAAACAAATAAGGAACACTAAAAGGAGGTATTTGTGTATAAGAGCATTATACCCTAGCCCGTATTAGAAGTAGGCTTGTCAATGGGCCGGGCCGGGCCTGGGCTTAAGTTGTTCAATCCCGTCCCGAAAATAGAACGGGCCTGTCAGGTGTTGTCCAATCCCGGCCCTAAATTGAACGGGCCTACATCAAATCCCGTCCTGTACGGGCCCGGGCTGGGACAGGGCCGGGCCGGGCCTGGACTTAGCCCGATCTTAGACAGAAGCAAAACATTCTCTAATTATTCCTGCTGTCACCAGACACCCGGTGTGAATCGGACTTTAAACCCTCCTCCTTTTTTTCGGGCTTGGGACCGGCAATGCAATGCAATGCAACAAGCAACATGACGGAGTTGAAACTTTTTTTTTTTGCTAGTGACATTAGAAATAAGAAAATCAATAGAAATAAATGAGTATCCTATAGGCTATATGAGTCAAGAAATAAATGAGTATCATATATGAGTCAAGTCAAAGTAATGTAGGATCAGTTAAAAACTTCTTTCTTTTTTTTGGACGGTGAAAGTAGAAAATAAAAAAAATCAATAAAATGAATGAAAATGAGTATCCTATTTTCCTATATGGGTCAAGTAATTTAAAAAAGAAATGAACAAAAATGTATTGTCCAAACCCAGCCTACTGGGCTCAAATTTTTTTAAAAGCCCTATATTTTAGAGCTTGGGATGGGCCAGGCTTGAACAGGCTGGGCATCCTTTGCGCAGTCCCAGTCCCATTTTGGCCGGGCTTTAAAATGTATTGTCCAAACCCAGCCCACTGTGTTCAAATTTTTTTTTAAAAGCCCTGTATTTTAGGGCTTGGGACGGGCCAGGCCGGGCTTTTTACCCGTTTCATCCCGTCCCATTGACAGGCCTAATTAGAAGGAAAACGCCGTCCCCTTTTTGGCTACATCATCTGCCTGTTAGCTGACCTAACAACATGATGGAACTTGATTTGTAGGCGGGAAGACAAAAGCTTGATCTCGTTAAAAGAGAACTGAAGCTTGCAAGGCAAAAGTACACACACAAGTAATGGCATTTAAAGAATCACTCTCTACCACGAGTTTCCATTTAAAAAAAGTCAGAAAAGATTCGCAAGGTTTCTAGAATTGCCAACACCTCGACTTCGTTTGAATCTTTCACTCCGACAAATTTAAGAAACATAACCAACACATTACCTCTGCTATTGTAAAGAACCCCTCCAATACCTGCCGGATCTGGCTTTCCCTTATTAGCCTAATCGACATTGAACTTCAGCACCCCAGGCAGTGGCGGGGACCACGAAATCACTCTTTGCTCCCTATCCAATCCGGATAACATTGTGGTTTAAAATCGTGGTATCAATGAGCCAAAAGAGAAGAAAGAAGGAAAGAAACAAAAAAAAGAAGGGGAAGAAGAGAAATTGAAGAGGGAAGCTCCATGACCAGGTACGTCCCTCTCTCTTTCCCTCTCCCTCCCTTTCTCTTCTGCAACTTGCATCTCTCTCTGTTGAAAGCCCTAAATCTTTAAGTTAGAAGAGAACCGTACATAAATTTGAGGCTTGCAGGAAAGAAGAAATGTGGAAAATAGAGATTGAGAAAGGGTATTTAAATGTCAACCGAGATATTGGCCGATATATCGGCCTTGACCGATATTTTAAAATATCGGTCGATATATTGGTGATATTTTGCTAGCTAGAGTCAGATACCGATAAACACCCTTATATCGTTTTGGTGATGACCGATACCGGTATGCATTGGCTGATATGTATCAGTATCTGCTGATATTTTAAACCATGCCTAATATGCACACCTCCCAATTGAACAATATATCAATCACAGGCCTTAGAGAAATGAGGGTAGAGTTTCTATCTTTTCTAGTTGAATGGCTCTGGTTTCTGGTAAAACAGTTATACTACATTTGGTTGAATGTGTTATTATTTATTCAATTTCTGTGTTCATTGTTGTAAATAGGTGTTAGGAATTAGGATTGATTCTTGCCCTATTTAACTGTGACATTGGGAAATTATTTACGCGGCAGGGTTGGGGTTGGGTTGAGGGGTGAGGGTGGGGTGGGTCGGTGGGTGTTGTGGTTCTTGGGAGGGGGTTTTGCAAACCATGTTTCTTGGTAGACATAATGAACTCTAATGCTTGCAACAGTTTGGACAGGTTGGGCAGTTATGCTGCTTGATTTTCTCATGAATTTATTCAAATGTGAAGCCTTTGTCGTGAATTTTTTTCTTTTATCACCTTAACCGCTATATACGCAGAGGTGGATATGGGAAATTGGTTCAGAAAGAGATCGAAGCACAAAGGCAGTTAGTGGATTATGGTGTAGGGTCTTTGGGATCCTTCCAGACAGCTGTCCCATCGCACTGTAAGTCCTGGGAATATTCTCCCCTATCTCATCTATTTTTTTTGACTAATTGGTTATTATATATTACTGAAGCCTGTTGTGGTGCTTTATTTGTGGTTGTTGTCATTAAGTTGGAAAAAAAATACCTTATCTAAGGGTTTTTTTTGGACATAGAAAATTTGGTTCTCTTTCATCCTTCAACGCACAAATCAGCACGTGTCTAGTTCTATTTTTATTTTATTTTAATTTGGCTCTATGTTGAAAATCATTGAGATTAGTTTTAAGTGAAGGCTAGCATATTATGTTTCTGTCTTTCGTTTTTTTTTTTTTTTTTTTTCATTTCATATAACTTATTTTTTTATTTTTTATTGTTTTGTTTTGTTGTGCTTGAAGAATGCTAGTGTGATTGAACCACGCCTTAAATTAATACTTGTGTTTTGTGAAAGTTTTGGGCGCACACAATCTGATCATCTAAGGCATGAAGTATTATGATGCTGTACAGCGTTTGCTTATCCAAGAGTGTTAGGAATTAGGATGCAATGGCAGTGAGTTGCTCTTTTTTGCACTCACTCTAGGGACACAGCCTTTGGTGTGTTTCTGTTTCATATGGGCTTTGCAAATTTCTTTTGCTTGCTTTGGTTGAGTGGGACTTGGTCCATGCTCAGGAGGCTAATACTCCCTCATCCAAATATTCTGTCTCTATATTTAATGTTAATATTGCAGCAATTCATTTAGCCAAAAAAAAAAAAAAAGAAAAAGAAAAAACAGTTTGGCAAACCAAAGCACCCCCATCCATTGGCACTCACCCCGGCTCTCTCTTTACCCTCTTCTCCACAAAAAAAAAAAAAAAAAAGCCGACTTCGGAGTATATGCTCGTGGCCAGTATTTTTAACACTAAAAAAACTCCTAAATTCCTTCACTTAGATAATTAGTGATTACCCTGTTGCTTTCCTTTTTTTTACATGATTTCTGCAGATGGTAGGCATGGGGGAGGCCATGGACATGGCAGTTCTCACAGGCATAATAGAGGTATGTGCTTTTAGTAAGAGCTGTCCTGTTTGATGATTTTTCACATATCCTTCCACGGGCACTTACATTATTCTTCGATAAAACTCAATTCGCATAGGTCAACTGTGAATGTTGTTAAATTGCTGATTCATTCTTATTACAAGCCTTCTACCTTTGTCTGAGTAGATCATTTGGCATGTTTGATGTGTACTATAACCAAAATCCAGATTACCATCGCAAAAGGCACCGTGAGGACGATCGATCTGCCCCTGAGATGTCAAAGAGGAACTCAGATTATGAGTCCAGGCGAACCTCTGATAATGAATCCAGACCGGTACACCCCTGCTTCCCTGAAAGCAATGAAAGCCATCTTCCGGCAAAACCTGAAACATTCTGTTGTTTGAGGTCTAATGATGTTTTGATCTTGCAGGAGAAGAATCCACGATTCCGTGAGAGCGGCGACTCTGATGAGGAGGATGATGATGATAGAAGGGGAACGCGGTCGTAGCCAACACGCATTTGTTAGACGGAAGTGTTGGCATAATGAGCATGTGGGACATTATTGTTGTCTGATTAGTACAAAATGTGGTAAATTTCAGATGTGATTCTGTATTTTTGTCAACATAATACATCCATTTTGTTATGTTTTATGATGCTAGGCATTTACTATTAATGTGATGTTAACATTTGGGCCAGCTTTCTTTCAACTTGGGGCTTGCTTTCTAGCATTGAACCACCCATAAATAAAAAAAAAGGAAAAGAAGAAAAATCAATGGTGGGTCACTTCTTACTGTTTTGGAGTTATTTTAAACAAACACCATATGCATGGCTAGGATCATCCATACAAAGCTCTCTCCCTCCAATGGAAAGTGGCGATGGTTCATTAAATGCCATAACGCACCAGGAGGAGATTTTCTTTATCTCCATCACTTTGACTGATTAATCATATCCATACTTGGATCTGCTGATCAAATTAGATCCAACTGCCCATTTTGCTGCAGCAATGATTACCAATCTCTGACATCTTGGATAAAAGTTATCCATCTCTGTTGAAGGAGAGAGGACTATCTATTTAGGTTTTCAACTATCCCACAAATTTTCCCTTGTATCATCCAATGTATTCCAAATGCACAACCCTCTTTTATGTGTAAAATTGGTTTGCCTGCACTAGGTTTTTGAATACCCAATTGGACCCAAGTGCAGGTAAACTGTGGATTTAGTAATCAACATCGAGTGATGCGAATTGGAATGATGACGACGACGGCGATGACAATGACGATCGTGCCAAACATGTATTGGCCAGTACATTATGTTTGTCCAATAAAATTGGCCTACATGGTGCAATATCTGTCGAGATTTATTAAAGGAAAAATCCTATCAATTCTACCGCTTTACACTCAATAACATCTTATAAATTGGCTATAGAAAAAAAAAAGAAAAAAAGAAAAAAAAAATAGTCCCTTATAAATTTGCACTCACCCTAATTTGGTACAAATTTAAATTATATTCTCCGCCGGATTGAATTTCATAAAGAGTGTGACTTAAAACCGTAAAAACTTTTGAGTCTATAAATCAATGTCGTCGTCTGATATTATCCTCCCCTGATTGGCGTGCATCCAAGTGGGTCTTACAAGAGTCTTATAACTTTTTCTCTCACCAGAGCCCATGGTTAAAACCATGATTATTTCAAAACCCATATTGAACAATACATCCCATTTCCGAGAATCAGTACAAACCACTTCTCTCTGAAACTGCCAGATATATCATAGTGAGGGAAAGAAGAATGAAAACTACCATGGAAGATTGCTGTTGCAGGCCTTTGGGTTTTCTGATCGGATTGCCTTTTCCTCTCCTCTCACTCATTTTCTCCATATTGGGTGCAATCATTTATATCCTTGGGTCAGTATTTCTGTCTGGTTCTTAACAATACTCCATCCTAAAGTATATGTACCTTTCATTGTTTCCGAGTGCATATTACAGCAGGCTATAACCCTGAAAATGTTAATAAGCAATCATTTACAAACCCTTGAAAATGTATGCTACCCAATAAGGTTAAACTCTTTTAAGTAGAAAAAAGTACAAGAAGGCAGTAAGAGTCTTGGTGGTTAAGGGGAGACCCCAAATAGTCCTATACTGAAACATTCAGGTATAATATAGTTTTCCTTGAAAAGTTTGGACAAACTCTTTACCATATCTATGTGTCTAATGTGAATGTGTTTGGATTTTGCTTTTTAAAATACATATTCCTATATGGATCATATCAAATACTAATTTTCATGTGAAGGCATGATTCTTGTTTTATTATTTTTCTTAATGAATAGTTCTCTAATTGTTTCTACATTAAAATTTTCGCTTGAAGTTTATATATTCTGTTTTTACCCCCCAAAATACACAGCATTATCCAGTATATTTTTTTTTTTGAAAGACTCAGTGTATAAGGTGTATTCTTAAAAAAAATAAAAAATCATATAATTGATATAAATAATTTTGTAATTACATCTTTCTTCAAGTTATTCATCTGTTCATGTTGTTGTTGTTTTTTATTTTTTATTTTTTAATCTCAAGGCAGGTCGCTTCTTAGTTGCCTGTGCCCCTGTTGTTCTAGTTTTAAGGTGCTAGCAGATACGGTCCTCCATCTGGTGACTCTTCCTCTTAGTATTATTACATGGTTCATTGATCAGATCCCTTCTTGAAATTGAAGAAGATATATGTCTATGTAGTTTCCTGTACTTGTCTTATAGATGGAAATATAATTAGTTTGTGAGATTAGTCAACCATCCCTTTTGCTGGGTTTAGGATTCAGGATATTTTAGGGGGGCATAGCATTCAATGTTAACTTAAGATGGGTTCATGTTGATTCATGTGGAGATTTTGGCTTGTCTTTTAAAAGGTTACTTGTCATGATTGTTTCAGGATGATAAACATTGTAAAAGCTTTCTGTAACTGGGTAAATTGATATAAAAAGGAAATTGGATGAAATTGAACTCGGATGACAATAATGTGCTTAAAAGATTACAATTTCTATAGCAATGGACCATGGATCTTAATATTAGTTTGCGATAAACCGATTTAACAAGTCAGATATGCAGGCTGAATTCGGGCATCTGAACTTCAAAATCAAAGCATGAACTCAACTCAAATACCACTTTTGGTTGGATCAGCCCAACTCATTCCAGTTTCGATTAGGTTGGATCATGTGGGTTCAGGTTTAGTAAGACCTAGATTTAACCCTCATCATGGGTGAAATGAAATTGTACCAATCAATGCCTGTCTTCCTGGCTATGGTCAGGATAGTCTCACCAGGAGCAAAAAGCTAATTTAACTGGTTGTCCCACTTGATAAAGCCCATCATATCACAGACCACTCTAGACAAGGACTCAAATTTCACTCTACCCAATTGGATTGTAGCAAATACTACATATTTCACTCATCGTGTCCAGTCAGGTCCATTGGAGTTACAGCTGGGTGCTACAGATTAGACCTGTGTGGCTATGTCCAAGTCTGGTCCACTCGGTGATTTTTTTTTCCTTTTTTTTTTTTTTTTGTGCACGCTATATAGAGGATTTGAACTTACGCACTACTCACAAACCCAAGTCCCTAACCAGCTGATGAGCTACACAGCTGAGGGACGAACTTTGATTCCCCAAAATAGTTTATGTTCAGCAGATCAAAATCAGATCAATTGTTGGATTATGATGTGCAAAAACTGCAATCACGGCGTGAAACCAGAGCACAATCCAACCGTGCATCTGAGCAAGTAGGCCTCCACAAGTTGACAATGACCTGATGCTCTTACAGCCATTACGATTGAGTCAGTGTTCTGATATTAAATTTCTAATTGGGGTTTCAGAAAGACTGCTCGGTAATTTCCCAAGTAAAATGTATAGTATTACTTCCCAACAACAAAATAACTGGGAAACAAAATACCAGAGTTATGTCAAAGAGAGTTTCAATCTGCAGGATCCTCAAAAGCCATTTGCCACACATACAGGAGGGTACCTGTTTTAAAATGAAATCACCAGCCCCTCTATAATTACACACAAAATAAAAGGCCACAATAAAATCAGTGAAATAAATTCCTAAATTAAGAACCAACACATTTGGGTAGAGTAGACACACCATGTACACAGCAGGCTGATCAGACATGTCTACTTATGAACGACATGTTTCTCGTATAGAGCGACAAAATCCTTTTTAGCGGGGTTCTTCAACTGGAGGATCTCTGCACCAAAACCATGTTTGGTAAGCTCCTGCTTTAGTTTTGTCACTGTGAACTTAGTGTAATCTTCCGACTCCGTTTGCAGACTGCGGCTGTCGTCTCCATCTGCTCTGATGACAGAACCCCCATCTTCAGTGTGCGTCTTTAAAGGGCTCGTCGTGCTCCTAGATCTCTTCCTTCCTCTGACTACGTGTTCGTCAACATCCATATCTTGTACAGACTCCATACCCACATAATCATCTACCCTTGCACGTTTGCCATGGGAAGCAGTCCTGAGTTTAGAATCAAGTGCGGTTTCATTCAGACGAACAGACGTCAACTCCTGCTGAAGAGTATCAAGTTTTCCCTGAGTAGATTGGAGCTGCAAAGATAGGGCTTCAGCCCTCCTGCTTGCCTCTGCTCGAGATGCTCGCTCATTTTCTAATAAGCCTTCAAGAACGTGCACCGTGTTCGCTCTCTGCTCATTGTTCGACTTCAGCAGAGACTCGATTTCTCTCTCTCTTTCTTCAACTTGTGCCTCCAGTTGTGCAACCCTCAAAATAGCATCCTTTTCAGAGGCATGCAACCTGTCGACTTCTTCCTTCAAGTCAGCCTTTTGTCTTTCTAGGCTTTCAATGTGCCTTTCATTTCTCTCTAGTTGAGCCAATCTTTCCATTGCCACACGCTGAACTTCACTCTTTTCTTTCTGAACAGCAACCAACTCTGCCCGGGCTTCATCAGACATCTTGGTTTCTCTTCTCACTTCATCCTCTGCAGCTTTACACCTTTCATCGGCTTCCTTAAACCTTTTGAAGTCGGATTGGTATCTTTGCTCCAGATGAGTCATCTCTTGCTCCAATATCCTGGCTTTACCTTCAAATGATTGAGCTGCTGCTTTGGTAGAATCTAACTTGTCAACTAACTCCTTGATTTCAAGTCTCAAGGTAGAACACTCTAGATCACATCTTTTTAGCTCTGACTCAGATGCCTGTAAATATATTTCCACCACCACATAACCATCAGCAAGAGTGATTACATGATATGCTTGTCTGAGAAAAACATCATTTTTATATTCAACCACCTATGCTACATGTGGGGATCACCTTTGGATATATGATCTGTTCATCTGAGGGGACCAATCATGGGATAGGACAAACCTTAATAATATATTCCCTGTGAGGGACATGATTGGTGGCTTTCAAATTGAAAATAGATTATTATGGTTAATGATGAGGACAAAATCAGACAGGACGATCAAGTGGATTTCCCAATTCACGATCACACATTTTATGAGCGCTATGGATCTCCTACAAGTTGATCCCACATGTAGAGTTTGTAGGACCAAACAAATGGTACAGGTGAACATGACACATTTCCTTCATCAACAAAAGGATATACATGCTCATACATACTGAAGACAACAGTGTCAAAAGTGTGAGCTTACCTTCAACTGCAACTCCAAAGTCGACAAATGATGATCAACTTGTTCTATTTTCGCCATCTTATCCTTAATTTCCTCCTCCTGTCATTTATTTTTCAATAGTAAGAAGACATGACATCTACAGTTGATGACCAATATTAAAAGAAAATAGAGGAGAGACAATGAGACCTTTTCAGCCAGGCTGGCTGCAAATTCAGCCCTCAGAGCATCTTCCCTCTGTTGAGTGTCTTTTTTAGAGTGTTCCTGTATTCTTGCCGCATTCTGTAGAGCTGTTTTGGCTTCCTTCAAAGCAATTTCATACTTCCGCTTCCACTCGGATGCCTCCTCCTGAGCAGAGTTAGCTTGTTCACGGGCAGCAGCCACTCTTGCTTCAGCAGCACTTGCTCTGGACTTCAGAGATGTTATCTCTGCATTGGCCTGATCTTCTTCAACCTTTTGTTTCGAAGAAATGTGCTCATACTTTCTCTTCCATTCAGAGGAATCCAGCTTAGCAGAATCTACAACTTTGGTCAAACTCGAACACCTTTCCTCCAGTGAACTGCACTTGCTCTGCAAATTAGCAATGCGGGCAGTGTATTCCTCTGAAATTTTCTTCTTGTCATTGATAGCTTCCTCATAACGCCTCAAATAGTCTGCTTTGTGGTTCTCACTAGCCTCTAGTTGCTTTTTAACCAAGTCCAATTTGTCTTCATTCGAGCGGCATCTTAAATTAAGAGCACTTTTCTCTGAACTGAAACTATCTAATTGCTTCTTAAAAAGGTCAAATATTGGGCCTTCCAAACTGCACCAATGGTAACCAAAAAAGAATAAGTTCTTAAAAATGGTATCTCTACTATAGAAATTTTCTCCTAGGCAATTCAACAAGGAAGTTTGCAGAGTGCACCAACATGGCACATGGTGTAGGGAGTTACACTGTGCCACAATAGCTTGCTTGCCATGACCATCCTCAATTGTACAAACAGAAATATCCTTAAAACAATCCAACAACAACAAAAAAAAAAAATAAAAAAAAATGATAATGATAGAACAAATCACAGAGTGATAGTGGAACAAACCTCTGGTGTAGAAAGGTGGCTACCTTCTGCCATTTCCCTGGACCGTGAAATGATACTTCATACTCCGAGAGAAGACCATCCAGAACCTGTAGAAAATATTTGACATTACCATCATCACGATATCTGAATACAAGATCAATTAGAAGATATCTGGACCAAATATGCATGCTGCAAACTTGAAATATAAAAAATGTAACCATCAAGCTCCAGCACAGTTGTAGAAAAAAATGGTGCCTCTAAATCCAGTGCAATGTACCTAAATAATAGCAGAGAAGAGATTCTTACACATAATTAGCAGGATGGTAAATAAACAAATGTGAAATGTTTAAAAGCTCTTTGCCAACGGACAAGTAGTGCTCAGTGCATTGGACTTAAATAATTGCAGGGAAGAGGTGCCTACAGATAAATACTCTCTACTAACAGACTGAGTAACACATGGATTAGGCACCTTAACAAGAGTAGCTGGTCAAAGGATCAAGTCTGTCTTGAAGCAACAATGGGATGACCCAAAAGATCATTTCCAAGACACTTTGAGTCGAATACTTAACTTGACATTCCATTTGTGGCCTTTATACCAAGTTAATCAAGTGGGTGAAGTAGGCTTGGAAAGTCATCGTTTTCTCACATAGTTACCTAATATGCTAGTGTGACTGTTTTTGGGGTTTTGCAAGTGCATGTGTGTATGGGAAATGTTAACAGGCTACCCTTTTGAACCAGTCACAGTTGCCAGATTGAATAACCAAATTTTTCTTTCCATAAGGGAAAAGGGTTGTGTACGTGTTGATCTTCATGCCCAAACAACCACACCATCTGTGTGGCCCCACCCTCACCGATGGACCCCATGGCCCACCTCATCACCATCCAATCCCCAAACATCCTCCCTGAGAACAACCTAACACCACACTTGCTCAAGTTCTTTTACTGCCCCATTGCCATTAGCAATATTAGTAAGGCGGGAATTGGAGGTATGTTGCTATTTGGCCAAGAACGACCCATTACAGCAATTTAACCATTTGGCCTTCTCTACATAACTTGGACTACCTACACATTAGAGTGATTGACCATCTCTGCAGAACTCAGATTTCCTATTCACTAGAGCATCAATATCCAACAATTGTGCAAATAAGATGCTGGTTGGCCATTATCATGTGCACTGCATTAACCGAAAACTATTTACTTGTCATAAAAATTTTCAGAAAGGACAAGGAAAGATTAAGGGAATAGGGGATCAGGCTCCTGGATTGGGAGTCCTTTCTCAAAGATTTCTTTCTGAGAAGATAGAGTTGCGGATTTCAGACAATGGGCAAGAAAGTATGATCCAATAATGGATATGGTGGGCAGACCATGGTTTTAAATTCCAGTCACAGTCTTCGTGCTGACGGGGACAGGGACGAGTCGGTGCTGCCCGTGCCGGGCCGGAACGGGCGCGCCAGTTCTAAAAAGTGTCAAAATTATTTTAAAAAGTAATTAAAAAAAATAGAAAACCATAAAAAATGTGAAAATTGAGCTATTTAACAAGTACCCAATCTAAATATAGTGTTGCTTATTGTGATTGAGTGCTGAGTAGCTACCGGTGTAACATATCACAGCTCATTTTTTTATGGATAGATGATATAAATGGATCATTTTTAAGTTTAACAAATTTCACTAGCCCATGTTACTTTTAGTGAGCCCACCTAGATGCATAAAAAGATTAAGGGCGTTTGTCAATTGAAAGTCGTGGATGTGGTAGAAAATATGTATTATCAAGCCACTCAAATGATTCTAGCCTTTCGTTCTTGGTCCTTAAAACTTAAAGGACAAATTATCTTTTTAACTCGAAGGATAAGCCATTTGAGTCTTTAAGGATAAAGTGGTCAAAATAAAAAATAAAAAAAATTGAAAAGTTTCATTTGAATTTGAATTAGAAAATGTGTAACAATAATCCATTCAAATAATATTGGCCTTTGGTTTTTGCCCCTTAAAATTTAAGTGACAAAATTATTATTTTTTAACACAATGGATAAGTCATTTATTATTTTCAAAGATAAATTAGTCAAAAGAATGGAGGGTCCAAGTAATTTTTATATAATTTGTCTATAACTCAATGGAGATTTTAATAAAAACAAATTACAATGCACAGTCCATATGGTAGAAAAAAGTGTAAGGGCCTTTTTGAAGTGTAGATAACAGTAAAAAGAGAAAAAAGTAAGTACAGAGTCTGGATTCAAACCCAGGCACACAAAGAGTGACCTGTAACGTCACTACCAATTGAGCTACAACCTTATTTAAGCAGCTGTGTGCAATACTTAATAAACATATAAATTTTTTTTCCGGCACAGCCCCCTCTCTGTGCCGGCACCTTCCCCGACTTGGTCCTGGCCGACACCAGTGCCCGGCCGGAATTTAATACCATGGTGCAGACCCCTGTAATGACGCTCTACGGCACTACCTCCATTCCCACCTTCGGCTGTCTGCTTAAAGAAATATATCTATGAAGATTTCTTCTTGCTGAGAAGATTGAGTAGCAGGTTTCAGCCAATGGCTGAGAGCATTGTTCTAAAAATTGAAATCATATCAGAACTTGTTTAAGGGGTTGGATTGGACCGTATTGTGAATCGTATCATTTAGGGGTTTTTTTTAAATAAAAAACTAAAAAAGAAGAAAAAGTAGTAATGCATAATCCATTCACAGCATCGTCAATAGAGTGAAAAATAAGACTGATACAATCATATGATGAACATCATCTATGTATAACAACATATCATAAATGACATGTGAATAGTTAAATACATTTAAGGTTAATAGGAAAAACAAATGAGTTGTAGCGTTTGTTCTTTGTTTTCTTTAATTTAAAACAAAAACAAAATCCAAATCATCACATTACTTATGAAGTGAAAGAAGTGTTAATAGAGAAAAAACTGAAAAAAAAAAAAAAAAAAAAAAAAAAGGAATGCTGGATGGACATTCCAAGCACATACCTATTCGATATTTATCTCTAAAAACCTACCTAAAATTTCACAAAATGTTCAGAGGTTTCATTAATAACGAGATAACCTCTCTAAAAATAGAAGCCCTAATAAACAAGTAGTTGCAAATCGCTAGAATCGTAAGATAAGATAAAACAATTTGTATTGAATTCCAAAGATTCACTTATAATTGGGATTTGTTGTATAGATATTAATCTTTTTCCTCAGGATTCGACATGAATCATAGGATTTGGGGTTTGAATCCCTGGAATTTAACAAGAATGGGTAAAAGGGTAAGGTTCATCAAGTGACGTGTATGATGTACAGCCCCAATAATGAATATCCATTGCTTACCTCCATCCATCCCCAGTTTCCACCCTTAGCTGTCTGCTCACCTGCAAGGCAGGCACAATTGCTTGTGTTGCAGGCTTGGTTGCAGAGAAGGCAGAGAGCAAAAGGAGATTGGTGGAGACAATGGAGGGATCAGATTTGGTTGGATAAGACGAAGGAACAGAGCAAACATGGAT
Organism: Camphora micrantha; assembly: GCA_003546025.1. Taxonomy (NCBI): domain Eukaryota; kingdom Viridiplantae; phylum Streptophyta; class Magnoliopsida; order Laurales; family Lauraceae; genus Camphora; species Camphora micrantha. The sequence continues at coordinate 16,341,341 of QPKB01000006.1, read as the reverse complement.
AGAGAGCCAAAGGGAGGGCGGGGGCTAGTCATCTCCATTTGCAGTGGCGAAGAGGAAGTCATGTGACTGTCTTCAATTAAATAGGGAAACCATGTATCATAGCACTGTACTATGCACACTATTGATGCACCCATAAATTAGTCAGATGGACCTATGACCCATGCAAATTGAATCAATATATTGAACTAGAGAAATCAAACAGTCATAAACTCAAATAAATAATTGTACGATGTGAAAACGATGTTTGATGGGGAGCCATTGACCAGCACGAAAATGGACGGAGATTGCAAATGTACTTTACTTACTTTAAAATGGTCATGACTAGAAATTAGTACATTTAGCAGAACTAATTTTGATGGGATATTAGATTGTGTTATTTTTTTTTTCTATAAATGGGAGATTTTTCTCAGAAAAGGTTAATGTTCCCATTTAGAAGAAGAGAATGAAGAAGAGAGTTTACCTTGACAACATTATCTAGTTTTGCATCAGGAACATGACAAGCTGCTCGCAACTTCTTTTCCATGCTTTGTACACCATTAGCGCATCTCAGATCAGCTTCCATATAAGCAGTCCTCTTATAATCCTAGACCAACAATCAATCTAAATCAATTATAGTATAAGTGATATGTGATCAAATGTATTGATGAAAGAGCAAGCACGCACAGGATTGGAAGTTTCAGTTCTTGATATCATAATAAGAACTGATATCATAATAAGAAAATCTTTCCCCAGGGCCTCAATAAGATTCCCCAACATTGACTGGTTTTCCGTAATCATAAAGTTAAATATGAAAAACAGGATGAGTTTTTCTGTTTTAAATTCTTTTGAAAGTTCATGATTAGTAAATTTCCATAATCACCATTGTTATAATTTTCTTGCCAATATTTAATTACAGTAACTTCCCTATATTTCTTGGTTAGGCATACCCTTCTCCATAAAGGGATACGTGGCTTGGGCTTAACTCTCCTCCCTGATAATCTGAAGACTCCCAAGTGTGGCAGCCAAATAAAGAAAATAAATAAATAAATAAAAATCTAATTAGGCATACCCTTCTCCATAGAGGATATACGTGATTTGAGCTTTACCCTCCTCCCCGATAATCTTAAGATTCCCCATTTTGGCAGACAAATAGAGAAAAGAAAAGAAAAAATATAACTTTTAAAATACATTTTTGGAAACAAAGAAGTAGACTATGAAGACTGAAGTAAAGACCAGAAAGTGCATATGGCACACATCCTCACTCACATTATACATCACATTATTGGTCATATAAAGTTCAATTAACGTTATCAACGCTACTGTAATCTTGTATAATCCCATTAAATTTTGGAAGTCAATGTAACATTGTCAAATGGCTGAGAAATGAAAATCTGAATATAAAAGTAGATTTATTTATTTATTTTTTTTTTAGTTTTAATACTGAAGTAGAACTACTGAAGTTAAGAGTGAAATCAATACCTCAAATGTCTTCCTGAGAAATTTTTGAAGAATCTTTTCATATTTCTGCCGTGCTGAACCAGCTCCAACAGCATTAGAGTTAAAAACAGCAAGAGATTTTTGAACTGCAATCTCGTGTGCTTCTCTCAGAAGAACCTAAATGTTGAAAAATGAGCTAAGAAAGGGCGTCACCAATAACTTGTATGTATGTATCTTCCATGAAGCTATACCAACCTCTTCAGGAGGCTTTGTACTGTCGAAAGAAGACATGTAAACTTCAGTGGCTGATTCATATGCACTCCGACATTCTGCTTCTTCAACACTCTGCAAAAGAAGAGTAACTAAAACACAGCTAATCCAGAGTCATAAATTCTTATATTTTTGTTTGTTTTTCTTTACATTTAATTTCAGACCCAGCAGAAGCATAGAGCTTAGAATCTATAAATGCAGAATAGTACCAAACATCTATGTGCATCATCAATTCCCTGTTTCCATTACACTCAGTGAAGTCATATTGAAAGCAACATCTAAAATCATATGCTTTTAATATCTGAAATTTCAGACCCATGCTTTCAATATCCAAAAGTGTCAGGATAAGATTATTTTATGAAATTTTATCTCTGTGAAGCATTGCCTTGTAGAAGTTCGAAAGACCTTACAGGAAGTAAAAGCACCTATGAACGCCATTATCCTCTTTTTAAGGGCTGAATTGCGCCTGTATGCAGGAAGCCAGGGAAGCCTTGATAATATCACTTGATATTTGGATCTCTCTCTCTCTCTCTCTCTCTCTCTCTCTCTCTCTCTCTCTCTCTCTCTCTTTTCTTGGTGTCTTTCTCATTTTATTGGTTTCATGGATTTTCAAGTAATGTATAGGATAATGAGTGAGGTTTTTCCATATTGCTCTGGATTTTGGGGGATTTCTAGCAAGTACTACGGATATCACATTTGCAGCTGCTGAGATGGTTCTAGTCAAATATAAAGATTTCATGCAGCCCATCCTTAAAACTGAAGATGCAATCCGGGCTAAATCATTCTTTGATACAAGGGGTATTAATTTCATGAAAGGAAATGTTGAAAGATCATTTGGAGTTGCAGCATTATTGTTGAAGGAAAGATAACAAACCCACCATTAATGGTTTTATTTGTATCTCCTAAATCAGAACACCATTGGCATTTTGCAAATATGTCTTAGTAAAAAATAATTCTGCTATACAATATGTGGATAGCTGTATATGCCAATTGCCAAGGATGTCAGTGTTGTCCCATGGTGATTCCAGTACCAACGACAACACTTAATGAATACTCAGCAAAGAACTTGGGGGATTTGTTAGAAAAAAATTATTCATATAGTAAAAACTTTCAATGTATTTTAGTGGGTTTTCATTTAGGTGGTTCTTTATTTATCTATATTTTTTAAAAACTAACTTGTTTTTGTTTTTGGGTTTATTTGTTCTCAGATGATGCAGATTTATGAATATTCTCAGCTTTGTCTTTGACCAATGAAAGTAGTAGCAGAAAGTAGATTTACAAACTGAGGATAGCAGAACGTAAACACGAACCCATTTCTACCTTTGCTTCCAATGTGGGAAAGAGCCCGCAACAAATTGAGCTCCATCATTGAAATTTCGCCTAAGGTTGGGCAGACATCACAAACATAATGTAGAGTGATTAAGGGCATGCATATGGGGGAAATGAGGGATGTCCTTGCTAATGCGGTCTTTGCTGCACATACTTAAGGTGGTGCGGTTTGTGTTATTTTATTTAAAAAATATTCATTTAATGTATTTTTTTGAACATTCAAAGTATATGTTAACTTTCCCAAATGTGTTGACGCTTTTTTATATGAATTCAAGACAGAATTATAATATAATTATAATTTTTTTATTTTGTAGAGATTGCTATATCCAAGTGGTTTTGAGTTGGGTCCCACATGAAATGGCATGTCTAAGGTTTGACATGGGGCCATTTTTTACTACCATGCTCCTACATATTATGCAATTTTTTTTTTTTATAGAGATTTATATATATAATTTGATTATCATATGTTAAAAGCAGCTTTCATTTTATCTAACCAAACAACTTTGGTTGCTTATGCTGTTAAAAAGTAATTGCAAAAGGTGAGCTAACCAAATGACATTTTCTCTTAAAAAGTTACTTTAAAGAAGTAGATTTTTCTAAGTTACTTTTAGAAAAGCATGTTTTAAATTTTAAGAAGCCGAATCAAACACACCATAAAACCTAATAGAGCCAATCAATTTGAATTTAAAACAATATTTTTTCTATTTCTTCTCGTCAATAATCTTTCCTAAAGTTGTTTCTACCCTCATATGGTTCCAAATCATTAAAAAAACACAAGATTGGCTAGTACACAACATTACCATTTAAAAATAAATAAATAAATTGGCTACTAAACAATATTTGGATTCTTTTGACCACTTAAAAACTTCACACTTCTACTCTGTTATGTATCTCCTGCTGCGTTGCGTATTGGCCATTGACCACTACACCCGCTACAACCGATATTTTGATCCTTGCTCAAAGGTAAAGGCACATTCATAAGTCAAGGTTTCAAACAAACTAATATTATTCAGCACCAAATGAGATGAAAAAAACAAATAAAGAATCTGAAATATAAATAGCAATGAAAAAAAAGTTAAAATTAAGCTTGACGACCAAGCCCCTAGAGCAACCAAATAATGACATACTATAGTGCACCATAATACAGCCCCCAACACTTGTGCTGGCTGTGTAAGGAAATCAACTAAAGGAACAAAATGAAATGGAGAAGGTAATTATTCTAGGTTTAAATCCAACACTAACCTGCCATGAGGAAGATATCGTAGGCACAGCGCCTTTATTAATGGCATCCAAAAAAGATTGTGTAATACCAGCAAGAATTGGGCCTGTCATTATTGTAGCCCCAACCTGCTTAGGCTTTGTTCTCTCGAAAACATATTTTGTCAATGCATCTAGGCCAGATCTAAACTCTGGCCGCAATTCATCCAACTGTGCAAGGAGACATGCTTGGATGTTAAAAGAACTGGATTGCATTAATTCTCAAAATGAGTGCATGTACAATGAAAAATAGCAACTCACAGAGATTTGATCAAGCCGTTGGAGTTCCTTTTCATCGTTCAAAGGACGCACAAGGGTGAAGCATTCTCGATCTGGAAACAAAGCTCGGATGGACTCCCGTATCTATTGACAATTGTTTATCTAGAATGTTCAGACCTCAAATTGGAGATACAGATTGTCAAATGGAATCAAATAAAAAGTAAATGCAAAAAAAAAAAAAAAAAAAAAAAGAGTTCCCTCCACATAAAATATGCTTCGCAAATACTTATCTGAGGATTTGGACGGAATGGAGAAACAAAATTCATGTTGATGGCCCCAACATAGTTGGGACAAGGCTTTGATGATGATGATGAGACATTGTGGAAACTATGGGAGTAAACAACTTGCCACATAAAGTGATGGAGTAGAGGCAACTCATAGAAAATGATATATACGAATACAAACAAACCAAATGGTATTTTAGGACAAGCATTCAAGAATTTTTTTTCTGTTATTTATTTTGAGATGAATACCAAAGGCATTAGAAAGGTCACCTGCCAGCCCAACACTGTTGGTTACAGACTCACAGGCATAAAGTCCTCTTGGGGAGGCAGGGTAGATAACTTAGAGCCCTGGTTGGAATAGGGAGGGATCTTCCAGTAGCATGCTTAGTTAAACTTAGGATAGCTGGGTAGATTTAGAAGGTGGATTAGGTATAACAAAAAACAAGAGGCATTAAAGAGGCCATCACAAATCCCATGCAGAATGCATGTTAAGTAAAAAAAACAGAGGTACATATTACAAGTAATAGTATGAGTGAAATCAATACAATACCTCATTCTTAGAGGCCATACTCTTTCCTCCACCATCCATTGGTCTCAAAGCCAGCTCCAGGTAGTCCCGAGGAGTTATCTTACGATTATCCTCTGTTAAATCCAAATAGAAGTCCTACCAGTGACAAGATAAAAATGCATCAATCACCAAACAAATACATCTACTTTATGTATGTAGGGCATGGTGAATATGAAAAAAAAGGTATAGTAGTCAATAGTCAATATGAACACAAATTATAATAAAATAAATACATGGGATCATCCTCTTTTTTATTTAAAAGAATGACAATTCTGGAAAAATGGAGATAATATATCCCAAACATAAATCACCCTCAAAAGCCAAACAAAAACTGGGGAGAATTGCCCAAGCTCAGATGCCGAAGTCTTCCCTCCAGAAGCTCTAACACGAATATGTCTAGTCATCTCAGTTACTAGCGAAAGACGATCGAGTGCAGCTTCATCGATACCACCCATCTGAGTAAAGAAAAAAAGTATAAAAAAAAGAGCATCAGATCAATAAGTGAAAGGCTTCAAATCAATTCCAACTATAATCTTCCTTTTATTTAGTTATTTATTTTTATTATTTTGGGAAAAGGAGATAGTAAGAGACATCCTAACCTGGTTATAGATGAACATGCTTGACAACAAGACAGCGAGAGAGAATATCTGAGTGCTGTATGTCCCCTGTCAAAGGGTCCAGAATATAGTAAAACAATTGAACTTCATATTTAGAACTTCAAAAGGGGAAGAAAAGAAGCTTTCCATAAATGTCTATCTAGATAAAGCTTTATTCTTAACAATGACCAAGCAAAAATCATTTTATGAGGCAAAGACATCAAGGATACATGTAATGATTTGGCAAACATTTCATAAATATATAAACACATACATATATACAGGTGGGCCAAAATAGTCCCCATTAAATCATCCTAACCTGTGGTATTGAGGGCATCAATCTAACAACGGGTTGAGTCAAATAAGTGACAAATCAAAATTAGTGTTGAATTGATCAAAGGAGGAACCTACAGGCCTGAGCTCTTGTAGAAAGCATTTACTCTCTGGATAATGTATTCACTTATATAGGTGAATTTTTCTAGTGGCATCTAGTCTAACCAAACAACTTCAGATCCCTCATGGGGGTCCATTATGGTCAATCCAATCCGCAAACCTACCCTTCACACATACTTGGCACTCATCACAAACTTGACACTAATCCGACTAATAGCCATTGTTAGATTGGATCACAAAAATCGCACTCCATTTAAGGTTTATTTTTTATTTTTTACTTTTTATCCCAGCATTGATCGCTGCCCATCATTGTGATAGGGGAAGGAAGGTCTTATGTGAGGATTAGAGTTTAGATAAAAATATTCAAAGCATCAAAAGGCCCAAATGCGAAATGGTTCTTAAGTGCGGATTTTTGTGATCAAAATCCAATGGTAGATATGAATTACAGCTTGGACAAAAATCATCCAAACCATCAAAGGGGCCTAATGCTAAATGGTTCTTTGAGAGCAGATTTTTGAGATCAAAATCAGATGGTAGATATCAGTCGGATCAATGCAGTGATCAAACTTGTGACTCAGCCCCCCACTCAGTCCCCTTCAAGTCGGTTCGGGCCTGAATTTGGGACCTTTTGGCTCCCAAAAAATCTGAAAAGAATCTTTAAAAAACTAAAAAATGGTGTTCCATCCAAGTGGCCCAAACATGCAGTATCCTAACTCAGAGACCCTATGAAAATGAAAAGAAGACATTGGGAAGTTGAAGGGTTTATGTAATCTTGTGGGGAAGTGAATGGACGAGGTTATTGGGAATGAGTTGTCTTGAGGAGAAGTGAAAGACCGAGCCCCAACATATAAAGCAAACTTTGGAATGTGGAAGAGATGCCACCTCAACTCCATTAATGAAATCCTCAAAAACTGCAAAAGGAGGTCCTGCAAAAAAAAAAAAACTTCGGCAAAGACAGACAATTAGCCAAATGGCCAAAAATTAAAAAAAAAGGGACCCGGCTGTGTCTGACCTGACCCGACTTGATAGTGATTGAGTCCAAGTTGACTCAGACCCAGCGGTTGGGGTTTAGACGTTTAGTGCCCCTTTGTAAGCAGCAAGAGAGGTTATAAGATATTGAATGTAAGCATGTTGGATTGATAATAGGTGGGCCTCATAGAAGTTTCTAACTAGATCTCAACCAGAAAGTTCTTATCTGAAGTTTTGCATAAACATAAATAGGGGAATTTCACCTAAGAACCGGCTTGCGTGGTTCAATGTGGGAGATACCATGAGGGGCACACTTGAATGCATGCCAACCATGATGGAAGGGGGTTGGAAAGGTCTAATAGTGGATTAGAGTTGGGTGAAAACTCAACCAACTCAGATTAGTATATATGGATTTTAGATACCTAAACATCAAAGGCAAAAAAAAAAAAGTTCCATCAATCCAACCATGAATACATGTCAAGTGGGTACCAAATATGAGTGAGCCAACGCCAAAAAAAAAAAAAAAAGGAAGGAGGAAGGTTGCTTTGTTATATGTGAGGGGGTTGAATTGATTACAGATGGGTCACACAAGGAGGCACAGAAAATACCCTATGCGAACATTTTCAAACGACATATATATAGGGAATAAATTAAGAGAGAGACGAGAATGTTGAGATGGATGTGTAATAAAACTAAGAAAGATAGAATAAGAACAAAGCATTGTGGGGTAGAATAAATAGGGCGTGAATTAAGAAAGGCTCATTTGATATGGTTTAAGCATGTCCAACGCAAGCCAACAACAACACCGTTGAGGGAAAGGCTTTCTATGTATGTTGATGGACCACCAAGGAAAGGGGTTAGGCATAGAGGACATGGGGGTAAGTAGTAAGGACTAAGGACAAATATGAAGAAGTGCAACCTATCCGAGGATTTGGCTCAGAATAGATCAGAAATAAAGAAACGGAATTCATGTAGCCGACCATATGTTTTGATGATATATACATATATATGGCTTTTCAGGTGCGCACATGCTCATTCAAGGAATTTAGACAGCCTTGTGGGGCCCACATAGGGCCACATCAATTTATGGGAAGGTGGAGATCGAAAGATCTGGATGTGACCCACCTGAGTGCAGTTTGTAGTTGTGTTGTGCCATTTAGATTGATTGTAGGAGGCCGGCTCACAAGAGCTTTGCTCATCTAAGGCATTTCACACACACATTGGAGCGCTAGACAACGCCCATATGCAAAATCTTGACTCCACAAGATCATCCTAACCTTTTAATCCATGGCCCTAAAACTTAATGGTTTAGACATATCATTTTATTATGATTTCAAACCAATGGTGAGGAAAAGTTGGATGAGTGTCAAATTTGGACTAGTGACTATTCATGGAGAGGGGGTAGTGTGTGTGAAAAGACTAGATTGACTCAAGGTGGGCCCCATGACCCTAAAAAAAACGAGGGGCGGAAAGTGGCCGTTTTTAAAGTGGGGCGTTTTGGAGAGTTCCCTATATGTATGTATGTATGTATGTATGTAGGGTCGTCCCCTGGTTAATACGGTATACCGTAGCTGGGCCACACCCACTGATCATGGGACTAGGAGGTAGGCCCCAAATATAAAAAATGGGGTCAATATCATGCTCTAACCCCTTCATCCGTAGCCCACAAGTTTAACAGTTTTATAATAAAAAAATTTGACCTTCGATCTAGTCCATTGGATGGGTGAAAACCCATGCAATGCACTGTACTTTTTTTTCCGTGGGGGTGTTGGGGGCAGAGGTGGAGAGGGGGGAGGGGATGTGTTTGTGGACGGCTTGGATTGGTGATAGGTGGGCTATCATGCTACCTTGTAAGGATATTACGATATGGGGTGTATGTACAAGATCATATGCACCCTACCCAACACACACAGTACTTATCCTCCACACACGCTGCACATGGAGCTCTCCATGCGCAAGTCAGGAGGAGGGAGCGGTCCACCTGGGGATGAGGCTCGGGAGGATCGAAATAGGTCCACCTGGGGATGAGGCTCGGGGGGATCGAAATATCTAGTTGGGGCCTACTCATGTACAAAATATGGGGCCCAACCGATCATCCTAACCCCTAAATCCACGGCCCACAAATTTTGAACCCTTAAAAGTGTGCACAATTTATGCAATGGTCCAATCCATTAAGACGGGTGTACCGTAGTGCAGTAATGGGATGGATGTAATTCACGGGGGTCTTGTGTGTATGGTCCATCTAGATGGGTGATCAACTTGGATCAAAGGCTTTGATGATGATGATACTCACACATTGGTGCTCTTCCATCCAATTCCAAATTGATACAAGGCTATGATGATGATATATACTATACATAGGGAGAAAGACCGTTTTCAGGTGGGGCCCACCTTGATGACATCAATCATGGAGAAGCAGTGGGAGTGTGGACTTCGGATGGGCAAAAAAAGGTCTCCTGTCAGACCATCATAACCAATATTTTATGGGCACCAAGTAGATCGGTTTTCAACAAGTTTGATAAAATGGACTTTTTGTACCAAAACCAAAAGAAAATTCCAAAATACCTGTAGTATAGGGTTTCCCATCATTGTCTTCAGAATAGAAACTGAAGATCTTGGTAAAGTGTGAGTCGACGGGTTCTTATAATTCATAGAAGAGAATATTGTATTTTCACAATTCAATTAGATGCAGAATTATATTAAGATTGGAGAAGAGTACACATGAAGAACAAACAAGAGCAAAGGATAAGGAAAAACACGGGGGTATGAACGCATTATACCCAATGCTTTTAACAAAAAGAAAGGATTACATGATTGGAGCACACAAAGGAGAAACCTGAACAACCCCTTGCTTGGCCAATGAGTTCGCCAAATGTCCAGTCCACAAAGTCGCAACTCCAACTCCAAGGACCCTTATCCAAAAGACACCCAAGCATTGGAAGAATAGCATTCCACAATAAACTAGTCTTGAAAATTATGTAATTCAAATCCGTAGAGCTGCCAAAAGAGCCAAAACCTCAGGTTTATTTGAATTGAGAATAAGACATCCCTTTTGCTATTATGAAGCACACCACCAAATTCCACCAGTCCTGGCTTTCTTATAGCTCCTCCATCAACATTAAATTTCAAGAAATCAGTAGAGGGATGGCACGGACATTCCACATCCCTCTATATGGCCAGCTTCCCAATTATGAAAAATATGGTTGAACAACACATTCACAAATTCCTTTCTAATTAGAACCCACTATTCTATTCCCATCACCACCAAATCTAGAAAAGACTCCAAAAATAATGGCATTCCTAAAAATTCAATCATTTTTTTCCTACCCCAATAGACTAGAGAATGGTGAATGAAATAGTCCCCCACAACAATAAGCCACCGCCATGAAAGGGAGGATCCTCCAAGCATCAACAAGTTCCCCTAACACTTCTTCAAGAAACTATTTGAAAAGGAGGAAAAATCAGAGTGTAAGAACAAGTGATGGATCAATCCCTCTCCCTCTTGCATAAAGAGCATATATCAGAAATGTTCTCCAAAATAACACCGTTCCTTTTAAAGCTTATCCACAGCAGACACTTTGCAAGGTGCCACCAATCAACAGAAAGCCTCCACTCTAGGAAGGGCTAAACCAAGCTAAATAGACGCACAAGCTAAAACATCAAAGTAACTCAAATTTTTAATGATAAAAATATAGAAGAAAAGGCATCCCCAACCAAAATTGGTATTCAAAAAAATTAATCCACTATATCGACCTGGATCATGAACCTGCAACAAAACAATGACCACATGGTGCAACCAAGCAAAGATAAGCATCACAAATGTGAAGCAAAGCCTTTAAAAAAAACACATATATCAAGAAAAATAGCACATAAAAAATTCATAACTAAATTTCATCCTATTGCATAGAAGCAAAAAACAGTAGCTCAAAGAAGAGGCATTTTTGTCTAAAGCTTAGCATTCACTAAAAGCTTACTCATTAGGCATTTATAGCTCCAGTGATCAAATATAACCAGTAACATAAATTCTAATATTTTATAATGCAGAAAGGATCCATGCTAACCGTTTGATCATATGCATCAATTCCTTCGCTGTCCAATAGTAAAAGATAGTATTCTGTTCCATCAAGAGCAGTTCGCTTTAACGGTGCACTCCACATCCAAAGTCCTTTAGTACATGGCCTGTGGGTAGAGGCAACTTGAAATCCACTGCTCCGTCCCAAAAGCTATCAACAATAAAACATGAAACAAGTCTAAGCTAAAAAAAAATGATAAAAGATTATTAATGTATGCATGCAGATAAGTATAAATTCTCGATCCTTATAGAAGCCATTTTAACTACAACGGATGATATAAAATTGGGGAAACAGTATGGTTCATAATGCATGCACTTAGATCAGTACACAATTTCAATCCTTGCAGAAACCATTTTGATTACAACTGCTGACATAAAATTGAAGAAAAATAACCACTTCATTTTTGCAGGCGTAGTTTTTTTTTTCAAAAAAAATTTGCTTCTGAACTAGACATATAATACCTTCATTATCAGAAATAAAATCAATAAGAATGACAGTTTGCAATGTGGATATGACTACTGAAAACCTGTTGTAGATTAAGAGAAAAAAAAAAATCGCCAATAAAATCATCAAGTACGCTTCTTCAACAGCATCCCTATTCTTGAATCAGAATTGTGGTTCGAAATTGCTATTGCATTGAGCCTCACAGTCGACCCGGAAAACTGATACGTGTGATACATTGTAGTTCATGGCTGTTGCATCCTAAAGCAGTGGGAACTATATGCCTAACAAAAATCTAAAAAATAAAAACAAAAAAGCCAAAATATTGGAAAATGCTATACTAGAAACTATTTTTCTTTTTTCATAAAGCACATTATAAAATAACATATTGCTCCCCATAGTCATTATCATCCTGTAATGCTGTTCAAACTTTAATGTTAGATCTATAAAGTTTTAGAATGACCATCATCATCGAAGTGGAGCCCATCATTTCAAATAATCTGAGTCATTGGACAACAATCCCTGGGCCCCCCTTGTCCAAACTTGATAATCCATGATGAAAACTCAAGTTGAAATAATATTCGTACCACCTCTTTGTCAGGCAGACAGGCACACACAAATGCAGGCTAATCAGGAGGGATGAAAGGATGAAAATGTCTCATGATGGGTTAGAATTGGTTAAAATTTAGTAACATTGGATTATCTAAACTCATAATTTAAGAGCACCAAAGTTTAACAATCCCTTGTGTCTTTACTATGCATTAAGGCCCACCTATGATTGATCCAAACCCTCATGCACGCCAACCCTCTCGTGAATTGGTAAACCCAATTTGACAATGATTTCATCTTATCAGTATTAAACTACGACAACAATTGCACTTAAAAAAACTAAATTTTAAAATCAAGGATCTAAACTTGCTTTTGATAATCTTGATCCTTTGAGAATGGGCCTTAGAAAGTTCTTTGAGCCATCCTTACAAATCCATCAATGTGGCCAATATCTAAAAATTACTACCACACCTTACATTAGCTCTGTGAAAAATCCCACTCCTTGGCTTTCAGCCTGTTGCCTCTGCTTGTTGCAGGTCGCCATATGCCTACTATGGATGGTCTCTTTACTGGGGTGTTGTGGCAGGCTAGAAGTGATTCATTTTGTATAGAGGATTACATGCCCTTCTTTTGGAGGTTGTTAATATATTTTTACTTACCTTCTAGGAAAAAAAAAAAAAAAAAACTCCAAGTTAGGGGTTGCAAAATATGACCAAACCACAAACCAACCCCTATCAGACCTGAACCTGACTGATATAACCAGCTCAATATTCGATTTGGATTGATCATGGGTTAGGTAATAGAATGGGTCAGGTTAGGGTTAGGGTTTACATGCATAATCCAAGTAACCTCTACTAAACCCTAACTCTACCCTTTCCATGGTTTGGATGACTAAGATGTTAGGTCAAGTAGGCCGCACCCTACCCTACTGCACATTTCCTCATCCTCTTCCCTAATTTCAAGTCCCTCGTTCTCTCTCATGGAGATTGTGGTTCTTGATCTGTAGTTCATTTCTTCGATTATAGGTGCAAAGGGCTCTTTCCATACCTACGTAGTTCTAGTGCTGCTGCTGCTGCAAATAATGCAGGTTGGAACCGGTTGAGGTTGCCTGACTTATTTTAAAACCGAAGTGGATATGGGGTGGGCAACTTACTCAACCCGACCCGTTTTTACCCGACTCAGCCAATTCCCCACCCCTATTCCAAGTGAAAATGGGCACATTATCAAATTGACCATGCCACATAATTAGACTCACCTTTTTCCTTTTTCCTTCTTTCAATTTTAATCATGTGTTTTGTGTGACCACTATGGCTGATTTTTAGCAAGTTTGGATTCATGACACAAGTCTTCAGTGATGGATTTATAAGAATTGGCTTGGAGAGTTCTAAAGGAAGTAAAATAGTTTCCTTCTAAAACTAACTACCAATTAAAAATAAAACACAAAGCAGCTTGTGAGGCTTACTATCCTACCAAACACAACACTTCTGAAGCTGAGCCATATACAAAAAGATTATGCCCATTGATGTAGCCAACCATCTGATCAAATATCATCAAATAGACGGCCAGGATTAGGTCCATAGCAACTTTGCTGACTGTCTACTAATGACCTCAAATCGGACAGCTAGCAACACTCAATTAACCTGACCTTTTTATTTTTTAATTTTAAGATTCATAAATCCCAAATTTCTCTTGTATCTGGTGGGACTAATGGATCCTATGATCTCTGCAAAATGTCTTATTAGGAAAAGGTGGTCAAGACTTCAGGATGTGGATCGAGATCCATAGAAGAGTCTAGATCCTCCGAGGCTTGGACTAAAGAAAAATTCGTAAGGCTTATAACGGGTCCACCAATTAAAAATCCAAACCAATTAAAGTAAAATACTGCCATCTTGTAGGGGCTTCGGACAAATTTCACTCCAATAGAATTTGAGCCCATTGTCAAAATTTAATCAGATACCAACAACCCCAATCTAAGAGAGGGCCCAAAATTTTATTGGAGCGAAATTTGTCCACAGCCCATACAAGATGTGGCCATTTACATTGAGCGGTTTGGAGTTTTCATAGGAGGGCAGAGGGCCCACAAACTTCTCATCAGTCCGTGTTACAAATGATCCAGACTCCACAAAACGCGGCATTTTCTTTGAGCAGTTTATATCAGCCAGTATGGTCACATGTGCTGGATATACGTGTGGATCAGGTATTGCCCCAATACTCTCTATATCAATTTCTCGAAAAATACATACACCATATTTATATCAATTTCTTGAAAAATATATACACCATATCGGATGATATATAAAACATGAAAATCTGGTCAGAAGGGTTGAATCAGATGGAAATCCGTGGTAGCGGGCGGGAATCATATCGGATCACTTCCCACTGTCCAGATAGAGTTACAAAACCAGGTATGGATGCATGTTAATCCAGATTAATGCTAGATGAATGCTATTATAATTTCTTTGCATTTAAGACCTTGGATCTCTTTCAGAGCGACTTGAAATCAAAACTATATTACATGATTACCTCCAATGATGTTAGATAAGAGCCTGTAGCACAAATGGAAGGTGCTCAGTTTGCAACTTTAAGGGTGTGGGTCCAAGTTCCATTACCATTCAAAAAGAGGAAAACGACAAATAATGTTGCTAAATATCAATTTCCCAACTTATACAATTCTCTTTTCATTTACAACACATGCGAAAGAAACAAAATAATGGTAGAATCTAGATGAGCTAATCCAAGAATGCGTTATCATGCCAGCTAGTTCACTGACATATCCTTTCATAATAATGGATCTCAATAATTCATCCTCATCGTTGAGGCCGTGCATATCTATTTAGGATCGGTCTTACCCTTTCCCTAATTCATTGAATATGTAACCCACAATATGTCTAACAAGAGCTAGCCCCAGTCGTTTATGTGCTCATGCCATTTCAAATGACATTCCTTTTTTTTTTTTTTTTCTTTTTATTGGAGTCATCTGTAAGTCTCCTCTTATGTGATCCTTCCTAATTTTATCATTTTTTGGAACTCTACACATGCCCAATAGCGTAGAATCCACACAACATGTACTACCACTTCTACTTGTTTCTTTGCTTCCCACCAATCAGCTCCATGTAGCATAGCAAGTATAAATGGCTTGTTAAAAAGGGCCCTTCACTCGAAGTGGCACTTGACAATCATTGAACCCGACAATTGAAAGGACGGAACTGGTTTTTCTGTCAAATCCTTTCTAGCCAAGTTCCCATCTTTTTCTTTTTATTCTGAAACAGTAGGTGCTATTGGTATCAACATCCCTCAATTTGAAACTGTTTGGGTTTTACACAGTCACAAAAACCAGGAATTCAGAGCAACGATGAAAAACCGAAACAAGATTGGGACGGAATTCATACTTTTGCTGTTTTCCAGCACCAAATTCAGTGTCCACTTCATTAAAAATAGATTAAGAAAAAAACTTGAGAAGCCAAAGATGCTGGTTTCAATCAAGTCAAACACCCCCACTAATTGCGGCCTCGCAAGGGTCTCTTTGGTTAAGCCAGAATGGAAGATTTTATGATCTCCTTGTGGAGCAAGGGGTGGACAGGGAAACCCCAGCCCCATCTAATTTCCATGTTTGCTAGTAGATACAATTTCTCTCTCAACTCTTGAAAATTCCACAGATTCCAAAGAGAATCCATAACCCACCATTTCTTTCCTGATTTTCGCAAACTGAGATTCATGAAATAATACAAAAATCCCCCAATTCATCGCAACCTGAGCATATTCTAATCTCAGTCATTCCTAGAATTCCTTGCACTAAACAATAAACAAACAACAATCACAGCAACATAGAACAAAACTACCAATCTCAAGACCAAAAGGCGAGAAGAAACACTAGTACTCAATGATGATTAGAGAAGTGAAAAGGAGAAGGGAAGATGGGTAACCTGATTCAAGATGAAGCTCTTGCCCTGACGAGCTCGGCCGCAGACGGAGACGACGCCGATGGGGCCTTTGAAGAGCTGAAGAGTAGAGACGGCCTCGGGATCCATGCGGAACTTCCCCTTCTCGTCGCAGTAGACCAGACGGAGGGGCTTGCCGGGCCGGCGGCGGCGGAGGAAGGCGGAGGGAGAGGGTTTTGAGAGAGGGACTGGTGAGAAGATGAGCTGTCCATCGAGGGCGACCCTCGTAACCCTAGCATCTGCAGCATCTTCTTCTTCGATCTTTCTCTTTCTTACTCTGATGATTTTTCTTCTTCTTCGTCTTCTTGTTCTTGTTCTTCTTACTCTGATTATTCAGACCATGCAGTGTGTGAGGCAGAATGTATTCAAAAATGGGAGAGGGAAGGGAATCCACAAGAAGACTTAGAGTCGCGTGGGAGATGTGATCTGGACTAGGAGTCTCACTTTCTCAGTTGAGTCTCAAGTCCAATCAATGGGATCCATTGTGGAGTTTCACTCTTCACAATATTTTTTTTCAAGTAAAAGCCTTTAGGATCCGGACTGTTGATCACGAAGGTGTGTTTGTACAATAAGAGAAAAATAGGTGGCAGAGTGGAAAATTACTTTGATTTTTTGTGCGACCACTATTTTGGTCATTTGTTGTGACATTATTTTCTGAGAAAAAGAAAAATCAATAGAGAGAATTTCAATTTCTTACACGAGGAAAAAGAATGTCATATTCCTCTTTCTTGAGAAATAAAAGTTCGCACTCTCGTCGCACAAATGCAACCAAAATATTCATATCACGTGCTATTTATTTATTATATATTCCTTCTTAGATCTCATTTGAGTTGGATTTTTATATGATATTAAATTTATAGTTGTAAAGGATGTAGTTATGTTTTTCACACACAATTCATCTGGCTTAAAGGGAAACAAATGGGTCCAATCTGGACCTAGATTCATCTTTACTGAAATGATTTTGGATACAGATCCAAATCCAGTATGAAATCTATCTATTTTGTCCGTGTCCATCACAACTTAAAATATGGATTTGATTCCAAATTTCGTACAAAATAAGACAAAATGCATTAGTATAATTGGATAAAAGAGATTTAAAAATACTTAATTAGATAGGTGGGACAATTAAATGGTATATATGATTAAAGCTAAGTAGATTATCAAATATGAATATAACTTAAGTCATCTTAAACCGTTAGGGCCTGTTTGGATGCACAAGAAAACATAAGAAAATAATATTTTATAGAATATAATCTTTCATTTTTTAAAGAAGAAAATCTTGTGCGTTTGGTAACTCAAGAAAAATTTGAAGAAAAGATTCTTTACTTTCAAAAAACTCAATATTATCTCCTACAGCTCCCCCATGTAGAAAACTTTCTACAAGATAAGAATCTTTTAAAATGACTATTACAAAGTGGTAGAGTAAAGTAAAGACTTTAGTTCACCAAATGCATCATAATATTTATGTTTACACATATGGTAAAGTAAAGTAAAAGTAAATCTCACAGGACGGTAAATGTCTGGTATAGTAAAGGTGAGATAAAGTGCATGGTGAAGTAAAGTGGGAAGGACTAGTAAAGTAGTTTCTTTTCTTTACTTTACTTTATCACATTTTATCTTAGTTTTATATAGGAAAGAAAAAATGACTTGTTTACGCGTGTAGTAAAGTAAAATAAAGATTAATTGATGTCATATCATGGTAAAAGATGAGGTAAAGTAAGGTTAGATGAAGTATGTGGTAAAGTAAACTAGGGGAGAGAGAGAGTTATAAAGTAGTTATTTTTTTATTTACTTTATTTTACTATACTTTACCATGGTTTTCTGTGATAAAAGAAAGTAACTTATAATAAAAATATAAAAGTTAAACTTTACTTTACTACATTACTTTTTTATCTAGATGTGGTAAATTACATATAAATTAAAATATTTAATATTTTTTTATAATATAATTTACTTTAATGATAACACCTTCCAAACTGCTAAATTTGAAATCTGTAATATTCTTAAAAAATTGCCAAACAGTAAAAATATTATACTATTATAATATTGCATTATTGTATTCTATACTATTTTATTCTTACAATATTTAAATCTGTAAATATTTTATCCTGTATACATCCAAACGGGCCCTTAGGACCTATTTGGATGCACAAGAAAACACTAGAAAGTAATATTTTATAGAACATAATCTTTTATTTTCTAAAGATAAGATTCTTGTGTGTTTGGCAACCCAAGAAAAAACTAAAGAAAAGATTATTTTCTTTAAAAAAAACTCAATATTTCTTCATACAGCTCCCCCTTTAGATAACTTTATACAATATAAGAATCTATCAAAATGATGATTACAAAGTGGTAGAGTAAAGTAAATACTTTAGTTCACCAAATCCATCATGATGTATTTGTTTATATATATGGTAAAGTAAAGTAAAGGTAAATGTCATAGCACAGTAAATGAGGAGTAAAGTGAAGGTGAGATAAAGTATATGGTGAAGTAAAGTGGCAGGGAATGGTAAAGTAGTTTCTTTTTTGTGTGACTTTACTTTATCACATTTTACTGTAGTTTTATATGTTAAATAAAAAGTGACACGTTCACATGTGTGGTAATGTAAAATAAAGATTGATATCACATCATGGTAAACTATGAGATAAAGTAAGGTGAGTTGAAGTAAGTAGTGAAATAAAGTGGGAGAGAGATAGTTGTAAAGTAGTTTTTCTTTTATATTGACTTTACTTTACTACACTTTACTATAGTTTTATATGATAAAAGAAAAGTAACTTATAGTAAAAAAAACATAGCAGTTGAACTTTACTTTATCACACTACTTTTTTATCCAGACGTGGTAAATTACATATAAATTAAAAGTATTTAATTAAAAATTATTATAATAATAAAACTTACTTTAATAATAGCACCTTCCAAACAACTCAATTGAAAATCTGAAATATTCTTCAAAAATTGCCAAACAACAAAAATATTATAATATTATAATATTACATTATTCTATTCTATACTATCTTATTCTTGCAATATTTAAATCTGTAAATATTTTATTTTGTAAACATCCAAACGGGCCCTTGATAATCATACAATATTAGATTCTTGAGTCGAAACATATAAGGGTTTGGATGTTCCGAATATCATATATATGGATTTGGATCTAGATCTGAATTTTAGGAATAAGGGCTAAAGTAGGGAAATCATGCTGGAATAATAGTATTTGTAGAATCACAATGATACAAAGTTAAACGTCATGTACTTCTAAGAAATTGGCAAACCACGTGGTGAAATCATCCTGGCTTAGTTGCTACTGCCTGACCATTTTCGGGAATGAATATACGTACCCCAGAAACCCGTTGCAGGAATACAAACATATATGAGCAATTAATATAGTTAGTCTTCTTACGATTGCGACTGTGTGAATGGGCACAGTATGGTACCAAGCAATATTATACTGTAGTGCATTAATCGGATACTTAATCAACACTTAGCTGCGTCTATCTTCTAGCATCAACTCAATTTATAAGTCAAAGAGGCCTAATCGAAATCCATTTCAGATATGAGACACACATGTAGAAATACTCTCCAAAAATTGAGCATGCTTAACGGAAATTCATAATCATAATGAGCATCCCTTTCATATATCAAACTTACCAACTTGCATAAGTATCATATAATTGGCATGCTAAGTAATCAAGACTTAACAAAACAGACAAAACAAAGCTTAATAGACTTAGTGGACAAAACCTTGACCAAATAAAGCAAACAGACTTGACTAATTGACACACAAGACTAGGCCAAAATAAATTAACTTAAACATAGAAAATTTGGCAGCATTTTGGTAGAAAAATGGTTAGGCTAAAAATGGGTAAAAAGGTTCATGCTGGATTCAAATATGAAAAAGGCAATAGTGCATCCAACGCATGCTCATTGACCAAGTAAACTACCATCAATGACCCTATCAGTCCAAAGGTGGAAGCTGCATCTCGATGCATGCAATTCCAGATGACCTGATTGATATCATAAGTCAAAATAGCTACACTAAAGACGGGTAAGGTAAGTCCAAGTGTAAGACAACTAGTACAAATTGAGCATGAAAGAGGTGCATGCGCATCACATGGGAATAAACAAGTATGACATATTACAATTGACTCCAAGTTAATTAGCATTCAAGGATCCATTACAAAGCACCATCCTAGGTCTTAGATTGCCATCAACAAGTCAATACATGACTACTTAACTCTATGCATCCTTTAGGGTTCGAATGTAGGGCTTTACAAGTCCCTTGGTGTGTCTGAAGGTGATTGACATTCCAAACCTTAAGCCGAGATACACAAGACCTAGTAATGTGTTGAACAAGTCTCCAGATAATCCTCGAGAGTGAAAACCAACTCAAACGATCACTTCCCGTAGGCCCTGAGTGCAAACAATAAGTGAGTCCAAGTTATAAGTCAAAGGTTACCTCATAAGGTTTATGGTTCTCTCAGAGAAACAAGGTTTTTAAAATCCACCAATTGGTCCATTAGTGGGGCAAACAATGGTCCACGATATTTAGCACAAGTTCCAAA
This sequence comes from Camphora micrantha, assembly GCA_003546025.1. Lineage (NCBI taxonomy): Eukaryota > Viridiplantae > Streptophyta > Magnoliopsida > Laurales > Lauraceae > Camphora > Camphora micrantha. Next base: position 16,320,473 of record QPKB01000006.1, on the reverse strand, counting down.
AAATACTGGAAAAGAAAGAAAGAAAATCAGGGCAAAAAGCCCTCACAACTGCCCAATTGGACATATACTAATAGTTGGTTGGACACCGTTCACGGCTAGTCGTACAGTGCTCACGGATAGCCGTACAGTGTTAGGTCCATTTGGACACTGATAGAAAGAATTGGATTTTTGACCATTTTTTCCCCGTTTTGGCCCACTTTCTTAGGATTTTTGCACACTCTTAAATGGAATTTCCACAAATCAAATCTCACTATAAACTACTAATTCTAATTACGGAATTATGAAGATAATGACCTTAACAAGATACTAAGATAGAGTAGAATCTCATGGAATCATCAAATTTATCTAACATGCCTGGAACGAGATTTTAATTGAGTGTTTGCCTTTGGTCTTTTTAGCTCCTAATGGTGCTATCATGTCTCTCAATTTGGCTATGATAAAGTCCTAACATAGAAATCCCAAAAATCAATCCTAAAAGAGCCTAAAAATCCAAAATTGAAGAAAAACTTGGAATTAGGTTTTATAAATCGGGTCCACGGCTAATATACTCCCCTTAGCTAGCATCTACAAAATGTTTTGCAAAACTTACCTCTATGTTGTAACGCTCCAATTTCGAATACCGAGAAAAACCTCAAGGTACCCGAAATTGGCGCTCTACTTCCCAAAAAAATCTGAGAACACCCAAGATCGTAAGCCCGCAGTGAGGTCTAATTTAAAACTTTTTGGCCAACATATAATCAATGGTTAACATTTGCGGAAGCGTAAAAAGTAAAGTGGAAGCTGTAAGGTATCATAAAAGGTGTATCAAATGTAGCAGGGCTGAAGTCCAGCCTAAACTTCAAAGTATGAATAATAACATGTTTTAAACATAACAGACTATCTCCCTGCTCACAACAAATCCACTGAAAATCCCAAACAAGAAGATCGCTCAAACCCCCTTCACAGGCGCTCCATCCTCTAGCTCGATCTCCTCGTCGGCTGGTCTCCATCCATAGTCTCCTGCTATGGGCGCCTCGACGAGCGCGTCGTCCTCATAATCAGGTTCAAAGCCTAAGCACCAAGAAACGGTCAGATCAAGGATATGGCAAGTTACAGTATACAAATAACATATGATGTATGCATTAAAAGAATAGAGACAATAATATGATCAATAAGAATATCAAAGGTACATATGCTAGGCAATTGAGCAAGATATCCATTTAGTATCAAGAAAATAAGATAAACTAATCTAACAACACAACATGACACATTCACACAAGCTAGATACCGCGGGATATTATGTCGCGACCCTCCCATACTGAACACAGTCGCGGTGGGAAAATCTCACCAGTGCTAGGAATGACCAACCTCGCAAATCACTCATCAATCTTAAACACTCAACACTCAACACTCAAGAGGCTGGACTAGGTATCACACCGTTCGTCTAAACGTAGCTTATCATGATAGCCCACTCAACACTCATAAATAGTTCATACCAGTGATGATCAGTCAACAAGCTGAGCTTAGAATAACTGAGTGAATGCTCGTGCCAACTCAAGGATTACAAATACAGGTCTGTGTCTGTCTAGGCTTTGCCTTGCGCGAGCAATGTCCCAACAAGTCCCTAAGAGTTCCAAGTACCCATTACAATATCATGGTATGCAGTCCAAGTCCAATCATTGGATCCATACTAAAACCCATCAAGTAATGGCCTTAGTCTAAACAGTCCAGGAGAGATAATGTCACGACCCGGGCCCGAGATCCGGTAACCCCGAGCTGTGATCATCATACTTACTACCGTAAACCCCGAATTAACCGAAGTCAAAACGGAATCCACAAGGGATAACATTCTGTATTTACCTGTCAAATACAAAACTTTTGCGGAAACATTCATATTTGACAATATCAACTTACAATTTACATGTATACAAAATAAAGTTCTTATACATGTATTGATTCCAATATACATTGATTAAAACTGCATATTCAAAACATTATGCAAATGACAAAATTAATTACATTTCCAAAATGTTAATTACACTCTCAAAATGAATTTATAAACAATCCTTCAAATATCTCTCAAAACGTTTCAATTTCATTTCGCATTCAGATACTTATTTCATATGGTATCCCGTCTGTTCCACTCAATCAGTCCTCCTGGAGGAACCGGAGCGGTCTCCTCCGCTGGCGTCGGGGGCGCTGCTGCACCGGCATGGGTAATCTGGCCTGTAATGCCATCAATAACACTAATGAACACGACGGTTCAACAATGTATAAACAACTCTTGTAATAGTATATTAACACATTTATATTGCAGTATTAACAATTTCAATTCTAGAGAAATCTAGACAATTTCTACAATGATAGTAGGAGACACAATGTCAGTCAATATACATGTACAAAATGGCAATTACCATAGCATTCATTGCATTGTATTTCATTTCATTACCATCTTCCCTCAAAGGAAGGATTCATTTGTTTACCATCTCCCTTCAAAGGGAGGATTCATCTTCTAATGGAAGGCATCAATCAATACCCGAAAATACGATTGGAATTTGGTGGGACTTACTAGTGTCCGGGCCAGGGACAACTAGCATCACCACGGAGCTTCGGAACACCCCAATATCCATCTGCTGCAGCAGGATTAGTCATTCATTAGTTCATTGAACTCATTTAGAGTTCTAATACAATAGTTAGGTAGTGCCAAACTCAAGGATCAATAACCTTCAGTAAGAAATCCTTTTATGGATTCAATTCAATTCAATGATTCATTTCATGACAAAGGAAGGGGATAATAATAATACCAATCTCCTTAGATTGGATCACAATGATATAATGAGAGTATTATGAATCACCTATGGTTTTACTCAATCTTATTTCAATCCTAAACAACCATTCGGGTGTAACCATTGGTTTCCAAATACACGTGTTATTCACGATGGACATCACGTTCATACATTTAATATGTGCATTACTAGTCCCCGTAATTATCACCCATGGAGTTTAGACAATTATCGATTAATATGGTTCATTCAAGGAACCCTTTTCAAAACACAATTAATTCTCAACAACTTAATTTAATCCATGATTAGTCTTAAAACTAATCGGTGAAGAGTTTATACTCACGAGATGTACCCCAAATTCTCGTAAAAATCCAAAATCCAAAATCCACTTAATGCCCTAACAAAATCTTGGCGGCTAGCTGCAGTCTAGTTGGCGGCTAGCCGAGATTTAGTTGGCGGCTAGCCGAACCGAGTTCGGTCAGCTTTTCAAAAGCTATTCAAATCTTGACTCAACTTTGGTCAGCTTAGTGGTTACCTGGCGGCTAGCCGAAATTTCAATTTCGGCTAACCGCGATACGGCAGTCAGCTCACGGTCAGCTTTCCAGAGACAGACCATTTACGGATTTCTGGCGATTAGCATGGCGGTTAGCCCTGCGGCTAGCCGCCAGCACTCAGAAACTCATTTTTCAAGTTTCAGAACTTTTGATCCTTCTCCCTTCTTCTACTCTCATTCTCCATTAAATTTCCATAACTTGCATAAGAGATTTGGAACCTCCTGTTCCCTCCTCATACATCATTTATTCATCATTCAATCACAATAACACATCTAATCATCCATTAAACATATCATTAAACCCATAATAACTCCCAAAACTCAGTGAAAAATGCATATAATCCATGGAAATACTATGAACAACTACAATGGTTATCATTAATCACAACAGATGCTTATACTTGCCTCTCTTGAAGCCAATGAATTCAAAACCCTCTTTTACTTCACTTGGCTTGAGACTAAAATCCCCAATTTCAAACCCTAATCCATAAAAACATACAAATGTACTCCCATGAGTCATTTGTGCTAGAAATCATTACAAAACCACTAATATGACTTGGAAATCCTATGAAAACACTTAATCACTTACTTGTGGTCGAAGCCAAGAGATTTAGAACCCTCTTCCAAGCTCTATCATTTCTACAATGGAGAAGACAACTTGAGGAAGAAGATGAAGATGGAAATGCTCCTCAAAAGTCACTCCAATCACTCACAATCTCACTCTTGAAGAAGGAAAATGAAAGGGGAAGAGAGAAAGATGAAGAGCCTATGGTTTTCTCTTGAAGTGAATGAAGAATGAACTCAACTCCCTCATTTCATTCTAATATATGCACTCTTCACACTAAAACCCCCTCTCAATTAACCTATTTACATTTTGAGTCAAATGAGGCTCCACTTGGCCCATTTGAGGTCAAATGTAATCATGTTTATTATGAAAGTTAACGTACTCTTCGAGGTACACACGTTGGTATCAAGAATTTCCGTATTTGACGAAATACGTGGAAACCCGTATTTACAAAAAAGTCCTTAACCTGTCTTGTTTGAGTCTAAACTCATCTTAATCAATTCAATTTCATTCAAATCCATTTTATTATGCTTAATGCATCATTTGAGACCGATTTGTCATTCTTTGGTCATTAACCTTGATTAACTAAATTATCCATGCTTAATTAGCATTAATCTCGATTAATTAGTCTTAATTATGATTAGTTCCGGTCGGGGTGTAACAGATAATCAGTCTCGATCTTATATCAATCGATCCATGCTCATCTAAAATAAGTTACAAGTCCAATCACAACCACCTCTCCATCCTAGGGTTCCATAAATCCGAACTTCAACCGTATAAGGGCCTTCCTAGACATAGACACGGGTCGAAGTTCACCCAATCACATCACCGGGTCACCTCTAAGAAATCCTAGGTTCGGGTCCTTCATTTTTCCATTTAATTAACAGGTATAAGGCAATGGCAAAGACATAAGAGTGACTATAATATAATGAACCTCCAAATCAGTGAATCAATGGAAGAAATAACGAAGTTCAATCCTAAGTAATGGTCAACATTCAGGTCCAGGTCCATTTCAGTTAATTGGATCCCTAAATGAAGTTTCGGATGCTAAGGATATTGTATTTGGTGCTCCAGAAGTTACGGGCATCTTCGACGACATTTAAGGATCAAATCAACGTCAAATCAAACCCCTATATCCTACTTAGTGGGCCCCACGAGTCGAGGTTGAGCCACACCATTAACTTGTGCTTGGCACATTGATGGAAGTCTATTTGGATGGTTAATGGGCCCCACAACTTATTGCAATCTCAAAAGAACTGAAATCTGGAAAAAAAAAGTCACTGCACACAGTGGGCCTAGTCGACCCCATGGCCTAGGCAGTCGACCCCGCACACTGGGAGCAGTGAATAAACAAGTGGTAGGCAAAGGCCTGTTCCTAGTTCTCTGTGTGTCCGGTCGACCCCCTGGCCTAGGCGGTCGACCCCACACACTGAGATTCTGAGTTGAAGGCATTTTTCCAGGTTTTAGTGTCCCCAGAAATTCCTTTGTCCCTGGTCGACCACGCACACCGGATTCTGGGTCTAAGAATGGAAATCCCTGTCTCAGTTTAACTCTGAGTTTTCTTTGTACTCGGTCTACCGAGCACACTTAACCTGAAACTTCCCAGACAAATAACTGAGACACTTAAATCCTCCTTTCTAGTGAAGCCAGTCGACCCCACTGCAGGCAGGTCGACTGGGTACATGGGCCTGCAACCTAAAAGCCTAAAAATCTGGATTTTCACCTCTTCAATCCATTTTCCATTCAAACCTTCTCCAAACACCTTCATCCATCATATAATCATAGAAAACCATAATACACTTCCAACCATCAACAATCTGGGCCATTGATCTTCCAAATGAGAAAACTCATCCATCAATGGCCAAAAACCCATAAAACAAGCTCAATAGGTAAATCTAAGCATTCCAACAACATATGAATAGAATTTCAGAATAAAAAACAGTGAAAACACATTCTATGCTAAGTGAGTATATTGCACTTGCCTCAAATCCGAATTTGCAAAGGTAAATAGCAAGAAGAAGCAATCCAAGTTATCCAAACTTCTAATGACCTTCTCACACCCAATCCAATCCAATCTACAGCTCTTAATGCCCAATCCACAAAAGAAGCAAGACTTAGAAAGGAAATCTAAAGAGAAAAGAAATCCTAGAGAGAAAGAGGGAATTGAGTGGAAATTGAACTAAGGAAAGAGCCTTACCTTGGTTTGTAGAAGAAGAAGAGATGAGCAACTTGAGATAGGTTGTAGCTGAAATTGAGGCAATCTTCTTCTAGATTAGGGTTTTAGCTAGGGTTTTGGAATTAAGGTTTTAGCTAGGGTTTCTAGAGTTAGGGTTTTTGGGAAATGAGAGGTAAATGATAGATAAATGAGAGTGAATTTAGGGTTCAATTCCCAATGTAATAGTTTTAGTTTATATAGGCTAGGGTTTGGGCAATTACCAAAAGGGCCTTTTAATTTGTATAGGGATGTGGATGAGGACATGGGCATAAATGGTCTTTTGGTAGGATTCTAGAATGTTTTCAAGTGTGGAAAACCCCTCCAATAAGATCCTATTTACTAGTGAGGGCCTCAAACCTCTAAAACCCTATAAAATTATAAAAGACACCCTAAAGGTTCTATAAACTACACAATAGGCCTAATTCCTAGAAAATAGGCTAAACTTAGAAAAATATCTATCTACCCTTACTAATCCCTATTAATTAGTACAATTATACTACAATTACCATAATTAATAATATTCAAATTCAAAGTGAGGGCCCACCAAGGGTGGGGCCTCACATATGTACGATAATGGGGCTATGATTAACAGCAGAGGGGCGCCCCACCGATGGAAATGTGTACAAATCTACATGTAGGGAGGCACGTCCATAAGCAATATGGCGTGAACGGTAGAGACCAGGAACTCAAGTTATGATCAAATGAAGCTCTAAGGCGCAAGGTCAAAGACTAAAGAAGAGAAAAGATAGAAATTGCTAGGATTTGGGTTGCTTTTATTAAGGTGGACTTGGGAAAATTACAAGTTCATCATTTTGGGGTGAAAAGCAATTTGACATATCAAAGGTCTTCTAGATGTTGGATGGATACGAGCCAAGAATGAAAGTTTCACAAAAACATTTTACCTTTCCAATGAGCCCAAGAATGACAGCTTTTGAGACTCTTAGTGAAAACTTGACCTTTCCCTGAAATGACGATCATGTCTCAACTTAAGACTATTACGAAATAAAGGGTTTCCAGACATCGAATGGCCACAACTCAAATACGAAGGTTTCTCGAAACAATTTTATTTACCCACTGAACCTAAATTGGCATTTTCCAAAATTTTCAAAATACCCTCGACTTCTTCCGAAATTCCAATTAGGTCTCTAAGTGTACTAAATTGGATCCAAAGGCTCTCAAAACTTTCCAAAACTTCTCAAAGACTATTCTAATAAGTACACTTAGTCAATAAACATCTAAATAAACTTAAAATTTATTCAATGTAATTAATTAATTTTTAACACATAATTAGGGGTCAAGGTCTTATAACGACGATGGACAGTCGTACCACCGAGGAAAGAGATCATTTTTGAAGAGAAAATTGAAGCATGTTAGGGTCTAGGACCATGTTTTCATTATGAGATGGAGCGTGATCTTATAGTTTTAAGCCATGTCCCCACATTCTATTTTTTTATATCAATATATCATGTAAAATGAGGGAACAGGTGTTGCATTTGTAAAATCTCATTTTTATTATATGAATGGAAAAATTAATTTGCATCTCTATCTGGCATTCTCATCTAATTTCTACGGAGAAAACTACGGGAAAAATCCCCATAGCACACCTTAAGTAAGGAGATGACCCAACAAGAATTTAGAAACGAGAGGGTCCTATGGGTCAGTTTATGCATTTTTTTTGTCGTTTAGAGATATTGTCGATATCGACAATAGAAATGTCGATATCGACCATTATGCATAAACCCTTTATACATCGCCATGTGTCTGCATTTCTTTGTCAGACCTTTTTCATTGACTGCAGCATGTGCTTTAGCAAATTTCCTTCTCAGAAAACACCTCAAAAATTACTTTAAGTGGTACTGGTTGGATTCCATTAAGAGGTTGGTACACACAATAAACACCTTCATATATTGCATCATCTACCCTAAAATGTCATCAGCTTGATTCTTTTTCAGTAATGACTTCTTTCACTGCCCTAGAACTGTGGTCTAAACCCCAAAAGAAGCCATTTTAAAACTGTACTAGTTGTCTAAATGCATATCTGTATGTAGCTTTGCGTAAAGACTACCATTTTTGTAGTAAATATCATTTCGTTTTGGGCTTGGCTAATATCACTTTCGTTTTGGGTTTTTAGGGTTTGAAAATGGGTTTCTTTTTTGTGGGCACTATTTTTCTCTATTACATTCTTTCTATAAGTGGCACTCAGTATAGTTTTTTGATCACCACATTACGTTACTCTAATATGACTATAAACCTTATTTTATGATCAAATAAGGCCCAGCATGGGCATTTTAACAATGGCTGATGGTTTAAAAATATACACTTGCTTTGTTTTTCGAAACATATGTAGCTTTCATATTTCTCTAGATTATGTTCTTGTGATTTGACGATAGCAAGTCAGTTAGCGAGGTGTTGGTCATATTCCACTATGATGGTGATTTCTAATTTGATATAATCTTTCCAGTGTGCAATGGAGGAAATCAAAAGATGAGATATTTACCGACAGATATAACATATGACTCACTGGTTAACGAAGCAACTGAAGCATCTAATTGAGACTCATCCATCCAGAGATTAAGCATACAATACCTTCGTCACAATGGACGAGCATTTTCAATGGCAAGCATCGACGACGGCAATGATGTAAAAAGAATGTTCAAAGCATCGGGGAATGATGTGAATGAGATATATTTATATGTCTTCAACGGTCTGAAGAACCGGTAAAGTATAAGAGGAGAACAATGGAGGTATGTGCATAGGTTGTATCGCTAAATCAATAGATTACCAAATACGAAGTATGTCTTCCTACTTGCTTATTGTCCTTTGTTGATTCATTGTAGGTATGAAAGGAATGTTCGAGGTCACAACTGTGCAGAAAAAGTGAGGACCTCGTCAAGAACTTGTATGGGAAAGCATGCCATAGTGCTAATGCCCTCTACAGAGCTGCCTACTGTTAATCTACATGAAGACAATGACATGCATTTCTCTTCCGCGCGTAATGAATGCAGTCCACATCAGGCGGCAAGATAAGATGTTATTGATGATATTGATGTTAGAACAAACAATCATGATGAGATTCAGTCCGATGAACATCCTGCCATCAGACTGATTCGTCGGATCCCAAATGTAAAGGTCAAAAGCAACGGTGTTGAGGTCATCTAGTTAACACTGCAAAACGTTCAAATGAAAATTTACTTGTTGATTTTGAGGACAGAATGAAGCCTGAGGAGGTGAACACGGAGGTTGGTAGTAACTCGGCTCAGAAAATGTGGGTTGGTTGTGAGTGCCCTGATCGACAGACGTTTCAGAATACTCTGGCCAAGTTTGCAATTTATGTCAACTTCACTCTTAAACACCTGAAGACCAACTCGACCAAGGTGACGGCTGGCTACAAAGATCGGGGTTGTCCTTGGTGGATTCACGCTTTTATTGTAGAATCAGGACCACAATTTAAAGTTAGAATATACAATCCTAACCACCAATACTTGAAGCCAATGATGGGCATGGCGCATCGACAAGCAACTTTGGCCCTTATTTCAGAATTTATCATGGATAGAGTTCGGCAGAATGTCGATTTAAAGCCGAATGAGATAATGAACGACTACCAAATGGAATTTGAGTCGACCATTAGCTATAGGAAGGCATTTATAACAAAGGAGATGGTTCTGTGTATAGTGCGAGGGTCATACAAGGAGTCCTTCTAGCTTCTGCCTCTCTATTGTATTAAATTGCAGAAAACCAACCATGGCACAATAACAAACATAAACACAATGTCTGATGACCGTTTCAAAAGATATTTTTGGGCCTTTGGACATTGTATGAGGTCTTTTACGTCTTCGCTGAGACCGATGATTGTTGTAGACGGTGTTTATCTCCGAGGCAAGTATTCTAGTGTCTTGCATGTAGCCGTGACATACGATGCGAATCATAAGTTACTACTCATCACCTTTGCCTTTGTGGAAGCCGAGCATCGTGATAGTTGAGAGTGGTTCCTTGCGTCATAGCACTTGGAGAGCCACCCAATTTGACCATCGTTTCTGACCGTCAGAAGGGTCTTATTCCAGCTATCCAGAACACTATACCCTCCGCAGTGCACTGTTACTGTTGCCGTCACATAGCTGAAAATATCAAAATTGCTTTTAGTGACAGAGCAATCGCTATAAAATTCTAGCGTGCCACAAAGTCTTATAGGCCTTATGTTTATGAGGCATATATGACGGATATATGTACAGTCAGATAAGAGGCATTCAACTACATTGAGGCAATTGGGAGGCAGCGTTGGACAAATGCATATATACAAGGCTGTTGGTATGACATGCTAAGTAGCAATGCGGCTGAGTATACTAACAACCTGTTAAAGGACACAAGGGTACTGCGTATTGTAAAATAGGTCGAGGAGATACCTGCCAAGTTAGTGGAGTTCTATCAAAAGCGTCATCTTCAATCAGAGAGTGTCGAATGCAGAACCCTGTACATGTCGTAAATGGGAGATTTTGGGCCTCCCATGCTGTCATGCACTGGTATCAATGAAGGTAAGGAACTATGATCCATATGAGTTTTTTGAGCATTGGTACCCGTCAAGCGTTTATCGAACAACGTACAATGAAGTTATGCATGCTACCCAGGATAACAAGCAATGGGAAGACACAATTCAAGAAAGGGTTCTTCCACCAGGAGCAACTAAACAACCAGGGCGTAAAAAAAAAAAAAAAAAGAATTCGTACCGAAGATCGTGGCCGCCAACGAAGGGTAATTACCTGCTCCAATTGTAAAGAGAGGGGGCATAACCGTGGAGGTTGTCACAATCCTCCATGTGATGTGATATGCTGAATCAGTCTTTTTATATGTTGAACAGTCAGTTGAAGAGTGCAGTGTTTTTTTGGGCTGACTGATGATGTAAATGGGTTCCATGTAGGCTTGAAAATGCAGTTATTTTTTGGGCTGGTTGGTGATGTAAAGCGGTTCCATGTAGGCTTGAAAATTGTAGTTAATTTCTGGTTTGGTTGGTGATGTAAATGGGTTGTTCAAGGCTTGAACGGTGCAGCGCTTTTTTGGGTTGGCTGCTGATGTAAATGAGTTCCATGTAGGCTTGAAGATTGCAGTTATTTGTTGGTCATGTTGGTGATGTAAATGGGTTATTCAAGGCTTGGACAATGCAGTGCTTTTTTGGGTTAGCTGCTGATGTAAATGGGTTCCATGTAGGCTTGAAGATTGCAGTTATTTGTTGGTCTGGTTGGTGATGTAAATTGGTTGTTTAAGGCTTGAACAGTGTAGTGCTTTTTTGGGTTGGCTACTGATGTAAATAGGTTCCATGTAGGCTTGAAGACTGCAGTTATTTTTTTGGTGGGTTGGCGATGTAAATAGGTTGTTCAAGGCTTGAATAGTGCAGTGTTTTTTTTGTTGGTTGGCTGCTAATGTAAATGAGTTTCATGTAGTCTTGAAGATTGAAGTTATTTTTTGGTTGGTTGGTGATGTAAATGGGTTGTTCAAGGCTTGAACATTGTAGTTCTTTTTTGGGTTGACTGCTGATGTAAATGGGTTCCATGTAGGCTTGAAGATTTCAGTTATTTGTTGGTTTGGTTGGTGATGTAACTGGGTTGTTCAAGGCTTGAACAGTGCAGTGCTTTTTTGGGTTGACTGCTGATATAAATGGGCTGGTTGGTGATGTAAATGGATTGCGCAGAACATATTTTGAACAGTGTAAAAGGGATCCATGTAGATTTGAACACTGCAGATTTCCCCTTTTTGGGAGTGTTTTGCTACTTTTTTTTAACTATTTGACAACTGTATGAATGTTGGAATGTGAATGGTGATATAAATGAGTTTTATATAAATTTAGATTGTTATATTCAGTTGCTCCATGGTGTTGTGCTTAAGTATTTCCTTTCACCATAAGTTGGGTAAAACACTGCATGTTTGGGTTCACACTTATTTTTAAACATGACCTTGCAAACTTGTTCGAAATCAATAAATTAAAGTAGTCGATACTGACAGATTAAAGTTGTCGATATCGACAATTTTTATTCATTCCAGCAACTACTGACTTACAACTTCTAATTAATCCCATTGACGAAACTAGTCGATACCGACAAATTAAAGTTTTCGATATCGACAATTTTTATCCATTCCAGCAGCTACGGACTTACAACTTTTAATTCATTCCTCTGACAAAACTAGTTGATATCGACAGCTTAAAGTTGTCAATATCAACAACTTTTATCCATTCCAGTAGCTACTGACCTACAACTTTTAATTCATACCCCTGACAAAACTAGTCGATATTGATAATTTTTCTATGTTCCAGCAGCTACTGAATTACAACTTTTAATTCATACCACTAACAAAACTAGTCGATACTGACAGCTTAAAGTTGTTGATATCGACAACTTTTATTCATTCTAGCAACAATTTACTTACAACTTTTAATTCATCCCACATCACTTCAAGAAAGCTTGTGGAAATGACATTAACAACATCAAACACCTTTCTGCGAAAAGACGTAAACAACTCCTTTTCCACCCCAAACATAGCAACAAACCCACCACCATCAAACCCACCACCATCCCTTCTTCTCAACCCAAAACAACTCTCCCCATTTCAATCTCAATTACTGTCATACAAATTGCAAGTTCTTTTTCAAACAGTTACTTTTAGCTGGAGATTCATAACAATCATACTGGCGCCATCAATGAAAATGTACTGGATGCTCTCAACTCAGAGAACATGAAGCAGTATACCAAGTGGAACCCCAACAGATGCATTCATTAAACTTGTGGAACCCTAACATGCATTCAACCATTCTATTGACAATCTGCTAATAGTAAAGAAAAAAACCAGCATGAGGCAAATCATACATACTCCGACAAAAGGATTCTATATGTAAGTATAATTCATTCTGCACAATGGCAAAAGGAGGCAAAGTATAAGTCTATCAACTGGATAGACTGATGAAACACCATATTAAAGGCAATGTTGCAATTTCCAACAAAAAAAGTATAACAAAAACAGAAGCCCCATAAGCACCATCCAACAAACATTTTCCAAAACAAAATATAATCTCTTTCCTGCACTCCGTTCTTTGTTGGAAATCACCATCAAAGCCGTCATGGGAAGTCACTCAAGTCGGTCAAACACAGTCTGTTTGCATTCAACTGCCAGCTCCTTTTGAATATCTCTATGATGATTTTGCTGCGATAGTAGGGAATATCTTCTTGAGTGAAGTTGATGCTACGGCGGTGCACACAGTGTTTCGTGAAAGCCATTGCAAATACTCCACAGTAATTTTCATTTTCCTAATGAGGGATGCCCGTCTTTACGAGCCAACCCCATAGATAAGGGTCCGATCACCCAAAATGGCTATACCTTTCATTCAACCATGCAACCTGCGTGAAGCATTATTACAGTGCACTTCTAGATTAAGTTAGGCATTCGTGTACACCAATAGGCAGATGGAAATGACGTAGAATATAAATATATCGATGTTTAAGGTAACATAACATACAAATTTCGACGTGTGCTTTTCCGATCGGCGATTGCCAGCCAAGCTATTGTAGAACTCCTATCGTTTCTCGTCAACATATTAGACTAGCAAGGAGAAATGTGATCTGTGATAGACTGTAAAAGTTAGCGTGCGTGCTTCCCTTGCGTCCCACACCCTATGTTTGTACTTCCTAAATACAATTTCCACAGCAGAATCAGATTCATCCAACCACCAACTCTGCAATCAATATTTCAGAAATAGTCAGTTAGAGCCCACAACTGGAACTGCTAGTATGCTCCTCTTTCACAACAAAGTACTTACACAGACGCTTGGATTAGTAATAAAACATGTATCACATTCATCCCTCAATATTTCAAAATAGTAGTACATGATGTTAGTGTCCGTCCAAGTCCCTTCTTGAAGCACCTTCTTCAGATCCGAGCTTGGGATCATTGTGTGCAGATGCTATCCAACTCGTCCTTCCAGCAACAAATCATAAACAAGCACTTAAAATCCAAGTATGTATTTATCATACTTAATTCAGAACAATACCTGATTTCTTACCTTTCATCGCAGTATTCTTTGAATCTCTTGAGAAAGTACTTATCAAGGTCACACAGTACATAACCACTTTGAACTATAGAATGAGCATAATCTTCAAACTTCATCGGTATTTTGCACATACGAGGCAGCCGTTTGATCGTCCACAGAAATGAGTTGAGTGTAGCGAAGGGGGCTAAAACCACCAAAGCGGACTCAATGGAGACTGGGACTGGAGAGGTGAACAATGTTCTGCTTACTGAGGTGGTACCAAGGACTTCTTCGATTGGTGGTACTGCCGGAGAATGAGGCCTACTACCAGAACCTTCTGTCATAAACTGTTGGAGTGGTTCGGCATCAACTGGTGCTATAGTCCTCTTGGCGCTTTTCTTTAACTCCAAACTCTTGACAGTAGCTCTTTTCCGATGCTTAAACGTTATTTTAATTTTCTTCTTAATGTCCTCTTCATCGGAGTGCGAGCTACTACACCCATCCATAGAAAAGTCCTCAAATGTTGTCCCAAAGGAACCCTTAAACTTCGTCAATTTCTTCCGGATTGATGTGGTGAGCTTCTTAACAGACACTTTCCGGCGCTCCGCTCTATTACAAGAGAGCTCTAAACAAGCCACCAGATCCTCCACCTGAAAATGAAACGCACCCAATATTAATTTATCAAATCATACCAGCAAAGCAAACGTTTTAGACTGATGAAAAAAATACGTAAAACATTGTTTCGTGCAGTAACTTAATGGAGTGGTTTGATCCATACATGCTTCTGTGTGATGGTGGGTTCCGTAGGTTTGGTGGTCTCCTCCGCCTGGCTATCCTCCATATGCTCCATCTGAACTGACCTCTTAATGAACATTAGCGAGTTTCACCATACCACATCAAATACTCCTCGGAATGGGCTTTCAACTTACAACTCTCCCCATGTAGAACAAGTTGGGCTCTAGCAGCCCATAATGCCTCTACCTCCTCGTCCACTTGCATGCTGTAATCAACGACATCATACCATGTTCGTTCTCATCTGATGAATGGCATATTGAATGGAGGTGGCACCAATTGTTTGAATCTGAACTGCTTCATAACACGCCACGTATTGTGTCGTTCCACGATCTAATAAAAGCCAAGGACGGTGAACGACGAAAAGAGAACACGATCAACTTTCTGCACCTTCTCAACAAACTTTTTCCCATAACCATGATGGGGTAGCCAATTGAACTGCATACAACATGAGTTAGGAATCATTGGCAAGTTTGTACAGACAGTGTAGTATGTAAAAAAAAAAACTACAATAGGATTTCAAAAAGTTTTCTTCATTACCCCATCACCTTCAGATTTTTCAAATGACTTCTAACTTCTTTCACTGTTGCGAGAGCTGGGTGTTCTTCAAGCCTCTTCTACCAGGTCTTAAACAACGGAAACTGTATATCCTTCTTCTAACTATTTGCTGGTTTAGGACACCACCCGATCGACATCCTTGTGTAAGCCCATAGCTACACCATTCCACAAAATATTTAAATGCTATATATGATTGAATTAATACCACTAACATAAGATGTTAAGAATGAGAAAAAGGACTTGTAACAGCTGATGGGGCCCGGTGGGTGTCCTGAGTTGGAGTCCTTCTTCCTCTCCCTGTTCATTCTTCCCCTCCTCTCCTACCCCGGTCTTCTCCTTATTCCACCAAGTAGCATTTGCCAACATCCTGTAAAGATTCGCAAGACAAGCCGGTGCCCATGCATATGGTTTAAAATCTTTAAACAACTCAAGCAGATAAGCAGGGCCTCGGGCACCAGAAGTTTGTAAGATGATTTGGCTGGACACCAAGAAGAAGAGGTAGGCCTGTGTAGCCTGAATCTCATTGCCCTTGTATTTCTTCTTCTTCTTCGTATTCTCCAGTTCTTCAGCCTTGAAATTGTCCTCAAGCCTTTTAAATTTCAATGTCATGCCGACGTAGTCAACCTTCGTTTGTGGGGTAATACCGAGTAACTCCTGACATACTATTTGAACTAGCCTCCTTGGGAAACTTTGACCCGTTACTCGGAACTCATCAATGGGTAGGCCATAAATATAAGCAACGTCCTCTAACGTTATAGTTGCTTTTTCGGATGGAAAATGGAACGTATTTGTTTCAGGACGCCACTTCTCTACCAATGCCGTGATCAACTCGTGATCTATGACCATACGACTTATCTCTGACAAATGATGGAGACCCGTTTGCCTCACGTATTCCTTTTGGGTTTTTGTTAGCTCCCATATTGATGCGTCCAGGTTTGTTGGGATGCACCTGAGGCGACCGAATTCCTCCCAGTATCAAGTATTACAAGGCCAGTTAGGAATCATACACCAAAATGAAACACAATGAAGATTGATAAAGACAATTATGAAAGTCTGTATGTAGTTACAATAAACCTCTCCCTGACGAATTCCTTCCGATATATGATTTTGTGGGTTATATAGGAGAACTGTCGGAGCCTCGGCAGGCTGTTCTTCGTTCATTTGCAAAGTAACAAACTTAACTATTATTACATTGAAAATCATAGGTGCCTTAGCACAAAGAGGGACAGTTATTGGATGCAAAATATATCTCCAAAAGAATAGTATATTAAAAAAGGGCTAGTTCACAATTACGTTGGAGTTCGCACTTTAACACCATGTTCTACAATTTTATCTCATTATATGTTGTTCTGCAGTTTTGTATTAGGTAGACTTCTTAAAACAAAGACTCTGTTTTCTGTATAAGAAGAATCTGAATCCAAACTAACTTGAAATGAATAAAGGTTAATTTCCATTAGCTTAGATTCTGAAATCATTTGTTCGTTATGATCACCCCATATAATCTCAGCCGTTCTCTTTGATTGAATCATGGGACTGGAAAAGATAACAACATAAGTTCCATCACTTGAAAAACATTGAACTCCATTAGATTGGAAAGGAAACAAAAATAATGTTTTAAGGGCTAAGGCTCTGATTTAACTCCACTAGTTGTTTTAAGTTGTAACTGCTAGTCTCGAGCCCAGATAAAGGTTGGTGGTGTCAGGTGGGCTGCCTATTATAAAACTTTTGTGCAACCCCAACATGAATTATGAGGTAAGAAATAGAATTCATGTAACTGAAACGGACATAGTTGGGACAAAGTTTTGATGTTGATTATAAGGACCATCTTCATTTTGGATTAATTTAAGTTCGAGCATAGATTGCATAATGTGTGGAACCCACCTATCTTGATGGGCATTTTATCTTATTATTATTATTATTATTATTATTATTTTCCTTTAAGTTTATTTTTGACATGTATTACATCTTATCTTGGTTAGTGGGACCATCAAGGATGTGGAGAATTTGAATGGGCAAAGATTGTTGTGGAGACATTAGGATTTAATTACAATTCTAAGATTAGAACTGAGATGGGTTCCAACTTCTAACCTGGGAAAAATCGGTTGCGCTCAAAATTCGAATTCTGAGATAGATGAGCTAGGCTTCAATGTCTGACCAATAAGGAGCCTCTACTTTGCAAGTAACCCCAGTCTTTTTCTATCCCAGCCAATGACAAATAGTCTTTTCTGTTTATTCCCTTCCATCTTGAACTCTTTTCCTTCTTTCCTATAAAAAGCTAGGACCCTCTCACCAAGCATCCACTCTTCCATACGATCTCTCTCTCTCTCACTCAAGTTCTCCTCTCCCAATATTCTCCTTCAAAGGTTCTCTTCTAGGTAACTTTCATTTTTGCTTCTAGTCTTATTCAATATCTAGCTAGTCAATTCCTTTTTATGGTATCTGGTACTGCATTACTTTTCTCTGTTTTGCCATGATGTTTTTTTCGGTGGCCCTTTCATCTCCTTAAATATATACATCATTCTTACTTTAGCATGCTCATCTTCATTACCCTCACCCCACCTCACAAAAACCACGACATTCCAAAAGGACCCAATCCACAATATACATCTTTCACATTTTCACCCAGAACGCATCGCTAACTTGAACTGATCATCTCCATCTAAACTCCCCATCTCTATTCATCAGAACCAGACCACTCCATTATTTTCTCATCCCAAATCACACCCATGCCATTAGCATCACCACCATCTGCACGGCATCTTCCTCACTCACTAAATCAAACCTAGCAGGATCCCCCCCTTTTTCATCATCATTGCAACGAGGCCTTATGTGAAACTAGATAAGGCATTATCATCATTAGCAAATCAACCCAAACGGACCCCACCGCTTCACCACCTTATTTACAAATCTGCAACCTTAACCACCTTCTTACCCTCTCACCAAGGTTTGAACCCAACTATCGTCTCAACAATACTGAGCCCATCTCTTATTCCCGTCCCTATTCCCTCAAACAAGACACCTATCAATACCTTCATAGAATGGGAGCCATATCATCATCACCTGCAAACATCATCAAGGAAACTCCTCCTTTTCCTGTTTCTCCTTTTATCTAGTCAGTTGAAACCATGGAGAACCAAACGCACTTTAAACCCAAGCCCCTCTTGTGCACTCAGCCCAACTATTTATGACCACCTACTCTACATGGACTCAGTTCCAGCCCACCTGTGCTAGTCCACCCTGTAAATCCATTTGGTCAACTCATCAGCCCAAATAATCAAGTTCCAGGTCAAACCAAACTCGTCTAAATCATAGCCGTGATTTGAACTCAACCCAAAACCATGCCAGCCCCACCTCAGTCTAGGACAAACCCAATGGATCATGCCTGTGCCCACAACGGTAACAAAAAGGTTCAAATTTGGTTACTTAAGCTCTTGGGATTACGCTCAGTGGTAACAAAGAGATTGAAAATCGAGTTACTGAAGTTATGGATTAAACTCCCATCGGTAACATTAAATTCGTGTTTGATAAATGCTATGGATATGCCTTTCTAAGATTCAAGATTTTTGCTCCATGGTTTGTATCACATCTGTCTTTTATTGCACTCGTTAACTGTTATTATGGTTCAATCTATTTCTCCCGTTACTAGAGTTTTAGTAATTAAGCATTTACCTTTTGAGATGTCCGTACTCGCATTTCGTGGCCTAAATTCTCTCTTAATTAACTGTTAACCGTCTGCTATGGTTTTATAGTTTGGTTACTTGCGGAGTTTTATACTCATGTGTGTTGTCATTTTTTTTTTTCCACATTTCGAGGTAGATTATGAAGATGAGGAGCAGTAGATGGCCATGCGGGGCTTGTGTGACTTGAGTAGAGTAATACCAGTTTAGCTTTTAGTATATTTATTTTTGAGAGAGTTGTTTTGACTGGTTTTATTAGTTTTTATTGGACCGAATGTAATAATTAAGACTTTAGTGATTTCATTTCTATGAGTAGAAAGTTATATGGTGGCATTGATCTGTATTTAAGTCATTAAAAATCAGTTAATTTATGTGAATAGAAAATCAGTTTAGAATTTGACCCCACATGTCTTGTTATGGGACCGTCGCGTCACGAAATCTGAGGGTCCCAAGGGCTCGGATCTTGGGGCGTGACAATGATGAAGGCCATGAGAGTTCTATATCTTAGTTTAAGTGTGATCATGAAAGGAAATTAACCATTAGTCGATTAAAAAATACGAAAATAAAACTCATTAATGTCAGGAAAAAGACTCCTATTCAAGGACATCCATGCACTAATACCTAAAAACCAAAATCATTGAATAATGAACGAAAACTTCACATTACACTTACTATGTAGTATCAGGTGGAATGGGATACCAAACTCCACCTCCGAATACCAAAAGTACAAAAACATGAGTGTCACCTCAATTTAGATAAGAAAAACATCAAGAGAAAAAACAACCACAGGTTTAGATGCGACATATCATGAATTTAATTGAATCAGAGGCTGAAAAAAGCATTCTTTCATGAAGTGCAATGAGAGAACATATAGAAAAACATAATGGAATTTGCAGTAACTGTTATGATATGCGATATATGCCAGGTTCACATTCAGTACAATCTGATGCTGAGGATTCAGTTGCTAACATATGATCATTGCAACTTTCAATTGCTCCAAAAGATAATTGGTAGGTTTCTTTAGAAAAAAAAAAAAAAAAAAGAGACACAAAACCAAAAAAAAAAAAAAAAAAATTTGAACATGAACAAAGAAAAAATCAATTTCCAATTTCCATTGCTTCTTCTTTCAAATCTAAATTATTGGTATAACAAATAACAAATCAAACTGCAGTCACTTCCATCAGTTGTGCAACTCAACCCATGTTAATAATTTCCACCACTTATAAAGTCATCTAACCATACATCTGATGAATAATTTTTCCAATATGTAGTGATAAGGAAATTCTAACCAAGTAATCGATGTAAGTGTTGGAAGTAGGTGGGCCTCGTGGATAGGTTCTCAAAACTTTTGACCCACTTGACTTAGGGATCAAGTACCTATAAGGCCATAAACCACATCTAGGATGCAATCACTCAATCTCATCAATCATGTACAACAATATAACCTATCTAAAAGATAGAAATCAACAACACCATGCAACCAAAATAATCCACAATAAAAGGAGAAACAGATTATATCTTTGGAGCCCGGTAGTGCTCTAATGGAGAAGAAGACTTGCTAGTTGAAGAAACTTTTTCTTTGTAAGCAACTTAGGATCTCCAAGACCTCTTAGTCTTCCACGCTATGGCTCGTATCAGATCTCTTCTCTAAAGGAGATGGGTGAGATCTCCTAAAGAAAACAACTAGAAGCTCTTAAGGAAACTAGAAGAGAACTAGAAGAGGAAGAGGATAAACAGCATGTGCAACTCTTGCACAAAAGGAGGGCTGGGCGTGGATCCAAGAGAGTGGACGTCCCAGCCCCCTTGCTTCACTTTTTATATCTTTAAGCAACCTCCTTCCCTCCTCTTATACTAATTGAAATAGAAGTCTCACTTCCACACAAATTAGTAACTCACTATTAGAAGTCTCCCTTCAAATAGAAATAGTAGCTTTCTAATTTCTTCTTTTTAGAGTTCAAGTAGGATTAGTATCTTTCCGATAACTTGGGCTAACGTGGGGACCACTAGGGATTCCATAGAAAGTTGACTCCAATTGGGACACCGCGACTCCACATCTCATGTGCAATCCGGGCCCACAGTTAATTGCAAATAACACCACTATATAAATGCAATTGCACTCCAGTCTTAAGAATTAAATTACAATGAAGACTCTAAACTTCCCAATTACCACAAGTAGGCCCCTCTATCAATATCCATGGATCAATTGGATCAAGTCTGTCTCTTCCAATTTTAGATCCACATCTTATTATCCTTGAGCCCTCAATTAATCACAGTGATCATCAGTACCATCCAATTAACTCTTAATCGAGATGGGTGCGCACTTACTAATGACAAATTCATTAATTGGCATAAGGGGATAATTAAGATAGATTCCATCTTGACCATTCAATGTTCCCACAGTTCTACTACCACGTACCCAAGACACCGAGGTGTTAACCTACAGTTGGCCTCACTCATTGGTGAATCAAAGCAAATGAATAGATAAAAACTTGAGTTCATCAATGTCTCAGGATTGAGAGCCTATTGCTAAGGAATTATGAGAGCAGACTTTAAAATCAAGATAGTATTCCATAAGGTGCTTCTCATGGTCCTTCAATACATCTAATATATCAGTACCGTGATCCAGAATTTTCCATTCTGATAATCGAGACAAATCACACTATCTCATAGTGATCAAAGTGCTGCAACCTTATCAGATGAGATGCCCAGTCTCATCACTGGTTGTAAAGATATTTAAGTATAAGATTTGTGACACATGTCTCCTGTGTGTGGATCTCATCCATACACATATATCACATCTAATATACTAATGGGATCCGGTTCATCTCATGAACCATTATGTCATATGTATTGATCATGTGCTTTTAAGTAATAAAAACACCAATATTCATTTCATAAAAGGAAAGCATGATTTTATTGATGAATAAAGAAATTAATCAATTTATTACATCATCTGATGGATTGAGTCCATACAATCTAACAATAAGCAAAGTTCTGGTTAAAACCAAATACTGATAACTTTTCTTCCTCTCTTCCCTTGTGGGAAAGATGCAACAGTATGGTGTTTTCATGGTTGACTAATGCCATGGTAAAAGACATATCTAACAGTGTTTCCTATGCAAATACTGCCCATGTAAGTTTGAACAGATCTTCGTGATCGGATCTCTCAAAGCAATGCACCACGCATCTTTGAATTGGAGAAGCTCATTGCCACTCATCTTCAAGAGCAACAATCAGTTGCTTCCTATTTTACCAAGCTTAAGCCATATTGGGATGAACTTGGTTCTCTTATGCCCATTGCTCCATGTTCTTGTGGAACATCTCAATCTCTTGCAGAGAGTCAACAAAATGAGCGTCTTATGCAATGTCTTATGGGTCTTAATCCCTCCTATGGTTAAATTCGGAGCCAAATTCTGCTTCTTGATCCCTTACCATCAGTTGCCAAAGCTTACTCTCTTGTTGTACAAGAACAAAGACAACGAGACTTGAACATTGTTCCTCCCATAAATGACATCACCCAAGTCCTGTTTCGAATAGTCCAAATGATAATCGTACATCTCAGCGCAAAAACATGCAATGTGACTACTGCAAGAAGCTTGGCGACTCTCGTTCACAATGCTACCTCCTGATTGGGTACCCAAAAGGTACCTCTCGGCCTCGCCAAAATTCAAGAAACTACCAAGGCCCATGATAGCCTTCAGCAGCTAATAATGCTCCAGCTGCTAGTGCATCATCATTTACACTTGAAAAACACCAACAATTTTTGGCTCTTCTTAGTTTAGGTATATCACAGCCTATGGCCCATTTGGCAGGTAAAACTCTATGTTGTTCTTCTTTGTTGGATCACTCTACCAGTTGGATAATTGATAGCGGTACCAACAGATCACACTACCAATAATATTTCATTTTTTAGCACATCTAATGCATCACATGCCTTGCACCCTGTCAAACTACCAAATGACACAACAGCTCCAGTATCTCACATTGGTTCAATATCTCTGTCTAAAGATTTTTTATTGCACAATGTTTTATGTGTGCCTTCTTTTGGCTACAATCTTCTGTCTGTACCCATTTGGGGTGGTTACTAACTTTGGTGGATGATTTTACGCGTTGTACTTGGGTATTTCTAATGTGACATAAATAAAAAACCACCCAACATTTAAAATCTTTCTTTTCACTTGTAAAAACTCAATTCAATAGATCAGTTAAAAGCAGTCGGACTGATAATGGAACTGAGTTTTTTTCCAATGACATACAATATTATTTTCGTGCAAATGGCATTTTCATCAACACTCTTGTGTGACATACATACCCCTTTTTTCTTCAAAAAACCCAATCAACAAGCATAATCAGATAAAATCACTTTTAGTTCGTTTAATCTAGGGATTGGGTTTCATGTTTAAGAAAAATGAAAAAAAAAAAAAAAAAAAAAACCAACTTGCAGTCTTGATCACATGAAAAACATACATACCCCTTTTTTCTTCAAAAAATTCAATCAACAAACCTAATTAGACAAAACCACTTTCAGTTCGTTTTATCTAGGGATTGGGTTTCATGTTTAAGAATAATGAAAAAAATAAATAAATCAACTTGCAGTCTCGATCCCATGAAAAGCAACGAAAGCTTTGTTTAAACCTAATGCAGATAAGAGAAAATGATTAAAATACCTCAATGTTCTTGACAACAGTAAAAAAAACTTTGAAAGAAGGCGCCAAATGATGCTTGGGACCATTGTCTGGGATCAACGAAGTGGAGAGGTGTCGACAGGGACTGTGGAAGAGGATAAGGGAGAGAGAGAGGAAGATGCAATGATGGAAGAGGGGGTTTTTTGCGCTATATGTATAACCGCATTTGTTGTCGATATCGACAATACCAATAAATATATATATATATATATATATATATATATATATATATATATAAAAAACGAAAGAGTCCCTCTAAAGTCCTACTGGGTCATCCACTTACTCATGGCTCACTATGGGGGTTTTTCACATAGTTTTCCCCTTTTTATGTTTACAAAGTAATGACACTTGTGAATCAATTCCACATGCAAATGATATGCATGTAAAACACATCCCAAGATTTGTCAAAATCACCATGTTCATGTGTAAATGAGTACATCCAATGGTTTTAGATGTATTGAGAAATTTTACCCCTTAGCCTTTTTAGTCTTATAAAGGAAATGAATGGTTTGGATTATGAATTAACAGGCACGGGAGTTCAGAAAACTAGATACGATGGTTTGAACTTTTTCACAAAATTCTCAAGATCCTTGAAAAATTACAATGTTGAATTTGAAAATTGAGCCCTTTTTAGCCATAAAAGAAGATGTACGGTTCAGATCATTCATTAGGGGCCCATGAGAATAAAAACATAATGATTTGACAGGCCCCATGGGAGAAAAATGTACCAGTTTTTACTGTATCATCAACTTCTACAAAAGAATGTGAAAAATGAAGGGGTAGAAATCTGGGCCATTTTCACACCAATTTCCCCACTTGTGAATTATTTCCACGCCAAATAATACCTGGCACATGTGTAATGGATCCGTGTGTGAATCATATGCATATATAAATGAGCCCAAAAAAACAACCCATAGAGACATCCATGCGCACCATTGTGGGCTAGGCTGCATTGCTTTTGATAATGGAACATGTGTTTTTGCTTGTGATATAAAAGACCTTCCGGATATGTTTTTTTCACAGTTCCATGGTCCGAAACTATATAATCCCAGACTCAAGCCAAACATCACTAGTCCAATTCACCAAACTCCTATACTTAAAAACTTAATGGATGCAATTTAATTAAGTACCCAGACATTACTTTCATGAGTTGAGTCTGGGTCAGGTCCATGTAAATGATTCCTTATTGATTTTTGGTAAATTTTACAGGGTGTAGCAAAAGCAGGGACCTTAGACAGTGGTGAGTGCTGGCTCATGGAGGTAATGGGTGGGAGGAGGGGATCATATTGATCATAGTTGGGTCCCAGTTAGTCTCATGGGCCAGATCACGAATTGCTTATACATCAACTGTCTGACTACCTTAGATAATTAATTTCACTACTAATCCAACAAGAAGAATTTAATCATCATTGCTCTATACATATCACTTCTAACACCTTTTAGCTTAATAACTTGAAAGAAATGCTTGATGGCCCAAATGACAGGTCTACATTTACAAGCTTTAGAATCGCAATGTGGGCCCGAACCCGTTCATAGTGGGCTTTAATTCAGGGCTTGATTTGGCCTACAAGTGTAAAAGTTGCCCTAGTACTGCCCAAATCATGTCAGGCCATGATGCCTGTGATCACTTAACAAGCTTGACCTTTTGATAATCCTATGATTTAGTACTAAACAACCTATGTAATACGTGGTTAGGTGTCTATTGTGATGGTGATTGTTTTGATGAAATCATGGTGGTGCCACCAAATGATGGAAATAAGATAGGACCAATTTTTGTTGGCAATCGTGATGGATCCATGAAATGGCAAGATTTGAATAGGCCTAGCTAATGATGTAGTTATCATGAGACCCATCCAATGATGTAATAAAGGACCACTCTAATCATGGCAGAAAATACAGTGCCTGTACAAATGTTGAAATCACAGTAGGCCCACCTAGAGATGAAATACAAGGAGACATGCAATTGTAAGAATCAAAGTGGCCCTCTCTTAATGGAGGAAATCACAATCAACTCACCAATATTGATGGAAACTTAAGTGGTTGCAATGGCTTGGAAGGCCCATTTTTTATTTATCATTGGCTATACCCGGCCCATTGTGTTTTTCATTGCTAGTTGCTCTAACAGGTCTAACAGGCCCAGTTTCTCTGGTCCATAAAGTGATGGCCTGCATGTTCTTGAATGACTCAATTATACCGAACAGCTTGCATTGAGAGCCCATTGAGCTCAAGACCCTTGGCCCAAATATGGCTGGCTAAGGGTTTCAACCCAAAGCAAGATAAAATGATACAGAATTACAGATCCAATCCATTAAACCCAGATGGATTGTAGGGCCGCCAAAATGGACCCATAACTGGGTCAGGCTGGGCCAGATTGAGGCCCATTGATAACCTTGCTGTTGACTGATAATGAAGTTTGGAAGAGGGTGGTTGGGGGAGAAGGGCATTTGAAGATTTCAAAATTTTAGAGGGGCACTACTCCCTCAGCCTTTTTTATCACAACCTTTGATCCTTCACAGTTAAGCCCTATATAATCAGATTTCTTAAAAGGTCTAGAAGCTGTTAGACCTAAATTAGGCAAGTATAGCCGAGCCTGTTTGGACATTCCCTCTAATCAATATTCAGCTTGTGTAATTTGAATTTTCAATAACCCTAGCTGCCCAACAAGTCACTGATTATCCTAACTCAGTCCAGATCACCTATCACAGTCGTTATTCCTCCATCGTGAGTGTACAAAGAGCCGTGCTACAGAGCCCGGATTTTGTCCCGGGCTTTGTAGACTTTTTGGTGTACAAATAACATTTCGCCATGTCATCAAAAAATTTAGATGATTTTCTTTCATCTAATTTAAACTTTTTTAAACTTCAAAATCATCAAAATTTTTGGATGACGTGGCGGACTGCTATTGGTCCACTCATGTTAAATGTATAACAACTCGTGATCCGGACTCGTGATCCGGACTCATCCTACTAATGAGATAACTAAAAGGAAGACTAACAAGAAAATTGGAGCTCTAAAGTAGAAAGCTGTAAGCCTACTGAAGGAACTTTTGCCAAAGATGAACTTTAGAAGTTCTTTTGAAAATGTGCATTCACCAAAGGGGCTTAGCGTAACAGCTAAACCCCTCAAATTTGAAAATCTGTAGACCACTAAAATCTCCCTCATTTGATAGAAAATAATTACCCACGATTCACTATGGTGTTGTAGATCTCTACTTTGGATCATTCAGTACTCTTCAAACCTTTTGGTATAATTTAGTGGGAATCTTGCTAATGCTAGCTCTATTTGTTTTTGTTACCAGCCAAGATCATGTAGGCTCAACCCTTGAGAGTCCTGATCTCCAATGCGGGAGTCAACACGATTAAATTACCTACACATGCAGGGGAGAGGACCTAGGAGATCAAACACAAGGGAAAGAGCCCAAGACTCCCAACCAATGAGTTCGTTTCTCTTTCATTAACCATCTAAATATACGTGTTATTTCCACAGCGCATTAACACCCCTTAATTTGATCCCAAAAATGAAAAGGGTTGGATTCCCATGATGATAATAACAATGATAATTTGGTCAATGGGACGAGGCTAAGATGATGTTGATGATGATGCTGATTAGGAAAATGGATTGAAACGAAAATGGAGGCCCATCAGCTGGCTGATACATCATGAACAGGCCATCCAACATGATAGTGTCTGTATCCTTCATTCACATCCAATAGTGAAATGGCTATTTTCTTTTTGGATTTGGCGTGATTCTTTCACCACTGTCCAAACTCCAACTTGCCAACCTGCTGTTTGGTAGGACATATCTCCCAGTACGTGATCCATATCTAGTTGTTGATGGATAAAAGGTAATTAGTGGGTCCCACTTGCCAACAACATCTGGAATCATACATGTCTTATAATACCATGTTCACATGTGAGCAGCTTCATTCCACCAAGGGAATAAAGTGTAGGGCCGTCGAGGGTCCTTTCTGTGTGTAATGAGGAGGGAAATACCATCTATAGCAATACAATAAAAATAAACAAGAGGACAGTCACTACAGTTATTATAGTTTGTCTACCTCATTTAAGCCAGATATCTAGTTTAACACATACTATCCCTTTCAACTTCAACTTTTACACTCATTCAACCGACACTCCCACTTCATTGATCATTTCAAAAAATGATGTATTCTAAAACCATTAAAGCTAAATGCTAAGATGATATAATAGAGTTGATATTTCGTACATTATAGGTATCATTTGGTATATATGGCAGTTTCAACCAGTGGTGGCTCCAGGAATTAAAGTTAGTGGGGTCGACAAAAGACTTATCTTTCACGAATCGAATAAATTTATTTTCCCCTTTATCAACATCGGTCATCTACTTTCGATAATTCAATGAATATAACATAAAATTATCAAATAATCCATTTCCGATAATCCGACAAAGATAACATTGAATTCTAAAAAATAAAAAATACAGAGATTTTAATACATTGTTACTAATAGTTTTTAATCTAAAAAGAAAATCCAAATATATAAACTGCTACAGTTGCCCTCAACAGGTTTTCATACGTTGAAATCGTTGCATAATAGCTTCAATATTATCAACACTAGCAACCACATCCTTTTAAATATATGTTACTAAATAGTCATTCATCTATTGATTTCCCATAAACCTGTTATTTACGTATTTCATTACTGAAAAGCTCTTTCCACCGTCGCAGTCGCTACTAGTAAAATCAACGCTAATTTTAGAAGCAAATAAACCAATTGGTATACGATATTCTTTTTCGTATTAACTAATTTTTTAATAATGTCACCAATTCCTTTAAGTTCTAAGAATTCGTTGCTAGAGCGCATATCAGAAATGTGGGCCCATCAATATTTTTTATATTTTGGTAGACATTTGGCCCATTAACTTAGGTAGTGGGTATTTTATGGTGACTTTTGTTTGCTACCACAGTAATAAAGAAAATGTGTAAAGTTAGCTAATGTGGTTTGGGGGGGGGGGGGGGGGGGGGGGGGGGGGTTTGAAACTCTTAAATTGAGTGGGGTCAAACTCAAAATTTTAATTCATAACATAAGAATTTTGTTTTTAAATATTTTTTTAGATCTCAGTGGGGTCAATTGTGACACTGCCCATGGTTTCAACAGAATAAAATGGTTCATAAGTTTTTTTTTTCTTAAAGTGGAATTCTCACCAAAGAAGGGTTGAAAAAGGATTCCACTCACCAAAGAAATAGCTGGCATGACACAATTGAGATCTGCATCCAATGAAGATGCCAAAATGAATCCAAGAAACAAACATTTTCTATGCCTTTACCAAATCTACATGTACAAATGATCTTCACAATATATTATGCAAGCATCAAGGCTATAA
Source organism: Camphora micrantha (assembly GCA_003546025.1). Classification (NCBI taxonomy): domain Eukaryota; kingdom Viridiplantae; phylum Streptophyta; class Magnoliopsida; order Laurales; family Lauraceae; genus Camphora; species Camphora micrantha. The sequence goes on along the minus strand of QPKB01000006.1, from coordinate 16,291,297 downwards.
TCTTTTAAGAGAAAATTAGCAAAAGGTCCCTCATAGAGGTCTTCTAAGGCTTCCAGTCCATCAATTTTTCCTCTAAGGCCTGTCGTCTATGCAACTGGACATATTTCGGTGAGAGGTCCCTAGATACGCCACCTCATATATTTTCATGACTGATTTGCCCTTTCAACTGATTAGGCATAAAATTTTAAAATTTAAAATTTTAAATCCTCCATTCTCCCTCTTCTTCTTCTTCTTCAATCCGGTTTTGCGCTGCCCTCGCTGTTTGGCCGGAGAACGAGACGCAGACATCGCTGCCAGTCCCACAATATCTATTGGTGCCTCTTGGCTACTTTTACATAGCTGAAATCGTTCCAGCCCTTTGGTCTTTCCCCAGCGACACTTGTCATCCTAAGTGATGAATCGATTCTACACACAAGAGGGAGTTTGCCATTTGTCCAAGAGGCGCTCATCCCTATTCAGGTAGATCGGTTGGTGAGGTAGCGAGACAATTCTATGGATTAATAATAAAGAAACAATCAAAAGAAATTCTCCTCCTCAAGGAAAATCTTATGTGGAGGCGCATTAGGCTCTGTTACAGAACCCAGTTAAAGAGGACGAGTAGTGAAGAGATTGGGCTCCGCGCGAAATTTAAAGAGGATTCCGAAGTGGTCGCTATTGCAGAATATGAGCCCTGCTGCATTAATATTCATACCAGAGGATTCCGAACCCAGGTTCGGCCATTGATCGAAGAAGTTGCAGAGAACAGGCTAGATGAGTTTTTCGTCGCAGTCGGTTTCCAGAGAGGATAGTAGTCTCTGGGATCAATTTGGATCTTGCAGTCGCAAGAGGATTGGACCTGTCCGTTGGATTAATTCTCTAATTTATCTGAACCAGAGAGAGAGAGGTTTGAAGTGGAACCGGAGAATAGCAAGACAACGAGGAGAAGATTCGGACTCTGCACTTATCGAAGTTGAGAAGAAGAAGACGAGCTTTGTACGTAGATGTAGGTGTGAAATCACCGAACACGTAAATCCGTGTTCCTTTTATGTGGCTTTGATTTATTTGCTTGTTGATCGCACGCTTCCGCACACACGATCATAACAAATTGGTATCTCTGTCAAATTTATTTGAGTTTTTGATTTTTTGTCAAATGTATTTGAGTTTTTCACAAATTTATCTGAGTTCTGAAACAAATTTCTCTGAGTTCTATATAAATCTATCAGAGTTTTTCATTTTTTGTAAAATTTATCTGAGTTCTGGACAAATTTCTCTGAGTTTTGGACAAATCTATTTGAGTTTTTGGCTAATTTATTTGAGTTTTGGAACAAATTTATCTTAGTTCTGGACAAATCTAATTGAATTTTCGGTAAGTTTTTCTGAAATTTGGAAAATTGGTTGATCTTAGTTTTGGCAATTGTATTTGCATTTTTTTTATTTGTGTTTTTTTAATTTTATTTACGTCTTTTGAAATTTTATTTGCATCTTTGAAATTTATTTAATTTTTTTGAAATTTATTTGGATCTTTTGAAATTGATTTTCATCTTTTGAGATTTATTTATATTTTTTGAAATTTATTTGGATCTTTTGAAATTTATTTGCATCTTTTTAAATTTCTATGCGTTATTTTGAAATTTATTGTGTTTTTTGAAATTATTGATTTTTTGAAACTTATTTGCTTTCTTTCGAATTTATTTGTATTTTTAAATTTATTTGTGTTTTTTAATTTTATTTACGTATTTTGAAATTTATTTTCGTCTTTTGGAATTTATTTACATTTTTTTAAATTTATTTGGATCTTTTGAAATTTATTTGCGTCTTTTTAAATTTATCTGCGTTCTTTTGAAATTTATTGCTTTTTTTTAATTTATTGCGTTTTTTGAAATTATTGAGTTTTTTGGAATTTATTTGCGTTATTTTGAAATTTATTTATGTGTTTTTAGAATTTATTTGAAAAATCTCATCAGTGAGATTTCATTGATCGTAGTCAATTAAATGGTAGTTGACTATTATTAATGGGATATCCCACCAATCATGAGATATGATTTAAAGAAAGGGTAAATTAGACATATCAGGTATGAGAATCTGCTAGAGGTCCTTTGGCTGCATGACTTTTTTTTTGTTGACCGTTTGCAACAAGTCATACTTTGAGGGACCTCTGACCAAACGCCCCATCTTTTAAAGTGCAGAACTAATCTCATTGTGAGGCCCACATTTGAAATATCTAAATCGTTTACGAAACCCCAACACCTATTGTATAGGAAGTATATACATCTTTAGCAAACACAAAAGAGTCTACATACCGTACGTACATACCTAGATTGATTGCATGTTTCGATACACAGTAAAACTTAGTTCTTTATATTTTTCTTTTATAAAAGAATGTAGAGGATTTGATTGGAAAAATCCCCTTAGACTTAGTGAGACCAAAAAAGCCCTCAAACTTCAATATCGACCAAAAAGACACTGAATGGGGATATCTCCGCTTGTTTCTGCTTTTTGTTGTTTTGTTGAGCCATGATATCGCAGCTCACCTTGTCACTTGTTTCTTCTATTTCACCTTATGCATTAGTGGGGATATCCCCATTCAGGGCCTTTTTGGTTGATATTGAAGTTTGATGTCTTCTTTGGTCTTTATAAAGGCTAGAGAGATTTTTTTGGTAAAATCCTCAAGAATGTAAGTAACGAATGGAGTTAATCTGAATTTGTAATCAATCTAAAAGTTGTCTACGTCCTGATTTGATAAAAAAAAAAAAAAAAACTTAGCTAGTGCCATTACAAAGAATGGTAGATGAGGTAAATGATTTAGAAAGAGATTTTGGAAAAGTTGGCCTGTCGCTGCATAGTGCTCATTCCCACTGGCTTTATCTTTTTTTTGTGCTGACAACATCACACAGCCTTTTCTAGACCCAGAGTCTTCAAATGCTTTTCCTATTACATTACACATTTGTTGTCACTATCACTTCCATTCCTCCCCCCTCTCTCTCTCTCTCTCTCTCTCTCTCTCTCTCTCTCTCTCTCTCTGAGAGAGAGAGAAAGAGAGTGCTTTCAAGATTTGTATGAGCTCATTTACACAATTTGCGGTTGTTCTTGTAGGCCCACTTGAGTTGCAACAATTCATGGAAAGGTGGAAACCGACACCCACCTGTATGCAAAAATTCAAATCTATCAAATTATCCTAATTCCTTATTATGTGGCCCTTCAAATTAATAGTTTTAGAATACATCATTTTATTATTATTTTAATCCATTAGCTAACCCATTTGGATTGATGTAAAAAAAAATGGGATTGGTGACATTTTGTGTGTGTCCCATTCGGATTAATACAGGAGGTAGGTTCACAAGGGTTGTGCTTATATAAGCAATTAATTAATATATATTATAGATATAGGCATTGATTTCGAAATTGAAGTCTGATTTGCTAATCGATTGCAAAATTGGACTCTAATATTAAATCAATTTGAGAAATTGGATCTCAAATAAATTTCAAGAGATAAACTCTATCAATCAATTCAGAGTCCACTTTTGTTACGCTTCTTTATTATGTAAATTCAAATTTTAATATATATCTATTATAGATAGGTGATTAAAGAGTCCAGATGAAAAAATCCACCTTACTTAATAACTTTATCCAACCAAGTTAAAATGAGTATTTTCTAGGTAGATTTAGAGTTTTAATATATCAAGTTCCCAGTTCGGAAAAAAATAAATGTCAAATCTTGATCGAGGACCTTTTCTTTCTACCTTTTCTATTCATCCTTGATGTGTACCTGTGAAATCCAAACTACTTAAATCCAAAATTATCGTATGTATTGGTGCCCGGCGTCCAAATGAGATTTTGGCCCATCTCGCGGAAAGTAAAATATTTCAAAGCTATTTTTAAGAAAATATAAAAACAAAAGAAATTCTTATAAGAAGATATAAAGACCTTTAGTAATTCTCAAATAAAGATAATATTTGAACTTTTGTCAAATAAGCATGACCCACTTTTAGATCGGCCTAGTCTTGCTGTGCCGTACCCTAATTAGGCCAGGCAGTGCCACCCATGAGCTGACCTACATGTCCATCCAAATTTTTTATTTTTAAATTTATTTATATAAATTAAAAGAGACTTTATGAGCTTTTAGGGTTTTCAACTTGAAATAAAGTTGAAATTACTAAAATAAACATTGATGTTAATTTACGTAAGAGTTGAAGTTTCATACTCATTTATATAAAAAATAATATTTACTTTGTATAAATGTTGGGCTGGACCATGCTTCGAATGATAATAAATGGTATATTTGTTTATTTTAAATTTATTTTCTCATTAATTAATATCTCATAACATAGCCACAAATTGGACGTGTTTTTATCTCTGGGCCTAAGCTTAGCGCGGGCATACTTTGCTAGTTTGTAATTAAGCTCATGTGAAAATTCCTTCAGACGTCGCTCATGGTGCGTGTAAACCTATGAGGCTCACCTAGTGCCCCATATGATAAATCCAATTCCGCCGCTTTAGCGGAACTATCCTCCCTCCGTGCATGTCATCGATCTCATGATCAATTTTACACTATCAGAACAGATTGGGCCATTGGATTGAAATAAAAAGAAATGGTGCATTCTAAAATAATTAAACTCGATGGCCATAAATCAAGGGATTAGGATGATGGGTTGACTTGAAATGTATATATGCGGGTCCAATTTGAATCTTTCGATTCCCCCACCTTATCCATGATTGGTGGCAAGTAGGCCCCATAGGTTGTCTCGCATGGTCTCCCATGCAAGATATTTGCAGAGGAGCATGCCCAATACACGTGCGCTGGTAGCTTATTCAATATCTATCAAATACTAAGTATCAGTGACTTTACATAGGAGAGAATATATGTATCAATTGCAAATATATATTGTTCTAACTAGAGACAAATACATATTGTTCTCAGAATAGAATATGATTTTTTTTATGAGAAATGCTAGAGAGATGAATGCAATTGAGAAACGAAGGAACCAACCAATCCAAAGTTATTCTTTGTTTCCACAATAAATGTTGTGGATGAGTAGTCATGTGACGGAAGAGAAACAATAGATGAAAGTATTTAAATTCCTTTTTTACTTCTTAACTCTTACTTCCCAAAAGGTTTGTTTCATGCACTTAAGTTAGTGAATCTCCACGGTGGGCCACCTAAAAAATCAAAATAGATGAAAATGAGAGATGACGATGTCGTTCGGTACACTGGAGGGTAAAGTCGTCCAAAACTCTCGTATGAACACCAATATCGGTGTTTTTGTATATTTCTAATTAAAACCGGCAAATACATGTTTAGGGACACTTTTTGGGAAAAAATTCCTTTGATTAATCTGTGTTTATATAGACATGGTCCTTTACCCTATACGCTTTTGACTATTGATGTCTCATTTTTCTTCCACTGTCCTTTTAGGCTATAGATTTGATGGAGATGGCATGGCATGATATATTCCATCATAGGGCTTAATTACTAGATCGATGGACACTAATTTAGTCCCATGCATACATACAAAAAATGGTCATTTTACCTTATATATCTTTACTGGTCTCTTTCTTCTCCACCTATCTTCACAGGGCCCACTAGATGGACATCTATATTAATTTGATGAAAAATACATATATAGACACAATGGTCCCTTTCCCTATATGCACGTTTTGACTGTTCTTTCTTTTTACTTCCACCAATTCTTCTCATCCATGCATCTGATGGATAGAAGGTATGATAATTTCCATTATAGGGCCCACTAGATGGGAATCTAGATTCATTCTGTCAACTACACATACACAAAAAATCGTCCCTATACCTATATATTTGATCATTGTCTCTTCTTTCACCAATCCTCCAAAGCTGCATATCTAATGGATAGTAGCATAATCGCCTTCACCAAAGGCCCACTAGATTAACATCTTGATTAATTGGATCAAATACCTTGGTCTCCCTTTCATCTCTTTTTAAATTTTGGGTTTCTTGGAATATTGTCAGGAGTGTTTCACAAGAAATTAAATTCCAATAATTGAAAACACAAGTCATAGAAAAATAAATATATATACTCTTAGAAACTCTCTTTAAAACTCTTTCCAGAGTTATCCTCATAATTTGATGATTTTCTCTGGATATTTCTTTCTCCTCATAATATCAAGGATTTTCCATTTTATTTAATATTGCAATAATATCAAGATATTTTCAAAATGTTGCCAAGTTTTTTTTTTTTTTGACACTGGTCCTAATTAAAATAAACAAATAAAATAAAAGAATAGTAACCTACAGTTGTACACACTGAAAATATTCAAAACAAGGGCTTTGGGTACAAATGCCTTTGGATCAGATAGAAAAACAACAGAAGACAAGAAAATACAAATTGCAGTTGTTGGAAAGTGTCAATATCACCCATGTCTCCTAACTCTACAGGCCATGGCCTAGCCATCCAACTTTTTTTTTTTTCAAGTTTTTTTTCCACATATAAAGTAAAGTTATAAAAGATGAAACCATCCTATTGGAAGTAAAAGGGTGAATAAAAAAGTGACATTTGTTCCATGTTCAGCTCAGATAGAATGCAAACAAAAATGGATAAAACTCCAACTTAAATTATGAGATATTAGTTGCTTCATTTTCTTAGTTGCAGTTATCATGTTGAATCTTTCTCTTCACTAATAATGTCACATGCCCAAAAGGCATATATAGTGAAGAAATGCTTGAAATGAGAAATAAGTAGCCATATCATCAAGTCAATCTAATTTTTTCCATGCCCCATATACATCAGGGGCCATGATTTGAATGATATGGATTGATGTACATGTGGTGACTTTGTGCATAAGCTATAATCAACATGAACAAGATAAGATTTCGATTTGAGATCTCAAATTTCAGTTTGAAAAGACTGAGGACATGATAAAGAGGAGAAAAATGCAATAATAGAGTTGAAAAGGGGGCTCTCCTTGCCTCCCACCCATAATCTCATTTTTTAAAAGCAGTAGCTCTTGGGGTTCTTTAGAATATGCATGGATCTCCTACTGCTGCTGACTAAACTTCTGCTTTCCTTTTGACACATCTTTTAGCTCCTATCAAGCACCAACCCCCACCCTTTTTCTTCCTTCTTTTTTCTCTGCAAAGCTTCAAAATAATGTACTCTCTCCATACACTCATAGGACAAATTACTGTTTTTCTTGAGTCCCTGTACATTCATACCCATCCATGAACTGAAGATGGGCAGAGAGTTTGAGCCCCAACACCCAAGAAGTCCCTCGTCTGTCCTTCTTGATCATCCTTCCGAGAGCTACTTAGCATCAAGTATGATTGCGAATGGTTCATCAATGAGATATCATCAATGGAGCTCTCTAAATCGGCTTTGCAATTAGAGGTTATTGGGTTCAGACTCAGCTCCTCATTGTACTTGTTTCCACCTTGAAGGTGAGTGCTGTGGTACTTCACACCAAGGCTCCCACGGAAAGAAGTATTAGTCAACGTTACACCCATCTGGGCAGCTTTCTGTAACAAGGCCGTCGCTGACATGTTGGCCAGTGGGGGGTGGTGGTTGTCATGTTGGCTGCTATACAAGGAAGGAGCACTTACCAATTGGGGACTATCAACATCATTTATGTTGCCTGCTGGTAGTGGGGTGCTTGTTAGTTTGCCGGAATTTGAAGAATCATCCTTGTTTCCACCTCCCCAACTCAATTGATAATCTGTTGATTGAGGATTTATACAAGAAGCAAAAGGATCTATGTACATGGTTGATGGATTCATGGACATAACTTGGTGTAATTCTTGGAGATTGTTGCTCATTGTGTCATTACTCTGGGGTCCTTGGCCCATCCAGAGGGAAAGATGGGCTCTAGCCTGAGGGATTGCGCCGTTTTCATCTACAATGGGCTTGAATATTGAAGAAAAATGCTGAGCCATGTTAGGTTTTAATGAATTACCTATGAAAGGGAAATTGACATTGCCACTGGCTAATATGTTGTTGATGTTTGATGCTGCGGTAAGTCGAGCAGTTTCTTCTGCTAGGGCATCACAGAAGGCCCTGTGGGTAATGAAGCTATCTCTCCTGTTTGTGCAAAAAAAAAAAAAACAACAACAACAATTTAGATATAATATGTTCATATAATAGACAAAAGACTCTAAAATTAAGAGATTAATAAATACAAATGAAGGAAAAAAAAAAAAAAAGCACTAGTAACAAGGAACAGTTAAGAGTACTCATCACAAAAGAGCTAAAATGATTCACAATGACTCAGATCTTTCTTGTCTAAGAGGATATAGTTTATATATAGGTTTCCACCACCACCACCACCACCACCATCATCTTCCAAATCTTATCCCATCTGGGGTTCTCTGAGAGTGCAAGAGACTTATTTGTGGCTGAGGAAAGGATCCAAGGACCCTAGAATTGTGCCCTCATATTACTATTGCTCTATGTGATGCTTACACATTTGTTGAACAGAAGGTTTCTTTACCCTTTTTTTTTTCTCTGTAATGTAGTTTTTCTCTTGTATTTTGGTGTCCAAGTTACTATCCACATGCTTGCCATATTCATTGATGCATTATCTAAAATCTATCATATATACAACAATGAACCCAAAAAAAAAATCCAATTCCATGGTAGAGCAGGACTCTTATATATATACCTAGCGAACAAAGTCCCACAATCACATCTGTACTCTCTAGTGCCACAAGTTTTCAAATGCGCCTTCCAATCCGACTGCACCGCATAGCGCTTTGAGCACTTCTCACACTTCCACTTCTTCTCTCCATGCTTTCTACAGAAGTGCTTCTTTATCCCAGTGAGGTCTCCGAGAGCCCGCGACGGGTGGTGATGAACACAGGTCTTCTCTGGGCACACGTATACACGCTTCCTCGGTTCTTTGTTGCTCCTCTGTTTGAGCTTCCATGGAAGGTTGTGGCCTCGCCGGTGGAGCTGGAGGTTTTGGTCTCTCTGGAATCCTTTCCCACATATCTCACACAAGAACCTGTTGGTGGCCATGAGAGTTTTTGGAGATAATGCAATGACCTCTGCATCAGGATCTGTAACACCCAAATGATATGAATTCTAAGTGAAATGATACACAAGAGGAGATACTTGTATGTACCCATAAAAGCTAGATACCAAGAAAAGGGTCTATAAAAAAAGATATGATTTGATCAGAAATAAGAGAAAGGAGTAGTCTCTTTTGCCTGGAGTTCCTGGCAGGTTTCTCTTCCTCTTTATCAAAGAAGGGTTGGAATCCACGCATGGTTTTTGAGAGAAATCTGTGGTGATTGCTTCTCCTGCCATCTCCACTAACATCACAGCTCACTTGTCTTGTTTCTTGATCTAAGAAGAAAAACCAAAGTAGGAAGAAAACAACAAGGAAGGAAAGAGACGGGATCAAAAGAAAAAAGACATCAGCATGTGGGTGCCTTGTGTTTGATCTGATGTGAATAACTCATGCTTAGAAATAGACTTAACAAGAGTATTGGATCTCTCTCTCTCTCTCTCTCTCTCTCTCTCTCTCTCTCTCTGTCTGTGCTTTTGATGGTTTTAAGCAGCTTTCTTGTCTATAAAATAAGAGGGGCGGTGAAAGGTTAAAGGTGAGTTGGGGGTAGAAGTTTGAAGGGGAGGTGGGCAAAGGTGCATGATGACACATATGATGAGGATGGGAAAAAGGGAGTCTGTATGCCTTTCCTATTTGGAATGATTATCCCATAATTTGCTCTGCCTTTTGTTTTTCCCTCTTCTCTTTTACCATGTTATTATAATAAAATACTTCCAGTTTACATAACCCAACTATTTCCCTGTAGCTCTTGCATGTGTATGGGGGATCATTGAACTGCTTTGGGCACAGCTCAACCATGGAGGTTACAATTTCTCCCCACAAAACTATAATCCTGACCATAGAATTGACAATCTTTATGTTGAACAATTAAGATCATAGCTACATATGGACTAAAGGGTTTTGATCTTGAACCGTACGATCAATCTTCGATGGCCCAACTCAGGAAGCCTGGTTGTTAATATGTGGGTGTAGAGTGTCTATGATAATCTGAATGTTATGATGAATTTCTCCAGTAGTGATCGAGACATACTCAAATTTGTTTTGATCATAGTGATATTTATTGCTGATTATACATTGTAGATGACAATGATCAAATGAGTAAGTGAATATTGTCATCCGTGCCTTTTCAATCAAAAGATGATATCACTGTAATGAGTGTGAAATTCAAGGACAGTTCCATTATTGAAATAATACGTTTGATGTAATATATAGTTTGTATTCAGAATTTCAATTTACATTCAGATCCATTCAAATAAATAATTCACTGAGAGTTCAGTCGCGAGGCCTTTTTCTTTCCTCAGGGATGACCAGCTTCGGTTGTTGCCTAGTTGGTCACAGACTCAAGCAAAAAAAAAAAAAAAAAAAAAAAAAAAAATACATGATAAAATTAACAATCAACAGTTTTCCCTAGGTCTATGTCCCATTCATTATAAATTATGTCCCATAAATACTTGGATACTTCTCATGTCTCATTCATGAAGAAAATTTATCTTCCAAAGAAAAGCAAAGATTTTTGGTTTTCTCAAATTTAATTGTGCTTTCAGCAGGCTACAATGAAGGAAGCAAAGGTGAAGATCTATACAGGATAATTAAGTATTTTGTTTAATAGGAAATAGATGTTCCCCATTATTTTATTTTAGGACTGTTGTATATTATTTTAGGTCTCAACTCTTCACCCCCTGGTAAAAACTCTTTTCATATGAACTCTGTAATCATATGCCAAAGGTTCACTAATTAATTACTTATAGTTTTGCATATCACCAAAGGAGCACATGGATTTTATAGAGGATGTAAAAGAAACATTTACAAAGAACGTCCTCCTATATTTTCTGAGAATTACAAATAACCACTTTTTATTATTATATATTATTATATAAACAAAACACTTTTAATAATTTGATAATCTCAATCAACCAACTTATTGTGAAAGGATGATGGATCCTGGCAAATCTTATTGTGAAAGGGTGAAATCCGGCCCCTTTGATGTTGCTTAGTTTGAATTACCAAGGGCTTTAATGTGAAAAAAATATTTAATAGTTTAAATTAACAAGAGTTAATACTATGTATTTTATTCAAAATATATGGATCTGAGGGTATTTTCCATCCTTTCATACACAAGTAGATGCCAGATTTCGACCATAGGTCAAAAACCAACTTGTGGCTTTTGCTCAAGGTGGCTATTTGATCAGATTGTTATATTAATAGAGGTGGCTATTTGTAATAATATGGATCCATACACAAGAAGGTGGCTATTTTTGCTCAAGGTGGCTTTTGCTCAAGTAGTTATTTGTAAGAATCCATACAAATATTTCCGGAAATTCCATTGAAAATCATCACATAATGACATCAAAATTATTATAAAAAGAAAAAAAAATGGCATTCTAAGTCAACAAAATTCCCTTTGGGAAGAGTTATGATTTTACTGGGAAAAGTTAATATGAATATATATATATATATATATATATAGCATAGAGCAACAGTCACAAAACTTGGGCATTTCTCACCTAAAAAGTACCTGAATGCTTGTAATGATAATTATAAGGAAAGCAGGGTGATGAAAAAGTTAAGACATTCATTAGAAGTATGCAAATTATCGAACTAATCAAATAATCCCTACTTTATATCACGCAGGGTCATGGGCGGACACATATATAGGGGTGTGGGGGCTGAAGTCCCCACCCAATTGACAAAATATCTATGAGGTCCCTAAAGCCCAACTAGTCCAGCCTCCACTTAAAAAACTGTACAGCCCCCATCTATTTCCTCAAACTCTCTCTCCTTCTAAAAAAAAACCTAAATTGAATAACACCTTTCTTTTGGTCATTTTCCTTTTTTTTTATTTAGTTATATACAATGGCCAAGAAGAGGAGGCCAATGGCTGTCTTGGGTTCATTCATTTCGAGAGGAGAGCTTCGTTTTAGAAGGATGGAAGAATGAGAATATAAACTTGACACAAGTATTGGCTCTTTATATTGTATGGTGTTATAAAAAAACTAGTATGTTTGTTTTAATAGCTCTTAAAACTTAGGTAACATGTATCCGTCATTAAAACTCATGTTTCAAGTTATCGTTTTGAATAAAAAAAAAAGTATTTTCTCAATCCCCTCTCAAATGAAAATCCTGGGTCCACCACTACGCAAGGTGATGATGAAAAACTTTTTAAGTTCTCTTACTTTGAGTACTTTATATCATGCAGATCACTTAATGTAATTAAATTCAATTGTGAGTAATATTCAGATTAAAACATCAACAGTCAAAACAAAAAGAAGGCGCAGTAAAAAGACTATTGTGAGAATTTGGGGAATAATTATGTCATGAACATTACAAAAGGAAAATTCCACACTTTGTTACTGCCACTCTTCACGTGTGTGGGATGGACAGCTACTTCTGTTGAGTGGTAAGCTTTAACTTTCCTGGTTACATAAGACTGAAAAAGTGAAACAAACTTAGACTCCAAGTCTCTCTGACATCCTTATCTACTTCAGAATGGCAATGCAAAACTGGGCACAAAATTTATAGTAGTCTTTTTTTCAGGAATTACAGGGCTCGCCATTTATGCATGCTGATCATGGAGGAGGGGAATGAAAAAAGGGTCTAGCTGAAACTATTCTTACAAGTAGCAAAAAAAGAAAAAAAAGGGTACTATCTTCTATCTTTCACCAATAAGAGCAGAAAAAAAATGAGGTCATGTAATGACCCTAGCTTCTAAAATTATGACCTTAAAATAGATATGATTTTTAAGCCTAATATGAAGAAGTGACAAAATGGGACCATTTCCTCCTTTGTTTTTTTTTTTTTTTTTTTTTTTTTTTTTTGGGTTTGGTTTGGTGGGGTTAAAGTAGGGGCTGTGAGGGGATTATGAATGACTTAAAGTGTGCCTGCTTAATGGTCAGGCTGCTAATTACATAATAGATACCTGGTTCCATGGATAATTCAAGTGTTTTAATACCAGGACCAGAAGGGTGACCAATGCTCTTGACAATTCAGGCTGAACTGACTCATCCACTTGGTAAAAACCGTTTGACCCATAGTAAGACCAGATTGACATAATTTTGACTCTTTATTTTCGAATGTTCCTATTTTACTTTCACTTTGATGCCATGGTTATACAGTTGAAAGGTGTTTGTTATTACATAAAACTTATGAGGTATGGATTCAAATTTCTCTATAATTAATTAATTGGGGTTTTGAAACATGAAATTCCAGTCTTTTCTCTGTCTTTTTTTTTTTGGGTGTGTGTGGTTGGGGGGGAGGACGGGGTGTCCTAATCTTGCTAGTTTTTCAGGCACTATAATGACAGATATCTCCCTGTCATGACTAAAGCTAAAACTAGGTACACTTCTTTCCCTGAGAGGCTTTTGATGACCCTTTACCAGCTGACAGCATGGAACACTTCTAATCTCATTTTAACATGATGAGCAAAAAATTAATAGGGCTGGTCATTAATTACCTAGTGTTTTATGTATCAGTCTTTTGATCACAACTATTTCAGATTGAAATCATTTGGTTCGAGTTAAGGCCAACTCCTATGAAGCGAATCGATGTTTTAAGGAATTTCAACTTCTTTCTATCTTGGATTTAATTACCCCATGTTTGAAGTAGAAACATAATATTATTTATCTTGGATTTAGTTTCCCCATGTTCATAGTCCTACACTCCTACTTATTTCTCAAATGTATAAATCATATCATTTAATGTGGATTAAGGGCCTGTTTATTCGGGGGCATTTCTTTTATGGGAACGGCAATTCCTAGCAATTAATGTAGGTCTTCTCACTTTAGTCATCAGAAATATGAATTCTCTATTTGAATGATGAGAGGATTGTGCTAGCATGTGAAATGACACTTGTGGCTTTCATAATTCATAGAATTTCAGTATTATGAATGCTAGACAAGCCCTAAGCATTTTAAAATTTCACTTGAGGACACCATTAGGAGAGCTCCAAATGCTTTAGACAAGAAATCTCAAAATGCTTGCAAACAAGTAGGCCCTAATGAATACAAATTTGCACCTTAGAAAGCCATCTCTCCAGGCTATCTTGAACTTGACACAAGTCCTAAGCCAGGAGAATAAGGCGATCGACATCTGAAGTCAAATCATGTTTGATATCTTCATCATCAACATTTTAAGTACGTGATTATTTTTATGATTTCTCAAAAATTCTAGTCTAGATCATGTTGTCCGTAGATAATCGAACTCAATCCTGCTAGTCCCAAACGGGGCCAAGGTCGTCCCCGCACGACTATGATTCAAACATCTTTGTGCATTTGAGACGGTTATGGTTGTGAGAACTGTCTGTGAAAGTGAAAAATCTCTGGATGACCCAAACTAGGGTTTCTAGCTAGCTCCCTTTAATTAATCACCAATCTCCAGATCTCTAGATGATTGCAGATACTCGGATTGAGGTTCTTAGCCACCAACTAAGTTAGCTCTAATTCTAAAATCTCTAAAGGGACAAAGATGAAAAGCATGTTTGGTAATAAGTGAGAAATCCATGAGGAATCCAAGAATCTGATATTCTTCGCTACTCCTAGAACAAACATTTCTTATTGAGGATCGATTTCACATGCATATTGCTCAGAAAAAATATTGGTTTCGTTGCACAAATCTGCAAAAGTTAAAATTCTCAAATCCGAAGGGGGGAAAATGAGGGTTTTTATTGATCTAAGTTATCGGGGATTTACAATTTCCAAAGATGGTCTTCCCAAGAGTCTGTGGAAAGTAAAAGTATTTTCTTTGAAACTTGATTGCCAAATGTGACCTAAGCGTTCGATCACAAATCGAACTCTCTGGCTTAAGCCAATGCTTAATCCGACGCAGAGTCCAATGGCATGACGACCACATAATTTCTATGTGATCTGATCATAAAAAGACATCATGTGGAACATGAAATACAAAATTATTTAACTCAATTCAAATAAATATGGTTAGCAAGCAAGTTCTTATTATTGTTGGTAGCATCTTTGTATATCTCTAGTGAAACGCCCTTACATTAAATCATCTCTTAAGATGGTGGGACAATAGTATCACCAAAGAATAAAGAAAGGCAAGGAACATGCGTTTCAATAAAGGATAAGAATATTCTCCCATATTTCTTGTAGCTGGGCTCTTCTTTTTTCTTCTTCTTTTATTTGATAGGTCAGTGTTATGTTATTTATAATCTTTAAAAAGTGAGTAGCACTTTTCCATAAAGTTCCTCTATTCAAATTTGCTTACATTCCAAGACAAGTCTCTTTTCTTAATCTCAACTCCATTTGTGGCCTGGAGAGCATTGTCACAAATACTGCTCTTTGCAAATTATCGTCTCTTGAAAATGTTAGGATATTTTCAAGTCTCTTGGGTTCTCTTGAGATGTTTTCCAAAATATAGTGAAAAATAAAATAATTTATAAATAATTAAAATTAGTGAATAAATGAAAAAAAAAAAATACCATCATCACATTTCTGTATTATTTTCTTATTTTCCCAATTTGATCTTTCTCAAAATTTTATTTTTGTTAAAATCTTGAAAATATCACACTATTATTGGGAAATATTGTTTTAGGCTTATTTTTAAAATATCTACGATATTTGTGACACCAGTTGACAGTTAATAGAGATATTCACATCTGAAGAAAATTAATTATATCTATTAAAATCAGTGGAGACTTTATGGGCTCTGTCATTTTTTTGGCTATGGCAAATACCCACACCCCTCCTATCTAAGTCTCTCACCATCAATGCTAAAACTAGTAATCGATCCCTGAATATTCCTGTGGCGGAAGGTACCTTCATTAAGCTATCAGTGGATTGGCTCATGGGTTCTTTCGAGTTGAATGGATTAAATATCTTGCATTCATATCTAAGCTTGTAGCTTAGATGTGGGCAAAGGTTAACAAATTAGGAGCTCATAAACATCGATCATAACATTTCTATCCCAAATAAAGATTATTTCTTTATCCCAAATACAAAATATCTATGATAAAATAACAAAAGGAAGGTAAAATAGAAAATGTTTAAATGTATTAAAGAAACTATTGAAGTGTGTAATAATGATAAGGTACAAAATTACATTAAACCTCCATACCAGTAATGATAGAGTAAGTAAGGTAAGGACTCTTATGGAAACAAAAAAGAGAAAAGAAAACCGGAAAATATTAACAATATTAATGAGCAAGTAAATTAAGACAGAAAAAACTTAGCCATTATACAAAACTAAATTTAGAATTTTATAACAGAAGATACCATTCTAAAATAGAGGAAATACCATTCTCTAATAAAACAAACTTTATACCCATTTGTTGGATTGAAAAGAATAAAAAAGGCCAAAAAAAAAAACATGAAGGTAAATATGGAGAATTAAATGCAAATAATATAAAATGAGGAAGATAATGAGAGACAAAAATGTCTAACTTTTGACTAATCTAGTCTATGGATTGACAACCACCTACTTCTATCTTAAAATCTCAATTTAATCCAATCAGTTGTCAATAGCACACATGATTGATTCTATTAGCCTGCTTGTTTGTTTAGATTACATAGAAATTTAATACATATGAATTCATGGTCAAATAAAGTCAAACTAAGGGTTATTAAAGAGGTGAGCTGTGCATAATATCATGAATGGGTGAAAGTAGTGATGTAAATGGAACCTTAACTTTTCTGGGATTTGAATTACTATGGTAATTGCTTGCTATTTATTTTTCATCTTCCCTTAATTCAATTCCCATTAAAAGACATGTTATTTGATGTTCATTCTTGTATATTCACCTTTGATCTTCATTTTTAACTATTTATGACATGAATTTTATGTATAATATACCAACAAACAATTCTACAGGTTGTAGTCCCCGCATTTGACAGTTGTTTATTAAAGATCAAAAGGGCAGTTATTTATTTTATTTTATTTCTTTCGGTAAATTGGGTGGTTATTGATATAAAACATGTGAATAAAATAGAAAAGATATTCACATTTTAGATACATTATCAGTCACAGGCTCCATTTTACCATGGGCAAATTTTCATTAGCTAGAGTGAAAATTAGCCACAACCAACAAAGGACATATATATATATATATATATATATATATTTTGAGTGGTTTACATTAAAAAAAAAATGTACCGAACAGCAAAGTTTCACTTAAATCCCTCACCCATCTCCGCTCAATCTTCGACTCCTTTCCATGCTCCATAGTGGAAACAAGAGAAACAAGGGAAAAGTTGTCCAAACAATTTCATCACTTTCCTACAAAATGATCAGATGGTCCAGATCTAAAGCTTTCACCCATCAGTAGAATAACAGAGAGTAGATATAGTAAAGGTGATGGGGTCAGTGAATTTTTAGAAGTAAGAGCAGGCGTCTGTTTGTGGGCTGACTTTAGCTCATTGCCTTAATGATAATCTAATGATGCTTCATTCCTGCCTTCACTTTTTGAGTCTTTTATATCATAGAATTTTGGCGCTTAGTATTTGAACTTGAGTGACCCAAGAATATTCTCTGCATGCTCTAGGCCAAGCTCCTGCTATGAGATTTTCTGGGACAACCACCAAATTTCTTCAGGTTCCTTCTCAAACCAAACCCCCAATCACCATACATGAGAGAGAGAGAGAGAGAGAGAGAGAGAGAGAGAGAGAGAGGATTGAAATGTAATTCAAAGGGCTTGGGAAAAAGCAAAGCCTTGTCATGGCCAGGGTTTTGTGTTCAGCTCTCTGATCGAGTTCTTCATGATCTGCTTAATATAGGATCAGATTACTAATATACTAGTGAGGATGTTTCTCTAAAAGCTGTAGGAGGGACATCTTGGACCTTCGCACCTACGTACTCATGTTTACCAAAAATTAGGTTAATCAAATCTCAGAAGATATAGCTTCCAATTATTCAATTTTTTTTAAGGAGAAAACGCATGGAAAATGAAGTATTTCAATCCAGCTTTGAACAAACGGATGATTATCAATATAGGGTGAGTCCTAACTCATGGAGTGTGCTAGTGAGTGTAAGAGAGCTTGATCAATCATGAAGAGGTCTTTATGGTCCCAATATTATTGGATTATTATCTTGTATTCCGGGTTTACTCAATTGTCTTTTGGGTTCAGGAGAGGATCCAAGTTTAGGGTTTAGAGGCTTTCTAGCTTAAGAAAGAAAGGTTATATATGATTGTAACTTGTAATCTTAACTTAAGGAAAAAAAAAAGAAAATAAAAGGTAAAGTAAAAGGAATTTACAAAATTAATAATTATTTTGTACTTATACTCCGCCCCTGATCAAAAGTAAAATTAATATTTATTTAATATAATTACAAAAATCAACTTCATAGTTAAAATAAATATTGTGAAATGAACCACGTATAAATAGTTACGTGAAAATATAGTTGTTTTAGTAATTTTATAATGTATATGAATACACCTGTATAAATATTAATAAATATGAGAGGGTTAGGCTGGGCCTAGCTAGTATTATCCTAGCTCAACCCTTAAATTGGCAGGCAAGTAATTAAAAGCTTATCAGATCCTACCTTTGGGACTTATAAGAATAATTCTTGGTCTTTTTTTATGGCCTGGCCAAGTCGAATACCCTCATAGGAGGGCCCTCTTGATAACCCTAGTCACAAATAATGTTATCAAATGATTGTTGAGATACATTTTGATTTGAGGTTCTCTTTAGATATTAAAAAAAGATGTCTGAAATTTTTTTTGTAGGGGTGGATAATAATTTTCCAAGTAGAAATCATTTGTTGATCCCTGATGGATCTTTATCTTTAATCTTTCACTTATAACCCTTTTAGTTGAGTAACGTTGCTCATGAATCTTAGAAATATAGTATACCCATTAAAAAAACAGGACCTTGTTGGAATTACATATGGCCATTGCTTTTTGATATATTTTCAAAAATACTTTTAGAAAAGATTAGATGGGAAGTTGTCTGCCTTCCCAAAGCTGAGGGAGGTTTGGGTCTTAGGACGATAGCAGAAATCAATCAAGCTTGCCTTTTCAAGCTTGGATGGCAAGCGACTTCTTCTTTTTTTTTGTGGGTGACCTGGTTTCGGAATAAATACTTCCCTCTTTCTTTTATATGGAATTGTAAGAAACCATATACTAACTCAAAAGCTTAAGTTCATAGGTGGAATGTCCAAATAAGTACATACGAAGCATTGCCAAAGGCATTATTTAGGCGATGTAGGATGTGGGGACTTACTTTACCAACAGGAATAAGGCTAACATTCAGGCTAGTTCTTGTATTTAGAAAAAGATCTACCGGCTATCTATTTTTCTTTTTCCTAACTGTGATTGGGTTGTAGGAAATGGAAAGAAGATCGACATTTGGTTGGAAAGATCCCAAATTGCTCCCTTGTTCCCCATCTACGTACTCCTTCCCATATGATGATCACCTATCGATGCTTGCTTCTAATGGTAGTTGTTATATCCCATCTAGCCTTCCAGATGATATTGTCAACTTCCTCTCTTGTAATTTATCTTAGGTCCATCCTCCTCGGGCTCATGATAATCAGCTCATCTGGATTGGGCACCCATTTGGTACTCTATCTTTAAAGCAAAGTTGGGGTTTGGGGTTAATGTAATAAATTGATTAATGTCTTTATTCATCAACAAAGTTATGCTTTTCTTTCATGAGATGAATGATGAATGATGTTTTATTATTTAATGCACATGACCAATACATATGACATGATGGTTCATGAAATGAACTAGGTCCCAATAGTATATTAGAAGTGATATATGTATATGGATGAGATCCATATACGAGAGACATGTATCACAAATCTTATACTTAAATATCTTCACAACCAGTGATGAGACTGAGCATTTCATCTGATAAGGTTGCAGCACTTTAATCACTATGAGATAGTGTGATTTGTCTTGATAATAAGAATGTAAGATTCTGGATCACGGTGCCGGTACATTGGATGTATTGAAGGACCATGAGAAGCACCTTATGGAACACTGTCTCGATCTGCTCACATAATTCCTTAACAATAGGCTCTCAATCCTGAGACATTGATGAACTCAAGTTTTTATCTATTCATTTACTTTGATTTACCAATGAGTAAGGCCAACTGTAGGTCAACACCTTGGTGTCTTGTGTATGTGGTAGTAGGACTGTGGGAACATTGAATGGTCAAGATAAAATCTATCTATATCATCCCCTTGTGCCAATTAATGGAATTTGTTATTAGTAAGTGCACACCCATCTTGATTAAGAGTTAATTGGATGGTACTAATGATCCCTGTGATTAATTGAGGCTCAAGGATAATAAGATGTGGATCTGAGATTGGAAGGGACAGATTTGATTCAATTGATCCATGGATATTGATAAATGGGCCTACTTGTGGTAATCGAAAAGTTTAGGGTCTTCTTCGTAATTTATTCCTAAAACTGGAGTGCAGTTGCATTTATATAATTGTACTATTTGCAATTAACTGTGGGCCCGGATTACACATGAGATGTGAGGTCGCGGTGTCTTAGTTGGAGTCAGTTTTCTATGGAATCCCTAGTGGTCCCCACGCTAGCCGAAGTTATTAGAAAGATACTAATCCTACTTGAACTCCAAAAAGAATGAATTAGAAAGTTACTATTTCTATTTGAAGTAGGACTTCTAATAGTAGTAATAGTAAGTTACTAATTGTTGTGGAAGTGAGGCTTTTATAATAATTGGAAGGAGGAAGTTACTAATTCTTAATGGGAGTTGGACTTCTATTTTAATTAGTAAAAGGAGGTGTCTTTGTGCTATAAAAGGAGGAGAGAAGCCCCCTTGGACGTCCATACAAGGAGAGCACGCCCAGTCTCCTCTTTTGTGTAATAGTTGCACATATCTTTCTCCTTCTAGTTCTTTTCTAGTTCCTTGGAGTTTCTGGTTGAGTTTTCTCTTGAAGTTTTCACCAATCTTCTTGAGAAAAAAAATCTGATAGTGGGTCATAGCGTGGAAGACAACAAGGTCTTAGAAATCCTAATTTGCTTCAAGAAGAGTTCTTGATCTAGCTGATTGTCTTCTTCTCCATTAGAGCACTATGAGGCTCCAAAGGTATTATCGATCTACTTCTCTGATTGTTGTGGGTTATTTTGGTTGCATGGTGCTGCTTATTTCTATCTATTAGATAGGTTCTATTGCTGTACATGATTGATGAGATGGAGGGATTGCATCTTGGATATGGTTTATGGCCTTATGTATACTTGATCCCTAATTCAAGTGGATCAAAAGTTTTGTAAATCAGTCAACGAGGCCCGCCTACTTCCAACAGTTATATCCCGTCTAGCCTTCCAGATGATATTGCTGACTTCCTCTCCTGTAATTTATCTTAGGTCCATCCTCCTTGGGCTCATGATAATAAGCTCATTTGGATTGGGCACCAATCTGGTACTCTATCTTTGAAGCAAAGTTGGGGTCTAGGGTTAGATCAAGATCCTCTCCAAAGCCTTGGTTGACTCTAATATGGAATTCTTCCATGAACCCAAGAATATCATGTTTTGGCGTATGTTTCACAGGAAGACTCCAACTGAACATGGGGTTAAAAAAATTGGCGTCAACCTCGCTTCCCGTTGCTCCATATGCCTCAATAGTTCCGAAGATGATCTCCACATGTTCTTCCTCTGCCCTTTCTCTTTAGATCTCTGGTGCTGGATGCTTAATGTGCTAGATTACCCTCTTCAACCTATCTCCTCAACTTCTTCGAGCTTGTGGTAGACTTTAGCTTCGGGCAGAGCACTCTTAGAAAAGCCAATATGCGCTGCCATTTTCTTCTCTGTAACCCATGCAATTTGGCTATAAATAAACAATGTAGTTTTTAATGGAGCTGTTCCTTCTTCTGCTAGAGCAAAAGGCTTGATTAAAGATTGGATACTCTTGTCAATTGCTAGCTTACCGGCTACAAATACTTCACCTCTTCTCTCTAACATACGTCATTTTTTGGAGTGATAATTCCTTTCAAATATCCAGTTGGGATTTCTTCTTTTCTCTTCAGTTTGCCTTTTTGGCCTTCCTCTGTTTTTCGACCTAGCTTTGCTAGCTTTTCCCCTTTTCTTTCTAATACAATTTTCCATTAAGCCAAAAAAAAAAAAAAAAAAAAAAAAAAGGAGAAAAGCTGAGGTTAAGCAATGAATCAATTTTGTATCACAAAAGGATGTTTCAAATTCAAGATAGCAGGAGACAAAACAGAAATGGAACGCAAAAGTCAAATGACACAAAACAGATCGTGGATTGACATTTGACAAAGAAAAAGGATTGGTTCCCTGAAACAAAGGTGGAATGCACAAAGCCAACCTCAACCTTAGGTATATATAAATAGGACAAGGCTTGGAGCCATAGAGCCGCCCATCTCATATAGGCTGCCCAGGGATCGAGCCCATAGGGCTGGGATACATTAGTGACCCCTAGGGCTGTTTGTCAATTTACTATTAAAGTAAAAATTAATAATATAAAACCTTCCCTTTAGACAAGAAAAGAATAAGGTCATATCAAAAGTATACAAATTCAAAACTGCTTCCTTCTTTAAAAGAAAAAGAAGTAAAAAAAGCAACATCTTTTCTCTACTAAAAAATAAAATAAAAGAACACTCACTTTTTACACAAAAAATAAAAAAGATTCCCTACCAAACAACTAAATACAAAATACCATCATAACCCACTTATATTTTATTCTCTTGATTTGAGGCTTTACTTTACTTTTATTTTATGAGAAAATTACCAAATGAGTCCTTATGTTGATCATATCCGATCATGCAGTAAGAAACACCGTTCCCACAAAATAATATTTACTCTCACACACAATAGGAAACCCTGTCTTCGAAGGTATAACACCCTCTCCGGCAAGTTAACAAGGTTCAATCCTTGGATGTTAAGATGAGAAGCGAGGTTCCCAGCCAACTAAGGAACTTATAAATATTCCTAGCTTGTAAGTTAGTTTCACATCGCTGTACCACTACAACTTAGAAGAAAATAAAATAATAACACAAGACAAGGCTTCATTAACAATGACGTTGATGTTAATGATTCAACTAAAATATTTTTAAAAGGAAGTTTTAGGATATAATATGTAATATTAGTGCCTGCTTGACAATTTACCTAAATTCAAAGATAGACTTACTTTTTCGATGCAAGAAAGCCTGCATATCCTAAAGCAAATCATTCCTGATCTGTTCTTTTCCGTTACAAAACTCATGGAATATTGATCAATATTCCTCAATAATTTTCCACTACCATGACTATTCAAGATTCCAACTTCAATCATGCAGCTACTATATCCATGTAGTGTTTTCTTTTTTAATTACCAGTTGTGAAATAATGCCTGGAACCTTTTAGTAAATTAAATGCTGTCCTCGCTGAAGTTGAATTTTCTCATAAATTCGTTTGCTTGTGAGTCCAGTGGGAATAATGAATGTGCATGTGATACATTGTGGATGTAGTAAACCAAATAGATTCATTGCTGGTGTAGTGTATAGAAGGTGCGCACTGTTGATTCCACTTCTCATCAAGGTTAACATTGCATCAAACCATCCAACTTTAACCTATTACTCTTGTAGTGAATTGAGTATGGATTATGTTTTGACTTTTGATGCCCATGTGAGTTACAAAATTTGCCACCCCTAGATAGACGAGATAAGATCGAGATGAGGTATCTTTATTGTTTCAATCCCATATTAACAATAAACGCCCGTGCTAAATCCGTGCCAAAACAAAGATAGAGTAAATTATTATAATAATTAAAATTATAAAAGAATAATCCACTATTATTATTTTTAAGAATTTTTAGAAAAAAATAAAGTGGAAAAAGATCTTAAGATTTTTTGGTAATAGAAATTATCGTAAAAATAATAATGAGAATCTTGTAATATCACACCTATAAAATCTTTGTAAATTGAAAAAAAATACATGGGTTGGAAGTCCCCACTAAAAAAGAGAAAATTCAGGATGGAAGCAAAAAGAAAAAATGATATCATTCAAATAAGGAAAAAATATGAGAAAAGAAAAAAAAAATACGTTCATTTTCCTACAAACACATTAATTCCCGGCTAAGACTCAGTCTATTAGGTACATCGTGTGGAGTTTGAGTGTGGCTGAGCTGAGTCCCTTGAAAAGAAAAAGAAAAATAATAAAGTAAAATAAATAAATAAAGGAAATCAATTCTTTAAATAGTTTTCACTTTCCTATAAAGAAATAAGGTACAAATCAAACCAAATATGCCATCATTCTTTGGAGCATCTCAGTGTAGATGAATCAGTCCAGAAATTAAGAAAAAGAAAAATGTATTACCATTCTCGTGTACATCTGAACCATGAATCTTGAACACAAGGTAACTTACATACCAGTAAACAAACTTCCACAAAAAAGCCTAATCAATTCCATCATAAGATTTTATCAAAGCAAACTTATAGGCTCCAAGCCTGTGCTCAGCCCTAAAATTAGATATATTTTATTTTATACTAGTATAAATAATTGGAGAGAAAAAAAGGCATTAAAATCTTACACTTATCGATAACAAAAAGTGCCTAGGATATAAAATTTATGTTAAAAAGAAAAATAGACGATTAAAAACCCTGCCAATCTAAGCTGTGCCAAGATATAAAAACTTCATTAAAAAAATTTTGACAGATGAAAAAAACCTTACCCATCTAAGTTGATCCAAATATTAAAAAGAGCTGACAAATAGTTAAATTAAATGGTTAATCTAAAAATGAGGTTCCCTTAGTTTCAAAAAATGAATGTAAGTTATTTAAAATCAATTACAGACATAAGAATCATTTAGTGAAGAAGTTAATGGCCATCTACAATCTGGTGGGTCCCATGGAGGGGTGGCCCCATGTAGATGCACAAGTGCAAGGTTTGGCAAGTTGTTTGGTTATTATAGAGCTTTTTTATTTTTTTGGTATGGTAAGGTTTATAGGATCTTCATACATTAGGTCCCATATACAAAGTTATTTATATGAGTGGAAGGGTAAATAATTCATATAATGGGATCCTCATAAATAGGTAGATGGATTGGATCTAGTGGGTCACAATAAAATAGATGCAATGGTAGGATGAGTGAAGGGTCATCCTTCTATCAATGAGTCCCTTATAGTTAGTTTAATCAGATGCCCATGTAAATAGAGTAAGATGAGTATCATATCTTATCGAGTAGCTTGATTATGATCTTTATCTAGTAGGTTCCACTTCAAAGTATGTATTGGTCAAGTTCTATGTAATGGGCATGATAAAAAAGGATTGATAGATGGTTAAACATTTTATCCCGTGAGATTCAAGCATATTTTAAAGGATTAACATCCAAGACCTCACTTTCAAAAATTGGCTTCCATACATGCTATGTGGGCCTACTGCATCACTCACAAAATTGTTAAGTAGAGATTAAGGGAGAGAATTCGATTTGTGGATGGGGAGGAGATTAGTAAGATTAGGGGAGAGAATTCCGTTTATAGATAAGGAGGGGATTTTATTGCAATTGAAAGAGATTTTAAGAGATATTGATTGAGAGACTTTAGGAGAAATAAGATATGGATATCAATACTTTTGGAGAAATAATAGTGGAATGTGATGACATGGCTCCTTAAATCACTAAGAGGTTTTTGTATATATTTATTTAAAAGGAGAACTCCTTCGATGCTGACGTGGCACCCATCACAACCCACCTCCCCCTTTGCTTTAATATATATAATGGTGGATATATAATACTTGGGATTTTGCCGTGCAGGCTATAGAAGATCATGAATCTCTCAAAACAGTGTTGACAAAAACTATATCCCAAATGTGGGCATAGTACATAGGGCCCCAATCTTTTTCTCCATTCTACCCTTTTAGTGTGATATTGCACAAACTGAAGGTGAAAAATAAAAGTAGATCGTTCTTCCTCTCATATTTTTCCTCCGTTCCCATCTCCTAAAGCACTAAATCTCCATCAGGCACAAGAGTCAAGACTTTAATCAATTGTGCGTTATCGACTGGAATGCAGTGAAGCTCGCTGTAATTCCTCATTTTGGGGAATTGGCCAAGCGACTGTGCAATATTGCACAAATAGCAATGAATTAGACTCCCAAATTTAGTGGGGTTTTGAGTTATTTTTTTCTAAAGTTTTATTACATGTCTTTCTCGTTGATTAGAAAAAAACAAAAACTAGCTGCGAAAAGATTGAATAAAATGCCAAGTGTTATGCCTAAGAATGCAATAAAGCTCGCTGGAATTTCATTCTTTGGGGAACTAGCTAAATAACTGTACGATATTGCACAAGAAGTAAAGAATTAGACTCCCAAATTTTTTGAGGTTTTGAGTTAACTTTTCTAAGATTTTATCCCATGTTTTTCTTGTCGATAAAAAAAAAACCTCGGTTAAGAAGAGATTGATTAAAGTCCTAGCTATTTGCTCAAGAATGCAGTGTGAAGCTCGCTGGGATTTCATTCTTTGGAAAACTGGCCAAGTGACTTGCGATTTCGCACAATAACCGCAGAATTAGCCTGGTGTTTTGAGTCGTTTTTTATGAAGTCTTATTCCATGTTTTTCTCATAGATAAGAAAAGGTTTTGGTTAGGACGAAATTGACTAAAGTCCCAGTTGTTGTGCAATCTTTCATTCTCTTCATCGGATGATGGTTTCATGAGAAGTAGTTCCCAAAAAGGGTGCATAGACTACAAAATTTAACAAGGTATTGATATTGTGAGTCTATCCATTGTCCTCAAGGTAAAGTTATCACAATAGGACAGTGATCTAATAGAAAATAAAAAGGAAGAAGAGTAGTTGCTTTTGGATAAATGGAAGAGCAGCGGAGAAACCCTCTTAAAAACCTTCTTTAAAGATGGAGAAAGTTGTATGAATGGCGAGAATCGCAAGAAAAAATGGAAGTTCAGTGCTTTAGGAGTTGAGAATGGAGGAAAATATGAGAGGGGAAACACTTCGGTTTGTGTGATATCGCACAAAATGGGTAGAATTGGAGAAAGAATTGGGGGCCCCATGTACAATACCAACATTTGGGATATAGTTTTGGTCATCACCATTTTGAGGAATACATGGTCTTTTATATCATGTATGGTCAAAATCCCTATATATTTTATTCAGTGAAATTGAAAGTAGCATTTACTAGAATGGCAGTAGAAGTTATAAACTAAATAAGATAATATTAGCAAAACTATCTACCAATCACACACTATAAGAAGGCAAACACAATCTTTTACATAGAAACCCTATTTAGGGAGAAAAACTACGATCTGAAATCAAGAAATATTGAACAGTTACAAGATATACTCACAGCTCTTTTATCCTTGTTAGTACGTCGACCTAAGGACTGTAGTAGTTCTTGCACAACTTCTCCTATTGTCACGACTTCCTTGCTGTACACTGTTCCCCGCACTTGATCTAGCAACAACTTGTCAACAAAGATGAACAATCTTCTAGAAGTTACAAACCTTCTAGAGAAGATCTTCAGCACAATCTCTCAATGACTCTAGAGAATCAAAGAATCTCTCTTAGGGTTTTCACACATCAGAATAATGAGAGAATTACTTGATGTACTTTTGATCTTCAATATGCATACATAGGATTGAGAGCAACACTCTATATATATCCCCAAATTCGTACCTCAATATTATAATACAAATAGGAATCAAAGTGGGAAACACCAGTCTCAAAAGGAAACAAATCTGCTGTCTAATTCTGGAAAACTGCCGTCATACGGTCGATCGGATAGAGGATCCGATCGATCGGGTCTAGCCTCTGTTTTTGAAATTGTTCTCTGTCAGCGCTGTTAACTGGGACCTATCAAACTTCCGATCGATCCGACCTCTGTTTGATCGATCGGGCCTCGTGGGTTCACCCAGACTACTTCTGAATTATTCACTCTCTTCGTTTCAGCTCTTTCGATGATACAACAACAGTTCATTCTTAAATAAATAAAAAATATAACTAAATGGACCCAGAGTTTTGTCCAACTCAGGAATTAGCCGACACAAATAAAATCCTAACAGAAATACATAGAGTTTTTTTATTTTTTGGGAAAATTCAATTAGTCTAATTTGACTCAATTTCCCTCCCGTTAACAGGTTAAATTCTTGTACTATGCTTTGTGGTTTGTAAACTCACTGTATTGTTATGGTCATTTATCACTTTTTCTCTGTATAAAGAGTACAGAGATTCAGTAGAAGGATCTCGTGAGCTCCATGGCCCATTGGGCAATTATTCTCAACAGCCTTGTCGACCCACCTACAATCCCATCTTCCGAATGACACCCACAACCCCTCCGTGAACTTGAATTAGGCCCAACTTACACTCATCTGAGCTGTATGGATCCCACAATGAATTTTCAAAATCTTGATCACATTCTCACTCTTGATTTTAGGGCTTTAATATCTAGTTATTTGAAATTTAATTTCCTTGCTTCTCTCTCTACTTCTTATTCATGTATAGACCTTTCCATTGGCAACTTAGACACTATATACGACAGCTCTAAACCGTCGTTAATCAAGAAGAACGAACGTAATTAACCTCACCCCACACCTCTAACAGATCACCCAGGTGGGCCCTACAAGGCTATGACCCACTTATTGGACGTAACAAGTTGGGCATGCAGTACATCATCATGTGCCAATTTTTGTAATACATCAATAGAGTGGATGAAGGTGTATTATGGATGCTAATATCCTCAGTTGACCAGGTCAACAAATAGATATTGTACATGCACACCCCTAACAACCACAAACTTTCAGTGTATTGTTTTCATCAATTACTCAATTGTCAGTTGCTACTTCCACTACAAGCCAACAAATAACAGAGCATAAAAGCATATAATGATTGATGAATACTGTTTTTGTGTGTGGCACACCACACATCAAATATGGTCTTACAGTATAAGAAAGGGAATGAAAGGTTCATATCCACCAATAGATCTTGTTCATGACATGGAAAGAGAGTCAAAAGGAATTCTTTTATCTGACTCATTTGGAGGCAAGAAGATTTATGAAAGCTGGATAGGTTGTCTGGTTATGAACTTTAAAATGTTGGTCATTGACTGATTCATTAACAAGAAAGTAGTGAAGTGCTTTAATGTGGTTATCCCAATCAGGTGGCTAACAGTTCGGTGGTTCAGAACATGTTCATGAAGAAAATTAGGGATTACATCTTGCCAAAATAAATTTCGCATATTCTGAGAATAGCCAATGGCTATTTATAGAGTATAATAGATCATTAACCTAATCTAGTCACATCATAACTTTCAATACAACCTAATCATATTATAAATCCAATCCATCAATCTAACCTAATTTTATTTCAATGACATAATAAATACAAATCTTGTATAGTTAAAGAGAGGGAGAGGTAGGTTCCCTTTTGATTGTAGATGAAATGTAAAGCACTACTCTTTAGGAAAGGGGAATCATAGGCTTTACTTGTCTAGAGAGAAAAGCCTTCTTTTGGGGGAAGAGAGGGCAGGGACCATCCATGTAAAGAAAAAAGAAACTCTAATGGTGTCCAATGAAGAGGTCGTTCTCACACAACCTTATTTCCCCTCTAATTGACAATGACATAGGCCCACTAAGGACCAATCTTTTCTCAAACCATCTTAATCTCATAGCTCTGAAGGCAAACAAAAGAGCACCAAACATTATTTGAAGTTATGGAATGTTGTGAATGAAGCCAATCACAATGTAACAAATAAACAAGAGTAAAATAAGAACAGCAAGACAAGATTTACGTGATTCAGTAATGTATCTACATCCAAAATGTAAAAAGAACAATATTTCGCTATCTTTGACAATACTTAGGATTACATTTTATAAGGTTTTCATTATTCTCATGCCATCTTGGATTAAATTGATTCCCATAACATGAAACAACTCTCCTAAAGAGAATTTATACTTGGTACAAATTTCTAAATACCCAAAAGATCAGATACCACATGTTGCAAGACATTTATCTATCTCAACATGTAGATGTAATATCTTGAAAATCGCTCTCATTTTAAAGTTTGCACATAGCTTGATTAAGACTGTAAACATATTTAAAAACCTAAACGACGGTGCCCAATATTTATGTGGAGGCTTGTTAATCCTATCCATCTGATCAAGCAAGCATTTATCAGTCAAGTGTAGATTATTGCTTACTATTTTTGCTAATGTTAAGAGTGGGGCTGTCAATTGCTCAGTTCATGCGACTCTAATATTTATAATTTATGCAACTTCAGAAGAAGAAAAATGAAATAATGATGCACAATTATGAGAACACAATCATGGAAAGAAGATTCAATCTCCAACGAACGAGCCATCCCTTATTTCCTTGAAATAGGAGAATACTGTTTCATCCAATCACGGAGCGCCATATATGTATTTCCCTGTTTTGTGGAAGCAAAATCTTGTGATTGGATGGAACAAAAACAGGGGATTCGCACTCTGTAAATAAACAAGATTTCCAGTCGATTGCCTTGAAAAAGGTCAAAAGGTTTTGCTTTATAGTTTTAAGATTAAAAGAATCAATGTTTGATTGAAAACCACAGCATGTAGTAGTAGAACTGATAGGCATACAAAATGGGTCAGTTTTGGTTTGATCTTGCTCAGTTTTGGGTCAGGCGTTGGGTCTGCATTTTGAAGCCCGTGAGCTATTCGGGCTGTGTTCAGGGTTGGGCTTCAGGTACCCGGCTTGTAGATAAATGTATGCATATGTATTGTAGAATACATAGCACAGACACTATACCTATATAGAAATTATGTAAATTTTCTAAGTTTACACCCTTGAGAGTACAAACCAAATC
Organism: Camphora micrantha; assembly: GCA_003546025.1. Lineage (NCBI taxonomy): Eukaryota > Viridiplantae > Streptophyta > Magnoliopsida > Laurales > Lauraceae > Camphora > Camphora micrantha. Next base: position 16,260,578 of record QPKB01000006.1, on the reverse strand, counting down.
CAACAAAGTTGTGTACAGGGCCGGCTCAACACAATTTGAAGCCTGAAGCAAAAACCCTGAATGAGGCCTTCTTTATTTGTTAATATTGTTATAAATATTTTATTTAAAACCTATTTTTCTCTCTTTTTGTGATGTAAAATTACTAATTAAGTCGGGGTTTTTTTTTTTTTTTTTTTTGAAATTTGAAAAGATTGCAGTTGCTAATATGGGGCTTTATGTTTTGCTATTAGTAATTAAGTCACAACGCTCTCAGAAGCTAAAGCTTTAAGCATTGGTCAAACTTTTTTAAAGTACACAGAGAGAGGCTATATATATATACATACATATATATATATATATATATATATAGAGAGAGAGAGAGAGAGGGCCTAGAAGACAAGAAATGGACAGATATTTCTAGGGTGAGTGATTTGGAGAATTGGTTAGGCAAGAGGAAATGAAGATCTTGATTGTATCTTCTCAAAAGAAAGTTATTATGAGGCGTTATTTTTAGAGAGAATTAAAAGGATGTCAGTTGTTGTTTTAAAATTTAAAAATATGCTAGTTGCTATTATGGGGCCTTATGTTTTGCATTTTTGGGCCTAAAGCAAGTGCTTTTCTTGCTTCTTGGTAAAGCCAGCCCTGGTTTTGTACCATCGGACCCAAGCAAATCTGAATTGATCTTGCTAGGGCATTTACAATTTGGGCCATGCAATTCTAGGAAATGGGTTGAGACAATAACTGTTCCGATCCAACCAAGTTGCAACCCTAGCCCTGTCCCCACCTTAGCCTATCAATTGGAAAATCCCAGCCCATTTTAGAATGGCCAGGCCAGGCACCAGATCCAACTAGAAAACTGAAAGGGTCTGGGCTTTATGTATGTTAGTGTCTGGAACTGAAACTTTTTCATGTTTTTTTAGAATGTTACTCTGTTTTTAGAATGTTACTCTGTTTTTAATCACTTAAAAATGTAGCCCAAAACCAACTCAAAAGTTAGAAAGCCCGGCCCCTATGATGCATAGATACGGCATGGATACCGCAAGAATACAGTAGGGACATGGATTTTACACATAAAAAGTGAAGTATCAGATACGATACGTTTCCCATTTTGAAGTATCCGTGCATCATAGCCCGGCCCCTTTATAACCAAATCAGGTTCGAGCTGGATTGGTGGATCATACGATTGATGAATCAGGTTGGGATGATGAATCAGGTTGGGTTGGTGTTGAGTTCATATATATGGTAGGTCAAATGGCATAAATAGAGTAAACCCATGTGTGAGTTCTAACTCCTCACATATGTGAGAGTACCCACACCCCACAGAAATTGGTTCTCTCTTCTTGTGTGTTTCTCTCTCCACATGTGTAAGTACTCTTTCTCCCCCGCATAAATTGTAAATTCCCTATCAAAAAGTACACCAACAGAAGATGATACAAGAGCCGAACACTTGACCAAAAGTCAGCCTAAATTGTAAATTCCCTACCCTGTGGCAATTCCAGTTGACTCAGGTCCAATCATCCACCAATAATTTTAGGCTAGGTTTACCTTTCAAAGGACATTACTATTACAAATTTATAGTTTTCATATATGAGAAGTGTATAAATTATGTTATAGAAAAGTTGGGTGCCCAAGCCCAAACTCAAACCCCATCTGAATTCCATCTAGGTCATGCTCATCCAAACCCAAACAAGCCCATCCAAATTATAACTTTTAGTCAAGCTGGCTGAGACATGTGGGTGCTGAACCTGACCCAAGTTGCACCCAAGTTTCAAACCCATGTCCATGAGTGACAGCAGAGGAAGGAAAAAGAAAATAAAATAAAAAAATCTGAAGAAGCCAATATATAAAAAGTAAATATAAGATTTTCAAAGTATATGGTCAACGGATTTGATGGAAGCCACGTTTACACTCTATGGGCTATCAGTTCATGTGCATTATTTTAGCTCCTTAATTAACCTTTGTGATTTGACTTTGCAATTTGTATTGCAGGCTCCATGTGAATCTTCAGTGACCAAAATTACAGTTGCAATTAACTATACAAAAGAACTTCGTTCTATGAAAAAAAATTGGGGGGGCGGGGGGGGGGGGGGGGGGGGGGGTGGGGTGGTCGTTGTGGTGGAAAAACTATGGTCCTGTACAGAATCTGAAAATCCAATGAATTTTTATTATACTTCAACAGTTTTGGATTCCCAATCTCAAAAATTGCAGACCAATACCATGTGGGCCCATAGTTCAATGATTTCAATATAGTTGATATGATGCTCCAAAAAGTCACTCAGATTTGGATGATCACATGATTATGTGACTTCGCAGGTGATTATGAAGGATAGAAGGAAAATGAATGCACCCATGAACCATCCAATAAAAGGGGTTTTTTTTTTTTTTTTTTCTTTTACTATCGGAGTGTTCCCAACTCTTTGAGCTTGACTAATCCCTCCACGTCCAAAGGGAAGCCGGGTAAACTTCCGTGTGACCCTAGTGTGGTAGGGCCAACTGAGCTACCCCTTAAGGTTAATAAAAGGCCACTTGGTCTAGTTGTAATGGAAAAAAAAAAAAAGAAGAAGAAAACTTGATCTTCTCTACGTAATCATTTTCCTAAGAAAGGAGAAAACAATATAAGATAAATTATTGTGAAAGACTTTATAACAACTAATAATAATAATAACAACTACTGATTATTAGACAGTTAAATGCAAGTTTTAATGAATAAAATATTTTCACTAGAAACAAAAAAAGAGTGTGCTCTTCACATTTGGGAAAAAAAATTCTTTTATCCTAGTTTTTGCTTAAGGGCATGTTTGGTAAATAGGGAGAAATCTGTAAATATATCATCAAAGAGAATTTTTGAGGATAGTTACAAGTTTGCTATAAATAGAGAGGAATCCTACCATTCGTAGGATGTGTGATCCAACAGTTATAAGTTTTTTGTAATTTTTTCAAAATCCTTGAAAACTCAAGATATGATCTTTTACCCCATAACTGCTTCTGGTTCTTTAGAGATTCTATACAGTTCGGATGGTGCAAAGGGGGCCCACAATAATATAAAAAAAAATTTATGGTCTGGTTTTTCTTGCAAATATCTCTAAATTTAGGATGCATCAATGGCTAAAATTCGAGCCCATAGTCATCTTTGGTCTTCTGGAAACAATACATATGGTTTAGAACTTTAGATCATGATTTTGGAGCCCATAAGAAGCAGAAAATAAAAACAAAACCAAGCTACTTCTATTTTTCGCACCGTGTGAAATTAGTTATTAGGAATTTTATGCCACTTTCTCATGATCCATAATAAATTATGCTGCCAGAACAGACCCCATAGCCATTTTAGGCCTTTTGAAGAGACTGGGCAGTTCTGATCTTACAAATGGGGCCCACAGAGTTTCAAAAATCATGATCCAGCGGTCTGGACTTTTTGAGAATATATCTTAGAATCTATGAGGATTCAAGAGCTGATATTTTGACCACTTAGCCGTTGTGGATCTCCAAAGATGATTAACGGCTCAGATCATCATTGTGGGTCGACGTAGAAAAATAAAAAAGAATGAGAAAAAAACCGGCGAATTTAAAACCAGTGTGCATGCGCACTGTAGGTTCATTTTCCTTCAATGTGTGGACTTGCGAAATCCCACAAGGGAAGGTTTGACCCTCAAAATATTTAAATGCACTGAGTGAGGGAATCCTTCATGGCCTTTTCTCTGATGAACCAAACGTGGATCTTCCGCACAATCGGGGAAACCAGTAAGAAATCACCACTATAGACGTTTGCCAAACGTGCTCTAAGTTAAAAATACAATTACTTATAGAGTTATATTCAGGTGGGAACTAGTTATCATATATTATATGAGAACTTTTTTATAAGGCCTAATTATGGGCTCCATTTGAAGATGGGACCAAGGGGATGGAAAGATTTATGTGAGACTATTTCAAGTATCAAGTTTGACGCTAAACCCATGCCCCTAACCCCTTCATCTGTGGCCCACAAATTTAATGACCTCATATTTAAAAAAATATTCAACCTTCGATCCGACGGTTCAGTCCATTCAGATGTGTGTCAATTCTTGGGATTAGTGACTATCCGAGAATTCCTTATTGGTTGCTAAATTTGGATGTGTTACCTATAATCTTATATCCCTTTAAAGTCATCTCTAATTTCCTATACATCCAAATTGATAAATGATTAATCCAACAAAGCGTATTTGATGTCATTTTAAAACTAGCTACGAGTTTAGGTGAGCATCATAAGGACTAATTACGCGAGTTGAGTCAACAAAGTGGACCCCACACATGTCAAATCACAATATGCTATAACCTTGCAATGCGGATCTGTCTAAATGACTGAATATATATATATATATATATATATATATATATATAGTGTCGCCAAAACAAACTAGTACTGTCGGCAGAATGATGTCTCCCTCCACCTCCAATTTCAGTGCTTAACTAGATCAATCCAACCCTTTCTTCTCTCTCTTATTAATTACTATTGATCGGCGATAAGTTGCTCATCCACTTAAGAACGGCTTCTCATCCAAATGGTGAGGAGTATCAGTTCTTACTTCGAACTCCAAATATATCACTTTATTTCGCATTTGAGTGGGCTGTTTTATTTTCAGTATGAGCTTTACCCTCTGTATGCGGACTTTCTTTTGCATCCTAGCCCCATGCCAAAAGAAGTAAAAAAGTTGATCATCCACTCACTATCTCCCATGAATTATAATGGGCTAAAATTTGACTGTGACTGGATCCATCGAGAAAACGAAAATGTTTTAAAAAATACCATTAAACTTCAGAAGCTTAAATTAAGTGTTACAAATGTGAGAATAGTCTAACATTTTGGAGGCCATCCCACTATTCCCCTAATTGGCATCCATTAAGTTACATTATTGTGTAGTCCATTCCTTGTTTTATCTATACAATGACCTTAATTGAATCAGTTGCAAATAGAGAGAGACTCACATGAACTGAAAATTAAAAAAAAAAAAAAAAAAAAAAAAAGAGACAGTATCAATCAATCAATGTAACATAATGAAACAACATAACATGGTGCAAGTGAAAAATCATGAAGAGCACAAATTGTATGAACAACCCCAAGGTCCACCCCATCAAACTCACAACATTATTTCAAAAAAAAAAAAAAAAAACATTCATCATCCATCATTCCATCCATGCACTCTCACATCAAAAAACACTCCCCAAAACCATCAACCCAACCCCAAAAACCAAACTCCACCCTCCACTTCTTCCCAAGCCTCCTCCATTCGCCGGAGTATTCTCTGATGCCGACGGCCCTCCACTCGACCCTATGGACGTTGTAGGCGATTTCTTCACCGTCGAAGACGGTGGTGGAGCCGACGCAGGAGGCTTTGCCCCAAACAAATCCAAAGGCAGTAGCACCACATCCAGTTGGTAAACAGCAAGCGGTGGCTGAGATCTGAGTGCATTATTGATCTGCGTCTCCACAATTCCAGTCGATACATTGACCTGGTTAGCAGAAGTGGTGAAGTTGAGGTAGTAGAGCCCGCCATCATTGCCGGTGGCCTGAGTCCTGACCGGGTTGCTTACGGTCTGGAACGAGTCCATGGAGTAGAACTGGGGGAGGACGTGGTAGAGGAGGAGGGCCACCTGCTGCTGCTGGGAGAGGCCGTTGAGGGCGCCTGGCTTGAGGTTGTTGAAGGCATTGTCTGTGGGGGCCAAGAGGGTGAGACCCTGGTTTGAATTGTTGAGCTGGTTTATGATCTGGGAGCCCACTTCGGTCGTGCCCAAAAGGCGGATTAGGTGGGTGTACTGACCTGCCTTATCTAGAATGCCTGTGAGGTTGAGAGGGGAGGGTGATGGAGATGGAGCAGATTGGGCTTGTACATGGGGAGTGGTGAGGAGGAGAGATGGGGTTAGGAAGAGGAGGATGAGAGAGAGGGGGGAGAGAGAAGCCATTGGAGATTGGTGGGGTTGGAGATGGAGGGTGGTGGAGATGGAGGTGATGGGGATTTAAGGGATAAGGTGAGGCAAGGAGGAGGTGGAATATGTTGGAATGAGCTGGCCATGGAGTTTGATATGTTCCCCAAAGCATATTTGACAAGTTTGACATAAGCATGTTGTGGGGCCCACTTTTCCATCCAGATGGAATGTGGCTCAGATCTGGGGTCTGTGGGTTACACAATATCTGTCAAGAGATGAATTGGATGTTATGAGCAGTGTTTCATTTTTCTTTTATTTATTTTTTTTTTAAATAGAGAAATGAGCAGTCTTATCATGAATGGATGCACAGGTAAAAATAGGAGGTTTTTTTTTTCTTTTTCTTTGTTTTCTTTTTACTACGAGGTTATCCCTCGCGCCTGATCAATTTAAGGTGAGTTTCGAACACAAAAGGTAAGGGAGTTAACCTACACCTTATACTACTTTACTAATTCCGTACATATGGTAATTTATTATGTTAGTAAAAGTGATGTAAAACTTTCATTTTTCAAACAAATAGTCATATCAAAAGTATATATCTTCAAAATTTCCTTCTTTTTTCAAAAATAAAAAAATAAAAAATCAATTACTTTTTACATAAAAAGTTTAAAAGATTCTCTACCAATCCAACTATAGACAAAATACCTTCATTGTCCCCTTATATTTTATTCCCTCTTGATTTGATGCTTTACATTACTTTTACTTCAATAGTAAATTGCCAAATGGGCCCAAATGGATAGGTAAAAGTAGGAGTTGTTTTCTGGTTTCTATTTTATTATATCATAATTCATTTTAATTTCATAGTATGACTGTAAATTGGATGTTTAGAATTTACAATGAATTGGTTTTTTCTTTTTAATAGGCAATCAATAAGTTTCCACGTTATCTGACAGCCACTAATATGCAATGCCCCTTCTATTTATAGGAGAAAATTCTCTCATAAACAGACTACGTAAAACTTATGCACAGTGCAGCTGGTCGAGCCACTTTAGTGTAAATTTATTAATGAGAAGGTGCATATGGAGGTGTCTCCTCATGTACATGGGGATTGGAAAATCAGCCCATCAGATTATCCTAATTCTTGATTTAACAGCTCTAAAGTTTAATGACATTTTAACTAAAGACTTTTTTGAGATTTAATCCAACGGTAAGTAAAAGTTAAGTAAGTGTAAAATCGGGCATAATGCTAGATCATGGGATAAAAAGAGGATCAAAGGAGCTACATTGATGAAAGGAGCATCAGCGCAAGTGGGCCCCATAGTGCTGGGCTGCACTTCCAAATATTGCTCTTAGGAAGCCCAATTCATAAGCCTGAACTATTGATTAGCTGGAGCAAACAGGTTTCATTAGCACTCACAAATAGCAGTCCAACCCATCTTACTCAATCCAACCATTTGTTTTTCCAAGACACTTGGTTCCATGGTTATAATCATCAAATGATGCTGATTTTTCAGCTTTCCGGAATAAAAAGCCCTTCTTCTGAGACCATATGTATCTTATAAACGGGGAAGATGAGAGTCCATAAATAGGGAAAGTATATTAGTGGAAAGTAAAGGGATAGTATGTTAGCATGAGTTATCTGATCAAAATTAAAAAGCACGGTCAAAATAAAACTCAAAACCTTCTAACTTAATATATTATAACAAATAGTTGCATTAGTAGTAGAGAGAGAATGTGGCACATTTGAGAGGGAAAAAAAAAAAAAGGAAAGGATAACTGTTAGCTGCTGGTCAAAATTAAACTCAAAAGCCTTGGCTTTAATATATTATAATTGATTAATTAGTTTTCTATATTTGTTATTTCTTGGATGGCACTTGGGAAAATGTTGAGATATTTTCAAATTCAAGCTCTCTTTGAATGTTATTAGAAAAGTCCACAAAAAATAAGTTATTTCAAATGAATAATAAAATTGAAAATGAATATAAGCTATGTTAAAAAATTGATTTCTTAAAATACTCAGTTTATAAAATATTTTGAAAATGTAAGATATTAATTAAGAAAGATGTCATTTAAGAAGGGAGTGATAAGATGACCTTATCGACAAGGTCAAGGGGGCTCAAATTGAACGGTCAAAGATCTAAACTGTTCTCATGATACTTCAACTTTATTCACTGCTAGCTCGAGAAAAATGTATTTAATTATTGAAATAAATTATTCTCTCTAATAAAGCACAATTTTATACCATAGACCTTAACTTTTAGGTATAGATTCATGTGAAGTTGGCCATCCACTATCAAATGAAGTTTTTCTTCAATCAGCAGAAAGATATTTAGCATTAGATTGGACAATATCAGGATTGGATTACTTTTATTATAAACACTTTCCAGGAAATGTTTCTGGTAGTAGAGTGAAATGATTGTGGAGATAACAAAACTAAAGAACACTGTTTTGATGAATGTTTTAGATGTGCATAAGGTAGCCCTCCAATCTTCAAATATAAAATATCAAAAAAAAAAATAGAAGATATGAATAAAAAGTTACACTGGGTAGTTTGTCCTAGTACTTCATTCATTTTAACCCTAAACGCTAAACTCCTTGTGTTCTAAATAGTCAATCATGTAAACCCTAAATCCTAAATCCTAAAAAATATATTTTTTTCGTAGTAAACTAAAGATAGATTAATAAATTGCATAAAACTCATTCAGACAGTTAGAAGGGTAAATCAGATATAAAAAATTTTGATGTGGCATCCTTAGGGACCACCACCTGAATCAATTTCATGTGCAAGGGACTGTAGGCTTTAAACATTAATGCTATGTACTAGAGACTTTATAACACGTTACTCAGGGATCTCTTGCTAATTTATTTTATTTTTTTCCGTACTAAACTAAAGATAAATTAATAAAGAAGCCAATTAATTCAGAGAATTTCCATTTTTGCTACTTTGTTTTTCAAATATGGTACACCCTAAACCATAAAAAATATATATATATATATATATATATTTAACATAGTAAAGGAAAGGGAGATAAAGAAGGTCAATTTATCTTTAGAATTTTTTGCCAATTTGTTTCTAGAATATTTTTCTCGTGAGGCGTGACACTCTACATTGAGATGTGAGATGGGCCTCGTCTTATCCAAATCAAGTGCCCACTGCGAGTGTTTAGTTAAAAAAATATAGGCAATGATTTTCATTCAGCTTCAAAGTTCCATTATTATTATTTTATTATTATTTTTATTTTCTTTTTGTTTGGTGAAGTAAGTGCCATTGGTTGGAAATGGTCAAATATAGACTATTATTTTTTCATATTGATTTTCAGAGCTTACAAGATCCTAAGTAAAATTGGATTGTCTAGATTGATAATTAGAGATGGAAGACGTAACAAAGACACCATCTCGTCTCTGTTGATATTCAGAGCCCACACAAGAGGGAAGAGGGATCCTCATTCATGTGACCAACACGGTTGCTTGGTGCAAGTTAGAGTGGGAAGAATAGCATGCCCAACGAATTGAGCAACTCCTTGTTGTCAATTACCCCCTTGGTAGCCATCCAATCCGATCACCCAAACTGCAATTTAGATGAATTTATGAAGATTGGTATCACTTAGACTGAAGTTAAACATTAACTGCTAGCTAGATGAAGCACATATTAAAAAGGTGATCAGGTTTAATTAGAAACTGATTTGAAAGTGATATCTTGTAAAAAAAAAAAAAAAAAAAAACATGCTTCATCTGATGGGATGATAGTTTGATGCAAATGTTCAGCAACATTTGGATAATTTTGAGTGCTATTCTTTTCCTTTTTGGTGAGTTTTTTTCTAGTGTTTGTTGATATGCAGTGGGTGCTTCTTGGCTGTTTTGGTGCAGCTGTTTATATTGGGTTAATTCCTTTCTTTTTTGTTGGTTTGTCTTTAGAGGAAAGCTCAAGTCATCCAAAAAGAGTAATAGTAAAAAGGAAACCATATATTTCCTTATTTATCAAAAGGAAAGTGTTACCCTCTCCTCTAGTTTTCTTTGAAGGAAAGCTCAAGTCATCCGAAAAATAAGTAATAGTAAATAGGAAACTTTCCTTTTTCATCTTGGGAATAATTGGCCTCCTTGTTGTCATCATGAGATAATGTCTAATAAAAGATTTTTCCAAACTGGCCTTGGATTTTCATGCTCATCATCATGAGGAAGGGTCTCATGTACAACCAAATGTGCTAAAAGTTTCTATGTATCTGCCATCCATTAATAACCTCTTCTTCTTGGAACCAAGGAATGGTAGAGTAACTAGTCAAATTAGAAACTAAAGAGCTATTAGTTTGCATAGAATGAACAAAATTAAATATATAGTAATTCAATATCAAATATGCTCTACCTCGCATGTGTGAGTTGTGTTGTCTCCTCTCGTGTGCAAGTTTCAATCACTTTACATGTGTGAGTTGTGCCTACATCCTCTCCTATGCGAGTTCTCATGAGTCTCAGGCAAAAAAAAAAAAAAAAAGGGGATTTTGGGCGGAGGTCCCTGAACATTTGATTTTAAAGGCTAAGGTCCATGATAACTTTTCGTAACGGCTGCAGTCCTTTCATAAAAATGATGCAGTGAAAAAGACAAAAAAGGCCCCTGTACACGTCAGCAAAAACAGAACTCAAACAAATTTATCTGAGTTTTGACAAAACTCAGATAAAACTTAGATAAATTAGTTCTTATGCACTGGAATAACAGTGATCCATCATCCAGTTTCTACGTTTATTAATGATAACCAATCAACTTATATACTAGAATGTTACATGAAGTCAGAAAGAAAACATGAATTTGTTACTGAGCATTGTATCTATTGTGGGCCTTAAATAAAGAAGTGAAGTTAAAATGACAAGGTATTAAGAGAAAGGGAGAAGCAATTCTAAATTTTTTTTTTTTTGTTTTCTTTTTTTTTTTTTAACTTTGAAGATTTGATAATGATTTGTTTATCACCCCTTTTGTTTGAGTTGTTTATATTTATTTTATGTTGCATGCATGCTCCTGATGTACTGTTGTGTTGTATATGTGCACCAGGGGATTCTATGTGCCTTTACTCTTTTAGTTTTGATTCTCCGGCTAGGTCTATGGATTTTTCTGTTGGTAATAAGCTTGTTGTAATCACTACTGATGCATTCATGGAGCAGACTGTTGCCATCCATGTAAAACGCAATGCAGACGACCCTAGTGAACGTATGAATTTTCCATCTCTTTTTGATGGGTTTGGAGAGAGGTTAGAGGTCGCTGATGAGCAAAAATTGTTCAAAACTCAAATAAATTATCAAATTATCTGAGTTTTAGAAAATTTATCTGAGTTTTCGTCTAGTTTATCAGAGATTTTATGTAATTTGTCTAAGTTTTTAGTAAATTTATCTAAGTTCTTGGACCATTATCTGAACAATACTCACTGTGCTTTTTTCACAACAAATCTACTCATATCTAGTCATTGAATTTTGAGTCATGAGATTAAAGGCTATGATCATTTGATTGGGACTGAAATGGGAATGGATACAATCCAAATCCAAATCTATTCATCTCTTACACATTTTAATAAGAAGGAACAAAACTGTAGGTTGATCTCGTCTATCTTTCACACTAAACTTTTAACTTTTAGGTGGCCTTGCAGTTAGTTGCCTATTTATAATATAAAACTCATCAAAACAATGCAGACTTTCCTTTCTACTTTGCACCTACCACTTGGTATTCCTCACCTTTTTGGTGGGCATGTAGCTGATCATTAATCATCAGATGACCCCACAGACATACGAGATAGTTGGACGGTTATTAGAATACCAAAATAAAATTAATGGTTCTGATTAAACATGCATCTTCAATTCATCTACAAATTGTGGCCTATTATTTGTGGGATTTGGATTTGGTACTGATGGAACTCTGTGCCAATACCAGTCGCTGAATCTAGCAAGAGTAGTTTTCGATTTCCCTCAATCCTCACCATTCACTTGCCAAAACTCAAATAAAGATAAATTTACCAAAACTCATATAAAGATAAATTTGCCAAAACTCATATAAAGATAAATTTGCCAAAAACTCAGATAAACTATCTGAGTTTTTTGCAAATTTATCTGAGTTTCTTAGAAACTCTGATAAATTATCTAAACTCATATAACTTTTTAGAAGAAGAAGGCTGTTGCTATGTATAGGCTTCTGCTAACAAGCAGAACTAAACAACCCATAAAACGAAACAGAAAAATTACATTCCAAACTACTTATTTTCAAAACTCAGATAAATTTTCAAAAACTCAAATAGCAACAGTATTCTTGCAAGAAAGAGACAGAGACCCCATTTTTTGTTGCTATGATTGCAAGACATAGACTTACACGAAACGGTAAAAGCAAAAAAAATGTAACACAACAATGGGTTTTTGTGTTATGTAAAACCCATCACCGGAGAAGGCCGGGACTGGTCGCGTTTTCATCGCCGGGCTGTCGCTATCGTGACTGGTGTAGTTGGAGATGGCCGAATTCGATTTGGAGAGTTCTCTAGTGAAGTCCCTCGTTCCTAGAGAAGACTGAAGGACTTCTTTAGGATAACAGAAAATGAGAGAGAACTTGGCCTAGGAATATGGGAGAAGGGGCAAATTGGTCATGAAAATATATGACGTGACATATTAGGGATCTTTCATCAAAATATCTCTAGCTGTCTGGACTAGAGACACTAGAGAAAAAGTTGTTGTCCTTGATGCCTTAAGAGACCGTGCTCAGGGACTGTTGGCTAATTTACCAAAAAAAAAAAAAAAGGGACACACCATAATACTTCAATTATGTCCTTAGCAATTCTTTACCCAAAGGAAAAAAATACACCTCCTTTTTTCCCATATGCGTCAAATTAATGCCCAACAACACTTGAACCACATGAGTTTTGTTTATAACATTAATAAGAGATAAGCCTATATTATATATACTCGGGTTTAGCAACAAAACCGAGACCCACTCCAAACCAAGAAAACCACTACCAAACCAGCCCGGGGCGAGTCTCCATTTAAACCCGATATAGTGTTGTAATATACGGGCATTAAGTGAATTGTGATATGTTAGATTGTGTTTGATCAGGTTTGGTTGTTTATTTTAATATTTCTCTTCATTTTATTTTATTTTTTTTGTGTTTTTTCTTTGGTAACTTGGTACTAGAGATAGCAGGGATGGTTCTAGGTTTGTATCTGTACATAATGTTGTTAATCTTCATATAAGATCAGATTTAATCAAATCCTTGTTGATGGTGTTTGGTTTGAATTGTGATATGTTAGAATGTGTTTGATCAGGTTTGGTTGTTTATTTTAATATTTCTCTTCATTTTATTATTATTTTTTTTGTGTTTTTTCTTTGGTAACTAATTGGTACTAGTGATAGCAGGGATGGTTCTAGGTTTGTATCTGTACATAATGTTGTTAATCTTCATATAAGATCAGATTTAATCAAATCCTTGTTGATGGTGTTCGGTTTGATTTGGTTCCTTAGTTTGACATTTCTCCTTATTTCTTTTTTCCCTCCGTGTTGTGCAACCAATTGATTATTGGAGTTCCAAAAGAGTGTTACACGGCCGTAAGATGTCACATTTTGCTCATAGAATCCTCCAAATTCCAAAATCAAATTTTCTAATGTATACTGGAGTATTCTGAATTTCTAGCAAAAAAACAAGCTTTCGTACTAAAGCTGCCTCAATTTATTTTTATTTCTTTGGCTGTAAATAGGGTTTCATTAGTTATAAAGTAAAATGGCTACATCAAGATGTGAGGCACGAGAAGTAGCTGCCTCAATTATGAAAATATCCCAATTTCATGCAAAATTAATAACTTTCAGATAGAGAGATACAAAACTGTGAAATGGATCTAAGTACATGATATTCATATAGATGGCCATCATATAAACATTCCATATCATGTCTGTGGAGTGGGCCATTTGGGTTCCTGATCATTGATTGATGACCAGCCTAACCACTAGCCTTGCTATGGAGATGGAAGTGGACCTATTACTGACAAAAAGAATCTCAAGTGGCTTTCATGGTTTGACTGTTGGATGATTTATATATTTGGTTATAATGTGAAAGATCAGTCAGGCAAACTCTAACATAATTGGATCTCTGATCTTACAGCCTTGCACAATTGTATAAGTTATCTATTAAGAATAGTTGCTAGTTGTTTTCTGTACCTTTCTAAGTAGTTGGATGGCAGCATCCAAATGCTTTTATGATATTTTAAGCTGCCAAAAGCCACATGAATAAGGGCCACAAATGAACCTGTCATAATTCAATAAGCCCAATTTTTAATTTTTTTGAGAGTCCATTTTTAATGCCAGAGCTCCGCTCATTGTCATGATTTGAATATAGATTAAAGTATGTCCTAAGATGAAACTTACATAGGTAAGGTTGGATTGAATATAGATTAAAGTATGTCCTAAGATGAGACTTACATAGGTAAGGTTGGATTGAATACAGATTAAAGTATGTCCTAAGATGAGACTTACATAGGTAAGGTTGGAAGTCGAAAATTTCTGGGTTTAGGTGGCAAACTGGTTGGGTTGACATGATTATCTACTGGTTGAAGGTTAGCTCGTATCCAACCCATTTTTAAAATGGGTCAAGTAATCCCAACCCACACATGACCCAACTTGCGAAACCCACATCCAACATGGGTCAACCCGGGTATGCCAGTTGGGTCAGGTTTGGTAATTAATTTCTACCAAAAATACACCTTAATACTTGTTTTCCAGCCCACTATGACATTATCTTCAAAAATAATTGTTGGGTGCCTGGACCACACGATATCATGGCTTTCTTTAACTAAACTACCCTTAGCGAGTCGAATTTATCCGACCCATTACCAGCCCGTATAATAAGATGTGGGTCCGGTTTGCGAGTCGGGTTAGGTTTTGCTACTCCAAAGTCTTGGAGGAGGGGAGGCTATGTTAAAATAATATTAAAAATTGAGGGCCCCCAACCCCCACCCCACAAAATAAATAAATAAATAAGAGGAATTTACGGGTAAAATCCCTGTAGGACCGCATACGTCCTAACAGGACTCATTCCACGTTCGATACGGGAGGGATCCTCGTATGGGCTTTTTTTTTTTTTTTTTTTTTTTTGTGTCGTTTTGAGATATGGTCGATATCGACCATTAGTTTGTTGATATCGACCATTATGCAAGTATGTATTCTATTTCGCCCCGATTCTACTTTTCGCATTTCTCCATTTGGGTCGTCTTCAACATTGCTCTGGAGTTCTTTTCTTCTAAAAATCACCATAAAGCGCCATCTCCATGGTGGTTGCACTCCATTCAGATAAATGTACACACATTATCTACCACCTTAGACTGTTTTATATACCCTAAAACACAATCACCTAGAATCTTCTCCAATGTTTAATTGTTGGAAATCCTAGAAACCATGGGAAATCTTCTTTCTATGCCCCAGGTAGCTGCAGTTTATGGGGTTTGAAGGGTTTGCTTTGTGACTATGTTAGCATCCATTGCAATTATAAAAAATACATTATGATTAAATCCAGCAGTGGGAGAACTGTTTGGTCATCAATTGGCTTTTTTTTTTCTTTTTTTTTTTTTTCTTTTTTTTTTTTTTTTTTTGTGTCCCTCTTTTCATGTGTTTGTCACTTTTTGAAGAAAACCATCAACAGGTTTATTCAATTTGATAAGATGTTGTGAGTGAAAGTGAATCTGCATATTGGTTTTGTTTTGGACTGATTTTACAGAGTTTTAGACTTTAAAGTTGTATTTCATATAATTATAGTTGGTTCTCTTGATTATTTTTGAATAACAGGAAAATGGGTGGAACAATGTGTGAGGAATAGCACTCAGCAGCATAGTTTGAAAGTATTGTTTCCAAGCTTTATAATAAATAGACTATTGATCAAAATGCCTTTTCTTTCTGTTGATAGAACTATTGTCCTAAATGTTTAGCAATAGTAAACGTTTGAGAACAACTGCTTAATCTTTTTATATGGCATGGTGTGCGGAGTTTTTATCAATGTAAAGACACTTTCTCTACTCTCAGAGACATACAAATGTTGTTAATACAGATATGTATTAACTATCATTCTGATTGTACCTAATTTCCACTGATATCTTTATTAATTTCTTCTGATATAATGATAGCATGTCAGATAGAGAGGCGGTGTTATTCATCCTCCACTATGGCGGTGACTTTGAATTCGATATGAGTCGTCCTGTGTATAATGGAGGAAAAGCAGAAGATGAGATTTTTAGCTACAGACATAAAATATGAATCTCTGGTTAAAGAAGCAATCGAAGCATCTAATGGGGACTCATCCATCTAGAATTTGACCATACAATTGCTACATCACAACGGACGGGCATTCTCCATGGCTAGCATTGATGATGATAATGATGTTAGGAGTATGTTCAAAGCATCAGGTGATAAATTGAATGGGATATATTTATATGTCTTTAACGGTCGGAACAAGGAGCAATGCACGGGAAGAGATAATTGGAGGTACACTCATAGATTGTAAAAGTAGATTGTACATCACCAAATACTATATTTTCCTTTTTACGTGCTTATTTATGTAATGATTCATTGTATGTTTCAAAGGAGCTCTGTACGTCACTCTTGTTTGGAAAAATCAAGGAACTCATTAGGAACTTCGAACAAAAAAGAAAGTTTTATACTTAACTAGTTGTGGATACGTACCTACCGTTGACATCCGTGAAGACAAAGACATGTATTTTCCTATTGTGGGGGTCAATTGCAGTCCACATCAGACGGTACGACAAGACACTGTCGATGATGATTTGGTGTTTGAGATAGACTGTGGTGATGATATCCATCTTGATGTGCCTCCCTCCATAAGCGGAATCCATTCAATTCTAATGGTGAAGGTCGAAAGTGAAGATGCAGGAGTGTCGCGACCCCCGGACCGGGTCAACGGGCCTAATCCGGGATCGAGACTAATGTATTGTGAATGACGAAAAAAGCCAAACTATGAATTTATTTAATCAATACGTATACGAGTCAATGAAAAGATGCTACTCGTATACGCGATTTCCCACAGCTGTCCGCGGTTAAGATATCACTGTTGTGAGCGTGTATGCGGAAACGTGAATCAATGCGATCGAGCAAACAATCAACCACACAAGAACAAGCAATCACACACAAGAGAATTACGTAGTTCGGCAATCTTGCCTACGTCCATGGGAAAGAAACTCGACTCTCCTTTGGATTCACTCTCTGTATGATATGTTCTGATACATCATAGGTTACCCATTACATCATATATATAATGCTCTCTTTCTTATTCCCCAAGAAACCCTATCTTAGTCAATAAGAAAGTCCTGGTACAATTACCAAAAAATACCCATGACTCTGAACCCAATTAGTCTGGACTCACTAGGCCAACAATTTCCCCCTCCAGACCATGGGGAAGGCACCTCTAAACCCCCTTACTAGGAGTCCAGTCCTGCCAACTCTGAACACAGCTCCAGTTTTCCCTTAGACACGACCTTAGTCATCATGTCGGAGGGATTCTTGTTAGTGTGAATCTTTTCCAGCTTCATGAGATTTTTTTCGATGACCTCACGAATCCAATGGTATCTCACATCAACATGCTTCGTGCGGGCATGGTATGCAGCGTTCTTGCTAAGATCCATAGCACTCTGACTATCACAGTAGACTACATAATCTCCTTTTTTCAAACCCAGTTCTTGAAAAAATTTCTTCAACCAAATCATCTCCTTCCCTGCTTTATTAGCAGCTATGTATTCTGCTTCGGTTGTAGACAATGCTGTACACTTCTGCAACTTAGACTGCCAGGAAATAGCTCCCCCTATAAAAGTAAATAAGTACCCAGAAGTAGACAACCGACGATCAAGATCGCCTGCAAAATCAGCATCTGTAAAGCCTTCAAGTACTGGTTTTGATCCTCCGAAACACAAGCAAAAATCTGATGTACCTCTCAAATATCTGAAGATCCACTTCACTACTTCCCAATGCTCTTTCCCAGGGTTAGAAAGAAATCTACTCACTAAACCCACTGCATAAGCAATGTCTGGCCGTGTACATACCATGACATACATAAGACTCCCAACTGCTGAAGAGTATGGAACAGACATCATCCGTTCCTTTTCTTCATCTGTAGTAGGACTTAGTCTCTTACTGAGCTTGAAGTGACTAGCTAAAGGCATGCTAATTGGCTTAGCATCTTTCATGTTAAACTTTGCTAGCACCCGTTCAACATATTTCTCCTGTGACAACCACAACTTCTTGGCATCCTGTCACGACGTATTTGCATTTCCAAAATTTGTCATGCGGGACCCAAGTCTTTCATGTCAAAAGTGTTTGACATGTCCCTTTTCAACTTGTAAATCATCTTACTATCATGTCCAACTATCAACATATCATCTAAATATAAAAGAAGGATGATAAATTTGTCGTTACCAAATTTACGAATATAAACACAGTGATCTGCAGCTGTCCTCCGGTACCCATTACTCACCATAAATGAATCAAACTTCTTGTACCACTGTCTCGGTGCTTGTTTCAGCCCATAGAGACTCTTCTTTAACCTACAAACCAATTGTTCTTTTCCTTCTACCTCAAACCCCTCCGGCTGAGTCATGTAGATATCTTCTTTCAGATCACCGTGAAGAAATGCAGTCTTCACATCCATCTGTTGAAGTTCAAGGTCCATGCTAGCGACTAAACCCAAGACAACTCTGATAGAAGTCATCTTCACAACTGGAAAGAAGATTTCATTGAAGTCAATACCCTTCGTCTGCGCGAAGCCTTTAACCACTAGCCATGCTTTGTGCTTTATCAGATTTCCACTGTCATCTCTCTTCAGCTTGAACACCCATTTGTTCTTTAAGACTTTCCTGCCTTTTAGAAGTTCCACCAGCTTATAAGTATTATTCTTTTTCAAAGAACTCATCTCGTCCTGCATAGCCTTCATCCACTCATCTTTATCTGCATGAGTTTTAGCTTCTGAGTAGCTATCTAGCACCCTCTCATCAGTAAGCAAAATATAATCTGCTGCAGGATATCTTGTTGATGGTTGACGCTCTCGAGTAGACCTCCTAACTTGAGGTTCTATGGTTTCTGACTGAGGAGACTACTCCCCCTGCTCAACACCATGTTCGTTTGGCAACCCCTGCGCCTCATCACGATCCAGATCGTTTTATCCACCTTCTCCACCTGTAGTCTGCACTGGAGAAGGAGTCGGTGTGAGATCAACCACTCCATCAACAACTTCTTTAGACTTTTCAGTCTTCTCAATATCTCCAAAGAACTGATCTTCATGAAACACTACATCCCTACTTCTGATAATTTTTCTCTTCTCTAGATCCCATAACCTGTAACCAAACTCAGCTCCACCATAGCCAAGGAAAATGCAACACACTACCTTATCATCCAGTTTTGAACGCTGCTCCTTTGGTACATGTGCAAAAGCCTTGCACCCAAACACCTTCAAATAAGAATAAGAAACATTTTTACCTATACATTTTCTCTCTAGAAGGTCAAAATCCAAAGGAACTGAGGGAGACCTATTAATCAGGTAAACGGCAGTCAGGACAGCTTCACCCCAAAATGGCTTGGGTAGCTGTGCCACTATAATCATACACTCATCCTTTCAAGAATAGTGTGGTTCATTTTCTCTGCCACACCATTGTGCTGTAGAGTACCAGGAACTGTTCTTTCATGTCGAATACCATGCTTCGAGCAATAGCCTTTAAACTGGTTGGATGTGTACTCTCCACCATTATCTGTGTGAAGACATTTCAAGAGTTTTCCCGTTTCTCTTTCAACCATGACATGAAACTGTTGAAATACCTGGAACACCTGATCCTTCGATTTCAACGTATAAACCCAGACTTTCCTGATTGCATCATCAATAAATGTGACAAAAAACTTATTGCCACCCAATGACTCCACCTCCATTGGACCACAAACATCAGAATATACCAAATCTAACACATTAGATTTTATAGTTGATGTTTTAGAGAAAGATACCCTGTGTTGTTTACCAAACAAGCAATGATCACAAGGGTCAAGGGATGTACCTTTGGAGTAATGAATTCGATCTTTCTTTGCCAATATCTGCAGTCCTTTCTCACTCATATGTCCCAGTCTCTTGTGCCATAGATTTGGAGAGGATCTGTCTTGAACAGCATTCAACACACCTTTGCATAGCTTCACATGTGTCTTATATAGCGTATTACACGCCTTCCCTCTCGCAACAATAAGAGACCCTTTAGGGAGTTTCCACCTGCCATTTCTGAAGTAACTCTCATAACCTGCACGGTGCAATGAAGTTCCGGAAATCAGATTCATCCGCAGATCGGGAATATGTCGCACATCTTTCAACGTCATTGTGCAACCAATATCGGTTTCAATGCAGACATCACCGATCCCAACAATATTTGAATGACTTGTGTTGCCCATCTTCACAGTGCCAAAGTCCCCTGCTTTGTATGTCGTGAACATCTCCTTACAAGGAGTAGCATGGTAGGATGCCGCTGTGTCAACAACCCACTCAACATGATCATCTGCAACACTCAAACACTCTTCATCTTCACTGGCCAGTACCACTACTTCATTATCTAAAATAGCTGTAGTGTTAGTGTCATTCTTCTGCTCATTGTTGGATTCTTTCTTTTCCTTCAAGGCAAATCAATTTTTCTTAATGTGACCCTCCTTGCCACAGTGAAAGCATTTTTCAGACTTTTTCTTAGTCTGTGATCCACCTCTAGACATGCCACGACCCCCCTTTGGTCTCCTACTCTTACTCCTCCCCCTGTTCTCAGTAACAAAGGCATCTTCATTATCTGTCTCTGTAGTTTTCTCCTTGTTTCTTCATTCAACAAGCTACTAGTAACCTGACTCATTGATAACACACCATCAGGAGTAAAGTTGCTCATGGAAATAACTAATGTTTCCCATGTTTCTGGTAGAGAGCTTAAAAGAAGTAAAGCTTGCATCTCATCATCAATGACCATCTTCATTGTGGCTAATTCATTCACAACGCATTGGAATTCATTTATGTGGTCATCAATTTTACCACCCTCCTTGAATTTCATGTTCACAAGCTTTCTAATTAGAAAAGTTTTGTTCACTGCAGTTTTCTTTTCATATCTTTCTTCTAACTTCTTCCAAAGGGTATTCGCATTGGTTTCATTAGATCCGTGATAAAATATGCTGTTATCCACCCACTGTCTGATGTGACCAATGGTCTTTCTGTGCATCTTTTTCCAATCTGAATCAGACATCTCTTTTGGTCGGGCACTATCCCCCTCAATGGGATCATAGAGGTCTTTGCAATAGAGTATATCCTCCATCTTAGGTTTCCAAATCAACCAATTGGTATGGTTGAGTTTGATCATGGTAGTGTTCACAGTGTTGTTCTCCATCTCAATTGAATAATCAAGAAATACAAACCACTTTCACTAACCTCAATTTATGCACCAATCTGTAGATCTCGTCACCACGAGCACGCTGGAAGAAACGGATCTGAAATCCAACTTTGGATGACTCCGATATCGCAAAAACTGTTTTTTGAGCTCCGATTGGTCAAACTATCCTATTGACAGTCAAACTGCCAATCTTCTTCCACAGTTACGTAAATCTGCTCGCAACGAGTCTGTAGGCGCAAACAGATCTCCGATCTGACCTCGGATGATCAAGATATCAACGAAACAAGTTTCAGCCGTCGATCTTGGTCAAACCCCTGCTGACCGTACTGTTTGCTGACGTGGCGCTGATGTCAGCAACTACTGGAATGGGCTTCCTGCTTTCCGAGTCAGGTCGAACTGACCCAAAACGAACCTGACCTGGTTGATAACTGGTTAAAAAGTACATATTTATTATGTTAATCCGAGATATTCTTGCACTTTTATTATTTTATTTTCTTCAATTTATATGCATTTGCTAGTTAATTCTTGTTTCATCTTTTTGCAGAGAAAGCTTGACAAAGTTGATGATTTAATGGTGGAATTGGAGCAAAAGAAGAATATTGGGCTTTGAAGTGCTAAAAGAAATGGAAAACAAGTGGTTATGGGTTAGAAGAAAGGCTTGGCCCATATGTTAATGGATTAGGGCCTGTTTTAGCATAAAAGAGCCCAATTTGGAGCCTTTTATCACCCTTCCTTGGGCCCCTTTTTATTAATTACGGGATTTTCATTGATTCTCTCTTAAGAGATAAGAGGACAGGGTTTTTAAGGTGATCTACCATATTGGGGGTTCTATTCAGAAAGAGGAAGGAGAGAAAGAGAAAGAGGAGGAAGGAGAAGAGGAAGACAACTCAAAAGAAGAAGATGAAGAACTCCATGGCTATGGTGTTCTCCTCTTCCACCATCATGGGCTAAGCTTCTCATATTCCTAGGGTTTAGATGAAACCCTAGTCAAGTAACTTTATTTTTTGTATTTAATTTTTGGAGTAATTACATTGGGATGTTGATTGTATAACATTGAGATTTATTGCAATCAATGACTTTATTTTCTTTTCACATGTTCAATTTCTGTGATTTTGCATATGTGGTTATACAATGGTGATTCTTATACATACACCAAAACCGTAGGACGAGTTATAACTTAGGAAAACGAGTCGTGTCTATGACAGTAGAAGTAGCGTAGACGGTTCGTATTATCCAAAGATAATTCGTACTTGGGGTTTTGGTGCGTGATTTTCTTGGTGATTGTATTTTGGCTTGTAGCTAAAATACATCTTTACATCCTAATATAATAACCAGAAATTAATACAATTGAAGATAGTTGCAAGATTAGTGGTGAATTCGACAGCCCTAGGAATTCCTTTTTCAACTTGTTCATCATTTGATTTAATTATATTTTTGCTTTAGTTTCAGTTCTCAGTTCTTTTAGAAAATTAAACAATCAATCACTCTTTTTGGAATTAAAATTATATTCAACCTTGGTTTTTAAACAATTAGCAATCTCTGTGGGTTCGATCCTTACTCTACTACTATACCAATAGTTTAGTTTGGTAATTTGATTGATTTCCACGACAGGTCACTGGTCTTGGGTGTTAACTGGGCTTTCGTAGCAGATCAGGTCAGACTTGACCTGACCTGCACTAACCCGGGACTCTTGCAGGCCCGGCCCACTCATTCTTCTTCTTCGTTCTGGTTCTGTTTCAGAACCAAAATTTGCAACCTCCCATTTCGGCGGGGGTTTCTCACAGGACGATGGCTCAGCGCAGGTGGCGCTTCTTCCCCGGTCGGCAGCGCGAAATCCGGCAATGGATGGCCGAAGCACTGCACGGTGGCGGCTAGTGTTCTTCTCCAGCGAAGAGCAGCGGCAAACATGCGACGCGCGTGGCGTTTTGGCGACGTTCCTCATGTCCGATTCCGGCAATGGCAGGAGTCCAGGTCTTCTGAAATCCGGTCCGCAAAGTCCGAAAAATTCCCTCCCATGTGCGCAGCAATGCAACAGGGGAAGATCGATCCCTGTTCTCCGGTCTTCACTACACTAATCGTGTGGCCCATCGAGATCGGAAAAACGATCTCGGTTATGCAACGAAGACTACGTGCAGAATGCGGATCAATTTTTGATCTGGTCTATCGATCGCAATGCAGCACAATCCAATCCTAGAAAACCCTAGGCTTCGATACCACTTGTTGTGCTCGTGTATGCGGAAACGTGAATCAATGCGATCGAGCAAACAATCAACTACACAAGAACAAGCAATCACACACAAGAGAATTACGTGGTTCAACAAACTTGCCTACGTCCACGGGAAAGAAACTCGACTCTCCTTTGGAATCACTCTCTGTATGATATGTTCTGATACATCATGAGTTACCCATTACATCATATATATAATGCTCTCTTTCTTATCCCCCAAGAACATCATATATATAATGCTCTCTTTCTTATCCCCTAAGAAACCCTATCTTAGTCAATAAGAAAGTCCTGGTACAATTTCCAAAAAATACCCATGACTCGTAACCCAATTAGTCTGGACCCACTAGGCCAACAATCACAATAATATAAATATTTCTTTTAATGCGGAAGCGTGTAGCAAATCTAATTCATACATTCATATCAAAAATAACATGATTGAAACATTTCTAACAAGTATCATAATGAGCAATGATCATTAGTGCTTTCTTTAAAAGAGAAGTTAAAGTTTATATAAAAGATCATTTAATTACATTCCCAAAAATAGAGGCCAACAAAAGCCAATAAAACAAAAGTATCAATCTCCCAAAAGAATGGTTAAACCTAAACTGTTACGCAACTTGGCAACCGAATGTGTAAACGACATCATCAGCATGCCACTCTACTAGTCGCTGCGGTTCTCCGACCGCTTCCTCATGCTCCTCCTCGAGAAATCAACAACGGGACCTGAGTACCAAAAATAGT